>BLSH010418355.1:606531-618099 GCA_018402905.1 Glandirana rugosa | reverse complement strand
AACAATAATCTGTCCCTTACAGCACCAGCAGGAACATCTCCCTATAGCACTAGGAGAGGATTTTAGAACAATAATCTGTCCCTTACAGCACCAGCAGGAACCTCTCCCTATAGAACTAGGAGATGATTATAGAACAATAATCTGTCCCTTACAGGAGCAGCAGGAACCTCTCCCTATAGAACTAGGAGATGATTTTAGAACAATAATCTGTCCCTCAAAGCAGTAGACTCTACCTAGTCCAGTATCAGATCGTTCTGTAATGCAGGATGAGATGTTATTAGATCTGCAATCTGTCCCTCAAAGCAGTAGTAGTAGTAATCTCTACCTAGTCCAGAATCAGATTGTTCTGTAATGCAGGATGAGATGTTATTAGATCTGCATTCTGCCCCTCAAAGCAGTAGTAGTAGTAATCTCTACCTAGTCCAGAATGAGATCGTTCTGTAATGCAGGATGAGATGTTAGTAGATCTGCAATCTGTCCCTCACAACGCCGGCAGCATCCTCTCCCTACACTAGCCTGAGAGCATGTGACATGCAGCACTATGAGACTCCAGCTTATACAGAGGCTGGGTCACATGATTCACTGGCCAATCACAGCCATGCCTACTAATGGCTTCTAAGGGGAAGCCAGTGAAACGCTTGTTGATTGGCTGCCCTGTAGCTATTCAACAGGCTGGATAAAATACCTGAACCCCGAACCCGGACTTTTTTTCAAATGTCCAGGTTTAGGTCCGGTTCACGGACACCCCAAAGTTCGGTACGGACCCAAACTTTACAGTTCGGGTTCACTCAACTCTATTTGGGAGTTATTTGCCACCAGCGTTAATGTAAATACCGGTTTAGTGCTATTTACCACAAATCGCAGTAATTTGCCGCAAATCGAATCGCAGTAATATTGCCGCTATTTTGCGGCACCGCTATAGTAAATGACCACCAATGTCTAAATAGCATACATACAAATATGAAATGAATCATGTGAAATTAATAACCAATGCAGTATCCAGATCAATACATAACCTGCTTAGTAATTAAATACAATTGTTAACTTTAATAAATAGGATTAATAGTATGATAATATTAATTATTAAGTAAATGTACAGTGAGTATAGAAAAGAATCACCCCCTTTAAAATAATCATATATTGTTGCTTTGCAGCCTGAAATGAAGACAGACACAAACACAGACACCGTTTTTGTTTTATCCAGCTGTATTTACTATTGCAAGTGAAAGCTATGACACCAACATGTCAAAAAAAAAAAAAGAATTCAAAAACAGAATCACTGAGTTGGAAAAAGAATCACCCCCTTATGTCAGTATTTTGTTGAACCACCTTTTGCTTTAATTAGAGCCTTTAGTCTGTAGGGATATGGTTCTACTAACTTTGCACATCTAGACTTTGCAATATCTGCCCACTCTTCTTTGAAGAACTGCTCAAGTTCAGTTAAATTTGTTGGTGATCGTTTGTGGACTGCAATCTTCAAGTCATTCCACAGATCTTCAATGACCCTAAGCATTTAGAAAAAATAACCACACAGGGGTTGAAGGAGAAAAGGGTGAATGTCCTTGTATGGACTAGTCAGAGCCCAGATCCCATTGAAAATCTGTGGAATGACTTGAGCAGTTCTGCAAAGAAGAGTGGGCAAATATTGCAAAATCTAGATGTGCAAAGTTAGTAGAGATATATCCCAACAGACTAAAGGCTGTAATTAAAGCAAAATGTGGTCCAACAAAATACTGACATAAGGGGGTGTAATGGAGGTGTGGGTGGAACATACACATGCAGAGAGTAGGCATGCTCACACAAGCTTTATTGAAGAATGAGAGGGTAGCCTGCAGCCAGGCGACAGGAATTACCGACAGGCAGGAACAAAGAGTCTGTTCAGGCACGCAGGGGGAGGGCAAAGTTCTGTTAGCAAAGATATGGTTTGGGCACAGGGGGGAGGCAAAGTCCTAGTAGCAGAGATATGGTTAGGGCACACAGGGGGGGTGGCAAAGTCCTGGTAGCAAAGATACTGTTTGGGCACACAGGGGGTAGGTAGTGTCCTGGTAGCAAAGATACTGTTCGTGCACACAGGGGGAGGCAAAGTTCTGGTAGCAAAGATACTGTTTGGGCACACAGGGGGGAGGCAAAGTTCTGGTAACAAAGAGACTGGCCTGGGCACACAACAAGAGAGATGGCAAAGTTCTGATAGCAACGAGTCAGTCTCCTCACAGGATGGCACATGGCAGAGCGGCAAGCAGAGGGTTGATCCTTGTCCGGGAAGCAGCACATAGAAGATGGCTCACAGAGGGCTGGTCCTTGTCCGGGGCAGAACACAGCAGATGGCACACAGAGAAGTAATCCTTGTCTGGGGAGCAGCACACAGATGATGGCACACAGAGGGTTAATACTTGTCTGGGGAGCAGCACACAGATGATGGCACACAGAGGGTTAATCCTTGTATGGGAGAAGCACACAGCGGAGGGCTCAGCGGGGTCTCTAGCCACAGCCTAGGACCACACAGGCAGCAGCACAGGGAGGGAGGGCAAAGTCCAGCACACACAGGGGTTAACAGGCAATACTCCACAGAACAGAGTCCAGCACACACAGGGGTTAACATGCAATACTCCACAGGGCAAAGTCCAGCACACACAGGGGTTAACAGGCAACATCTAGGCAGATGTGTCTGGGAGGGGGGAGCCCAGCCGCAGCTCGGGGACACCGGATCCCCCAGCAGGTCAGCAGGGCAACAACAACAAAGCAGCCCTTGCTCAGGGGCTTTTTAAATAATCCCCAGACGCACTTGCAGTGTCAGGCAGCCTGAGGCTTGGCGTCGGTTTACCCAGGCAACTAGCCCCACCTCCTCTGGGACAGTGAGCGCGACCTTTGTCTCCAGCAGGCACAGAGCACGGGAAGGCGGGACCATGCTGTGCCCATGGAGATTGGGGGGGAGCGTGGGGGCAAGCAGTGGCAGTAAGGTGGCCTGCATGTTAGGAATCCACATGCAGGCACGGCAGGGGACAGAATGCTCATCTCTGAGGCGGCCAGATGTGGCCTGGGCAGGGGGTGAGGGTGGGCCGGAGAGGTAGAAGCAGGGGATGGGGGAAGGTAATGGGACAAACTGTGATAACCCCTCCCCCATCCATTTTACAAGTGCCGGCAGGGGAACCTTAAAGGGTTCCCCTAGAGGCACTTATGAGCCACATTCCTTTACTGCAGGTCTTGTTGATGGGACAGCCCATCCGCATCTTGGTGCCGGCTGCCCCATCGATATTGGATCGTCCACTAACATTATCTCTCCACCAAACTGAAGCTGTGGAGTCCCAAACCCTCCTGGGACAATTGGCCTGTATGTGCCCCCTCTGTTTGCAGCTATAGCATTGGGGCTGGGGTGCTCTCCCAGTACGTCTCCACCCATTTTTCAAACCAAGAGATCCGTCCCTAAGCTTTGGGGTGCTGGTGGGATTCCTGTGAACCTTTACATAGTTAACCAGGTAAATCCTGGATGAATTTAAGTCTTTCATCAATTCTGTCCCAGATTTTTTCTATACTCCCAGAGAGTGCCTCTGGGTCACACTTCCTTGAAACTGGCAAATAAGTTCTCCCAAGTCATTCCCTAGCAGAATGTCCACAAGTAGTCCTGCCATTACCCCAACAGGACAATGTTTCTCCCAAAAACCATAATCCAGGAGGACTGTAGCCTTTGGGATGTGTTTCCTGCCACCCCCCGCTAGTGCGATAGAAAATCCGGGGCCCTTCTCAATCGCTGCTGGATTCACCACACAGGGATCAGCGATGGTCAGAAAGGAGCCTGTGTCGAGAAAACCAATTACTTTTCTTCTATCTATGGAGACCTCCTGCATATGCTGCTGTCTTTTCTCTGGGTAGCTTGGCGTAAGTGGACAAACCCCATAGACTTTGCGAGGGGTGTCAGTGGCTGTTGGAGGCATCCTTTCACTTTGGGGGGGTGAGTAGCTCTTTCCTCCTGCCACCAGCTGCACATGATGCACAAGGTGAGAGGTTTAGGTCTGGGGAGGGTGGACGTTTCATGGGCATCTAGCGTGAAGGTGCCCAGGTTGTCCGCATCAATAGCATGGGCGTGTCACAGCCACCCCGGAGGGTTTGGGCATAGATATGGGGTTGGTAACCAAAGGGGTGGCAGGACTTTGATAGGGTGAGGAGGTGGCATGGCCCTTCAGTGGACAAGCAACACTCAGGGCCCCAACGGGTTCAGTCACCAGTTTTTTCCATTGTGGTTTTATTGTGAGCATTCATCAGCTAATGCAGCAGCCTTTTCTAGGGTCACTGGGTTTCTCTCCTTCACCCACTCCCTGACCTCATCGGGACACTTGGCATAAAATTGCTCCCTCAGGAAAGTCTGGATAATGCGCTCGACAGTGAGGGCCTGTTCACCCTGCAGCCAGCGTCGGCAGGCCTGCAATATTTTGTGAGCATACATCTTGAAGGAGCACTCTGAGTAACAGGACAAGTCTTGGAACGGAATCCTGTAGGTTTCCAGGGTCACAGCATAATATTGCAGCACAGTCTGTTTGCCCATATCATTGTCTCGATTACATTGAGAGTCCATTGTCCAGTATGCAGCAGCTGCACCCCCTTCCAGCAGGCCTACAAGGTGGCGCACCCAGTCCACACGGGTCACCTCCAGCAATTGGCACAAATGTTCAAAATCTTGGAAGAATCTTTCCACATCCCCTGCATCTCCACAAAATGTTTTAAAGTCCTTACGGGTCACCCTTGGTAGGCGAAGTCCAAGGGCTTGTCCTCTAAGGCCTTCCAGGGTTTCCCTTTCACGAGCCCTTCGGATAGCCTCCCGTTTGTCATCCAAGGCAGCTTCGGAACCAAGGATGGCCATCTCATCCTCATACCAGGTAATCCAAGGGCTCCTGGGGCCTGGGCCATCTGACCCAGGGAGTATATTTTCAGAGCGTGATGTGTCCATTTTGTTTGCCCCTTGAAGGCTGGCTTCTTCAAAGCAGTGACCAGTTCATCTTTGGACAGGCCCCTGCAGGTGAGGCTTAGTTCCCAGGTCTTGTCATGTAAGCTCATCATTGTCCAATTCCTATATTCACTTCCCCGGGTTGGGTCCATCATCAGGGAGCTATCGTTCTCCATCGTCCTCTTCCGAAATCTGATCCCACAGCTGCCAACCAGTTGTAATGGAGGTGTGGGTGGAACAGACACACAGGGAGAGTAAGAGTGCTCACACAAGCTTTATTGAAGAATGAGAGGGTAGCCTGCAGCCAGGCCACAGGAATTACCGACAGGCAGGAACAAAGAGTCCGTTCGGGCACGCAGGGGGAAGGAAAAATCCTGGTAGCAGAGATATGGTTCGGGCACACAGGGGGGAGGCAAAGTCCGGGTAGCAAAGATACTGTTCAGGCACACAGGGGAAGGCAAAGTCTTGGTAGCAAAGATATGGTTTGGGCACACAGGGGGGAGACAAAGTCCTGGTAGCAGAGATACTGTTTGGGCACACAGGGTGGAGGTAGTGTCCTGGTAACAAAGAATACTGTTCAGGCACACAGGGGGGAGGCAAAGTTCTGGTAGCAAAGATACTGTTCGGGCACACAGGGAGGAGGCAAAGTTATGGTAGAAAAGATACTGTTCGGGCACACAGGGGGGAAACAAAGTTCTGGTAATAAAGAGACTGGCCTGGGCACACAACAAGGGGGGTGGCAAAGTTCTGATAGCAACAAGTTAGCTTACTCACAGGATGGCACACGGCAGAGCGGCAAGCAAAGGGTTGATCCTGGTCTGGGAAGCAGCACACAGAAGAGGGCACACAAAGGGTTGGTCCTTGTCTGGGGCAGCACACAGCAGATGACACACAGAGAACTAATCCTTGTCTGGGGAGAAGCACACAGCAGATGGCACACAGAAGGTTAATCCTTGTCTGGGGAGCAGCCCGCAGATGATGGCACACGGAGGGTTAATCCTTGTCTGGGGAGAAGCACACAGCGGAGGGCTCAGCGGGGTCTCTGTCCACAGCCTAGGACCACACAGGCAGCAGCACAGGGAGGGAGGGCAAGGTCCAGGACACACAGGGTTAACAGGCAATACTCCACAGGGCAGAGTCCAGCACACACAGGGGTTAACAGGCAATACTCCACAGGGCAGAGTCCAGCACACACAGGGGTTAACAGGTAATGTCTAGACAGATGTGTCTGGGAGGGGGGAGCCCAGCCGCAGCTAGGGGACTCCCGATCCCCCAGCAGGTCAAGAACAAAGCAGCCCTCACTCAGGGGCTTTTTAAATCCTCCCCTCATGCTCGCAGTGTCCAGGTAACCCAAGGCTTGGTGTCGGGTTACCCAGGCAACCAGCCCCGCCTCCTCTGGGACAGGGAGTGTGACCTTTGTCTCCAGCGGGCACGGTGCGCGGGAAGGCAGGACCACACTGTGCCCATGGAGACTGGGAGGAGCGGGGGCAAGTGGCGGCAGTAAGGTGGCCTGCATGTGAGGAATCCACATGCAGGCACAACAGGGGGTTGACTGCCCAGCACTGAGGTGGCCAGATGTGGCTTTGGCAGGGGGTGAGGGGGGGCTGGAGGTGTAGAAGCAGGGATGGGGGGAGCGTACTGGGACAAACTGTGACAGGGGGTAATCCTTTTTCCAACCCAGAGATTCTGTTTTTGATTTTTTTTTTCTGATATGTTGGTGTTATAGCTTTCACTTGAATGTTATAAGTTGCACTAGTACAGCTGGATAAAACAAAACCTGTGTCTCTCTTCATTTCAGGCTACACAGCAAGAAAATGTAAATGTTTAAAAAAGGATTACACGTTGGAATGAATAGCGGAATTTAACTGATATAAGTAAAACCATGCACACTCATATGTACCTGCACATAAGAAAGTATATTACAGTACACACATGCATGCACATGGTGGCTATTCACACATATGGATTAAACACTGAATGCAGTGTCTGGGCTGATGTAATATCTATAATGGGCCTGAAATCCTAATGATAAATCTAGATTCTGATAATGAACCTGTAAAATATAACATCATTTATTGATATACAGTACCCTATGTAGTTACAAAATGGTGTGGACCTCTAGTTCTTCGTTAGGTTCTTTGGGAGATGGGATATTAATTGTAAAGATCCAAAATTTTAATGTCTGCATAACTTTTGGAATCTATCAGCAAATGATGGTGGTTGGTGGTACATTGTGATCCACATCCCCATCTTCAATTAACCTCCTGTGAAAAAAAAGATCTGATTGTGTATATTTTACCATTCTCGTTATGAAAAGACTTCTGTATGTGGTTAATAAAGTTGCACTTTTTACACTTTCTTTTTTCTTCACTGGTACATCCCTTCTAGTTTACAAAATGTAGCTAGAGTATATGAGTACCCGAGTACCTGTCAAAAGCCCATTTGAGCACCCGAGTACCTGTCACCAGCTCATCAGAGTAGCCGAGTGCCTGTCACCAGCTCAACAGAGTACCCGGGTATCTGTCACCAGCCTATCAGAGTACCTGAGTACCTGTCACCATCTCATCAGAGTACCCGAGTACCTGTCACCACCCCATCTGAGTTCCCAAGTACCAGTCGCCAGCCCATCCGAGTACCCAAGTACCTGTCACCAGCCCATCTGAGTACCCGAGTACCTGTCACCAATCCATGCGAGTACCCGAGTACCTGTCACCAGACAAATCAGTGTATGCATGTACCTGTCACCAGCCCATCAGTGTACGCGAGTACCTGTCACCAGCCCATCAGAGTACCCGAGTACCTGTCACCAGCCCATCAGAGTACCTGAGTACCTGCCACCATCTCATCAGAGCACTCGAGTACCTGTCACCAGCCCATCTGAGTACCCAAGTACCTGTCACCAGCTCATCAGAGCACCCGAGTACCTGTCACCAGCCCATCTGAGTACCCGAGTACCTGTCACCAGCCCATAAGTGTACCCGAGTACACGTCACCAGCCCATCTGAGTACCCGAATATCTGTCACCAGCCCATCCGAGTACCCAAGTACCTGTCACCAGCCCATCAGAGTACCCGAGTACCTTTTACCAGCCCATCAGAGTACCCGAGTGCCTGTCACCAGCCCATCTGAGTACCCAAGTACCTGTCACCAGCCCATCAGAGTACCTGAGTACTTATCTACAGCCCATCAGAGTACCCGTGTACCTGTCACCAGTCCATCAAATTACCCGAGTACCTATCTCTAGCCCTTCAGAGTACCCGAGTACCTATCTACAGCCCATCAGAGTACCCGAGTACCTGTCACCAGTGCATGCCTCATAAATTATATATTGGCGTGTTTACTTACCAAAATGGGGTCATTTTGTGGGTAATTCCACTGTCCTGGTGCTCTTGGACCTTCAAAAGTGTGATAGGTAGGAATGAAATTAGATGTGTAATTTATGCTCCCAGAACGCCTGAAGGTACTACTTCAATGTTGGACCTCTCTATGTGGCCAGGCTGTATAAAAATCTCACACATGTGGTATCGCAATACTCTGAACGAGTAGCAGAATATATTTTGGGGTGTAATTTTTGCTATGTGCATACTATGTGTTTGAAAAATCTTATAAATTGACGACTTTGTATAAAAGAAAATAAGTTTTCATTTTCTTTCCACGTTCTCCGAAGACTTGTGGAAAAAATGAACCATTCAAAAGACTCACAATGCCTCATAGAATATACGTTGGGGTGTTTGCTTTCCATAATGGGGTCATTTTGTGGGTAATTCCACTGTCCTGGTGCTCCAGGGCCTTCAAAATGGAACAGATTGTTAGGAAATTATATGTGCAATTTATGCTCCTAGAACGCGTTAATGTGCTCCCTGCATGTTGGACCTCTATGTGGCCAGGCTGTGTACAAGTCTCACACATGTTATCGCCATACTCGGGACCAATAGCAGCATGTATTTTGAGGGGTAATTTTTGCTATACATGCTATGTGTTAGAAATATCTTATAAATTGACCACTTTGTGTAAAAATAAAAGCATTTTCATTTTCTTTCCAAGTTATCTGAAGACTTGTCAAAAAATGAACCATTCTAAAGACTCATAATGCCTCATAGAATATACCTTCGGGTGTTTGCTTAGCAAAATGGGGTAATTTTTTTGGGTAATTTCACTGTCCTGGTGCTCCAGGGCCTTCACAAGTGTAAAAGGTCGTTAAGAAACGATATGTGTAGAATACCTGACTGTGCTCCCTGCATGTTGGACCTCTCTATGTGGCCAGGCTGTGTAAAAGTCTCACACATGTGGTATCGCCATACTTGAGACGAGTAGCAGAACATATTTTTGGGGGTAATTTTTGCTATGTACATGCTATGTGTTAGAAATATCTTATAAATTGACCACTTTGTTTAAAAATAAAAACGTTTTCATTTTCTTTCCATGTTTTTCAAAAACAGGTGGAAAAAACACATAATGCCTCATATGTTGTGTTGTTTGCTGTCCAGAATGGGGTCATTTATGGGAAATTCCATTGTTCTGGTGCTCCAGGGCCTTCAAAAGTGTAGTAGGTCGTTAGGAAATTAGATGTGTAATTTATGCTCCTAGAACACCTGACGGTGCTCCCTATATGTTGGACCTCTCTATGTGGCCATGCTGTGAAAAAAGTTGCACACATGTGGTATCACTATACTAGGGAGGAGTAGCAGAATGTATTTTGGGGTGTAATTGGAAGTATGCGTATGCAGTGTGTGAGAAATAACTTGTTGTTATGACAATTTTGTGTAAAAATAAATAAATAATTTCTTAATTTCCCAAGAATTGTGGGGAAAAAATAAAACTTAAAAATACTCGCCATGCCTCTTACTAAATACTTTGAAATGTCTACTTTTCAAACAGGGGTCATTTGGGGTGTATTTTTACTTTTCTGACGTTTCAGGGCCTCAAGAAATGAGCTAGGCCGCCAGTGCATCAGGTGTGGTCAATTTTTAATGATTGGCACCATAGCTTGTAGTCTCTATAATTTTCACACAGAACAAATAATATACACTAATTTGGGTTATTTTTAATAAAGATATGTAGCAGTATACATTTTGGCCCAAATTTATGAACAAAAATGATTTGCAAAATGTCATCATAGAAAAGAAAAAAAGTGTTTTCTTTTCAAAATTTTCGCTCTTTTTTTACTTATGTCGCAAAAAAAAAAAACCCAGAGATGATTACATACCACCCAAAGAAAGCTCTATTTGTGAGAAAAAAATGATAAAAATTTTGTTTCGGTACAGGGTTGCATGACTGAGCAAACCCATGGTAAGTTTGGCATATGAAGGTGCAAAAGAAGTGCTGATTGTGGTGCCCTTTATCTGAAGATAGTAGTCATTCAAAGACATAAAATGAATGTGCTCCAGACAAAATTTCGTACTATCCAGAACAAAATTCGGGCACAATGTAGCTGGGATTCTTTATTTTAAAAAATAACTAAGTGCCCCAAGACCTACCTCATACACTGATCCTGCACCTTGCTGTTTTGCTCTTTAATATGTAAATGGATGGATCTATCCCAGATCCAATAAAGAAGCTGTGGGATCCTAGTTTTCATCTGGCCTATCCCTATAGGAAATTACTGGACATTCTGTTGTGAGCTGATTCATAGAGCCCAGAACGTGTTATGTGCTTTCGTATTTTAAATACTGAAATCCTAGCTGATAGATTGTATGCACTAGATAGAAATTTCCAAGGAGTGTCTTATGAAGTTTTGTGTACCCTATAGACAGCACCGTCATCATTTGATCCTATTGATCGTCCTGTCAGGGCTGGGCTTTTAGCTGCTCTATTCTCTGTGCTCAGGCTGCTCAGTTGTTGGATAATTGTCAGCACTCATTGTTTCCACAGTGGCTTACCTAGTTATCATTACCTGCTCATCAGTCCCACCTACAGCCAGCCCCTTGTGGCTATTTAACCCGTCCAGATCCGCGCTATAGCCAAAGTACGGCTCCAGCGCGGATCTGAAATGCCGGGTGGACATCCATGGACGTCCCGGCCATGTGCGCGCTCCTGGCGCGCACTCACAGGCGGCGGCGGCGCGCGCACGCATCCGCCGCACGCTGCGTGGCCGTGCCCACGATCCCCTGTCAGACCTGCAGAACGGGGAACCGCCATTGTTAACACGGCGGTTCTCCGTTCTGTGACAGGGGACAAGCAGATCTACTGATCCCTGCCACTGGGATCAGTTAGATCTGTTATTTCCCAAACAGCCCCGCCCCCCCACAGTTAGAACACACCCAGGGAACATTGTTAACCCCTTCACTGCCCCCCTGCAGGTTAACCCCTTCACTGCCAATGACATTTATACAGTAATCAGTGGACATTTTGTCTAGATTGACTAGGGTCACCGTCCCTAGTCATCTAGACGAACAGGGGACAGTGTCTTGCCTCTTGGCGGCACAATTGTTACCGCCAAGGGGCAAGACGTCCAGACTGTCCCCTAGCACCCGTGCCGGTGCGTCGCACGCCGCCTACGCACGCGCGCGGCGGCGGCGGACACTCACGCGCGGTCCTCGCGCGTGTACCGGCCCTGCAGGTACCTACAGGTGGGCCGTAAAGTCTAGGCGCGACCTCGGCATGAAACCGATATCGCGCCTAGACCTGCCCAA
>BLSH010418355.1:582776-595200 GCA_018402905.1 Glandirana rugosa | reverse complement strand
GATATGGGTTCTCCCGGCTTATTTATACTTTTTTGACACAGTTTGAAGATGATTTTAGAACAGTTATATGGCCTCTACCGTTAATTAATACTTTTCAGACCCAGTTTGAAGATGATCCACATTCACCTCCATTTTTGCTTTTTTTATGTTTTTATTTTTTTTTAAATATTTAAAGTTATTTCACTGTCCCCATTTCTTTGTAGGTCACTTGTCCCACCCTTACCCCCATTTCCTTCCTTTTGCAGACCTCTAGGACTTTCCAGGACTATTTTACAGCCATTTTTGTGCCTAAAAGTTCGGGTCCCCATTGATTTCAATGGGGTTCGGGGTCCGGGACAAAGTTCGGGTTCTGTCCAGACCCGAACCCGGACTTTGTCCCGAAGTTCGGCCGAACCAGCAGAACCCGGACTTCTAGAAGTTCGCTCAACTCTATTTATCATTTAAGGTAGGTGTTAAGAGGGAGAAGAGGCGGGCAGGGGAACTAGGATCTGTTGAAGACCATATTCAGATCTGTCCCAAGCGTCCCAGGATTTATTAAACTGAGTTAGTGTATCTTCGTTTAATGCCGTTAAGTGTTCCATAGCTCTAATTTGTCTAATACTAGCTATGAAGTGGACTCGAGTAGGTGCAATTGTAGACTTCCATTGCTTGGGGATTAAAAATTCCCAATAAGTTTGATGTGTCACATGACCCTCTTCCTATTGAAAAAACAAAAGTTGGATTCAAAATGGCTGACTTCAAAATGGCCGCCATGGTCACCACCCATCTTGAAAACTTTCCCCCCTCACATATACTAATGTGCCACAAACAGGAAGTTAATATCACCAACCATTCCCATTTTATTAAGGTGTATCCATATAAATGGCCCACCCTGTAGTTTGGTGTTCTGTAGTTGTCAAGAAAATTCTCAAAGACCTCCTTGAATGCTTTCTGTATGATTTTCTCTGGCCCCACTAACAGACCTTCGAACTGCTTGTCATTGATGATGTTTCTGATCTGTGGACCAACAAAAATGTCTTCATTAATCTTGTTTATTGTAATTATGTTATTTTTGAAAACCTCTCTCCCAAATAATGAAAACATTCACCTTCTTTGTTTCATCAGTCTGAGTTTTATGTGAAGTGAAGGCAAAAATATCTTTGTTGGGTCAACAAGTGGTTCATGTGCCATATTTTTCAGTCCTGGAGCCAAATTCTTCTGGCGAGGCTATTTCTTTTTAATGTAATGAGACTCTCTTGAACAGCTAGTCTTCATATATATTACAACAGTACTCCCACACAGATATTCCAGTTGTGCTTGGTGTAAGTGTAGGCAGAGGCAGTTTACTTTCACCACTTTCACCACTGCAGGTGACGCTCTTCCACAGCAGCACTGCAGTTGGAGAGGAAGTCAAGAGGTATGCTTTCCTGGGTCACTGGGGAAGCATCCATTTGGATGCTGCCGCCCCACGTGACTGGCAGCCATCTTGGGTCAGGCAGAGCCTATTTAAAGCACTGGCTCCCAGGTTTGGTACGCATTTGCAAGTAGGGACAGATACCCCTCCTGGTAGGGACAGTAGTAGAGGCAGGGAAAGGTTCCTGATGAGGAGGGAAAGTGTAGAGCTTACAACTTGTCTGGACTCCTGCCTGTTGGGCACAAGGTGGCCAGGCCACATTCTTTCCCTCTCTACAGATGCTGACAGTTCGGCTACACTCTGCTCTCTGCACGCTGTTGGAACTGTGAGTGTTCCCGGTTGGGCTGCCTTCTTACCGGGTTATTTTTTATCTGTTTCTGAATTATTTCAATACAAGTTCTTTCACTGCAAGCTCTTTCATTGCACTGGGACTGAGTGCGTTATTCCACTGCATTGCACTGCACCCCACCTACATGCTGGGTTCCATGTTTTTATATGATTCATATGTGCAGCATAATCAACAGGTATTTAAAAAAACGGAAGAAGAAAGAAAAAAAGTTTTGCGTTTATTTCCACTTTAAGTGTGCACTTAGTACACATGCTAAAAGGGTATCGTAGCTGTTCTGCTAGCTGAATCCCTATAATTGCCATTTTCTAGTCAGTTTTAAATTTAGGTAATGCAGGCCAAGTAGCCCATTCAAGGCTTCAGCATGGCATGCGGTTTGAATTCACTGCAATCTCTCTCCCACACATTTAGGTATACAGTAAGAAGGAGGTTGCACTGTAAACAGTGATATGACACGAGGCAGTAGTCCCATTTAGAAAGCCTGTGAAAAGCATCCTTAAACTGGCTATACAGGAACTCTATAGAGTAGAAAATAAAGCAGTTTGGTAAACATTGTGAGGTTGGCACAGCTGTAGAGTATCCAGTTAACATGAGCACCCGCTGATTGATTAAATTGGTTTATTGAGCTGCTCTTCAATTTTTACGTACTTAGCAACACAATACATGTAGCTGTGGTGATATCATACAATACTGTACATGTATAATGGTTAAGCCTTGCTATATGTAATTTATGGTATGTAAGACTGGCATATCAAAAGAAATAGACAGCGAGGTCTGTCATTTAACAGGCAAAATGGTATAAAATAATGTTGCTGTTGAAATAATTTAGAATTCCTGGTGCCATGAGATATAAGAGGAGGGGGCAGCCAGGATACGTGTTACATGCATTGTCACACGAAGTTCACCTTTAGCAATTAAATCTTCCCTAGCTCTCTATTAGTGACATGTTCATTGCCAAATACATCATTTAAATGGCCTCTTAAACCATACTTGGAAAGGAAGAGGGACTAATTGGATTCTCATCGTATGATTAATGATAATACAGCAATTTCCCTATTTCTCATGGAGGGGACTTTTTTAATCTTTCAGCAGTATAACTAGTGGAACGTACTTTACAGAAAAAGATGGCCATTTATACCTTCTGCTACCCAGAATTTGCTCACATTTAGGGCAAATCATGGAGCTCAGGAGGGATGTGAGCACACAGTTACTGAAAGTAGGACTTACAAACCCTCTGCTAGATACAGTATCTCACAAAAGTGAGTACACACATTTTTGTAATTATTTTATTATATCTTTTCATGTGACAACACTGAAGAAATTACACTTTGCTACAATGTAAAGTAGTGAGTGTACAGCTTGTATAACAGTGTATATTTGCTGTCCCCTCAAAATAACCCAACACACAGCCATTCATGTCTAAACCACTGGCAACAAAAGTGAGTACACCCCTAAGTGAAAATGTCCAAATTGGGCCCAATTAGCCATTTTCCCTCCCCGGTGTCATGTGACTTGTTAGTTTTACAAGGTCTCAGGTGTGAATGCGGAGCAGGTGTGTTAAATTTGGTGTTTTTGTTCTCCCGCTCTCATACTGGTCACTGGAAGTTCAACATGGCACCTCATGGCAAAGAACTCCATGAGGACCTGAAAAAAAGAATTGATGATCTACATAAAGATGACCTAGGCTATAACAAGATCGCCAAGACCCTAAAACTGAGCCGCAGCATGGTGGCCAAGACCATATAGCAGTTTAACAGGACAGGTTCCACTCAGAACATGCCTCGTCATGATCGACCAAAGAAGTTGAGTGCACATGCTCAGCATCATATCCAGTTGTTGTCTTCGGGAAATAGACGTATGAGTGCTGCCAGCATTGCTGAAGAAGTTGAAGGGGTGGGGGAGGGGGGTCAGCCTGTCAGTGCTCAGACCATACGCCACACTGTGCATCAAATTG
Organism: Glandirana rugosa; assembly: GCA_018402905.1. Classification (NCBI taxonomy): domain Eukaryota; kingdom Metazoa; phylum Chordata; class Amphibia; order Anura; family Ranidae; genus Glandirana; species Glandirana rugosa. Next base: position 591,507 of record BLSH010418355.1, on the reverse strand, counting down.
GTCTGCAGGCTATCGTCCCAGAAGGAAGCCTCTTCTAAAGATGATGCACAAGCAAGCCCACAAACAGTTTGCTGAAGACAAGCAGACTAAGGACATGGATTACTGCAACCATGTCCTGTGGTCTGATGAGACCAAGATAAACGTATTTGGTTCAGATGGTGTCATGCGTGTGTGGCGGCAACCAGGTGAGGAGTACAAAGACAAGTGTGCCTACAGTCAAGCATTGTGGTGGGAGTGTCATGGTCTGGGGCTGCATGAGTGCTGCTGACACTGGGGAGCTACAGTTCATTGATGGAATCACGAATGCCAACATGCACTGCGACTGAAGCAGAGCATGATCCCCTCCCTTCAGAGACTGGGCCGCAGGGCAGTATTCCATCATGATAATGACCCCAAACACACTTCCAAGATGACCACTGCCTTGCTAAAGAACCAGAGGGTAAAGGTGATGGACTGGCCAAGCATGTCTCCAGACCTAAACCCTATTGAACATCTGTGGGGCATCCTCAAAAAGAAGGTGGAGGAGCGCAAGGTCTCTAACACCCACCAGCTCCATGATGTCGTCATGGAGGAGTGGAAGATGACTCCAGTTACAATTTGTGAACTCCATGCCCAAGAGGGTTAAGGCAGTGCTGGAAAATAATTGTGACCACGCACAATATTGACACTTTGGGCCCAATTTGGACATTTTCACTTAGGGGTGTATTCACTTTTGTTGCCAGTTGTTTAGACATTAATGGCTGTGTGTTGAGTTATTTTGAGGGGACAGCAAATTTACACTGTTATACAAGCTGTACACTCACTACTTTACATTGTAGCAAAGTGTAGTTTCTTCAGTGTTGTCACATGAAAAGATATAATAAAATATTTACAAAAATGTGAGGGGTGTACTCACTTTTGTGAGATACTGTATATTCAGGGTCTACAGTAAATTAATACTCACAAAAGAACAACCAAAAACTGTTCTGAAGACATGGAAAAAAGGAAGTGCACAACATTCGTAACGTCATACTATTGTAAAATTGAAACTTCCCACAACCAACACTTCTAAAACCCTAATAAATGCCCTCCAAAAAATGATCATCTAAAGTGTAACAAATATTGTTTCAAAATGGCTTCCTAAAAAATATAGATTCCTAGTAATAGGCATCAAAAAATCTCTCAGATATGCTAAAAATACATTATATAGCGGTACCGCATTGCCCTATGTCAGTGATTGCACACCTTGGCACCCCAGATGTTTTGGAGCTACGTTTCCCATGATGCTCAGCTACACTGTGGAGTGCATGAGCATCAAGGGAAATGTAGTTCCAAAACATATGAGGTGCCAAGGTTTGCCATCACTGCCCTATGTGGTTACATGTACCAATGTTAATGATTGTTTGGCCAGATGATTTGAGTGAGCATCAGTTAGGGTCTAAAAACCCCAAAATAGGTTCAATTGTCAAATATATCAACATTTTGATAAAAATGTATGTATAGTACAAGTAATCACCCCTTGATATAGCAAGAGATACGTAAATTCATTTGAAATACTGTACATGTTCTGCCAGTGTTGTATTCTTAAAAGAATTGTGATTGCCAGTCTTTGGATGGCCAGCCATGTATATTACTCAGAGAGAAACTAAGTCCACCTATGAAATGGAAAATTTAATTAGAACTGGTCTCCTTATATTTGTAGGTTCACAAGCAAGACTATGCTCCATATCCCACTCGATCTTCTCCACTCTCAGTCAAGGGCAGACCAGGTGCAGACTATAGGAAGTCTGTCTCGGCCCTGTCCCACCATCACTTTCCAAATGCTGAGTCATGCACTGATGATACCACACGTAATAGAGTTTATTTAGCCAGTGCAAACACACAGAGTGTCCACAGTGCCTCATTCTAATGTGATTCACCCTTACAGGCTTAATAGTAGTAATAAGGGCAGTTCAGGTAAAGGGCTATATACATGGTTTCACTTAAAAACAGTCAATTAAAATCAATAAATATGTTAATCCCTTAAATAAATGCTCTCAAAAACATTAATTATTTGTAATCCTTATGTTGCTAGCCTTAGTAAATTGATAGGAAGGTATATTTACTGGTTTTAAACTTTTTTTTATGTTACTTCAGTTGCTTCCTGGTTTCTGACCTAGGCCAAAATGGTGTTATACATCCCAGGAGTCTTCTTGGCCTTTTTTTTCCATTGGGAGGAGTTCCACTGATTCCATGTTCCATATACAACATTATAAATGATTCCCAGCAGGATGATATGTCTTTTTTCAACAAAAGTGGAGTGATCCTTTAACTTAAAAAGTGAAGAATTGTGATGGTATAGGAAACATCTGGAAATGTGAATTGTATGTAACTACTTAAGATCGTGTAACACATGCAGCATCACTGAAGTGGTCCTTTATTTGTGGCTATGCATATCTGCACAATTAATTTGTGCTAGGAGCATGCTCAATCATGCACTCCCAAGGACAAATAGCCTATATTTGGCTTTTCCAATTAGACAAATTTTACAGTGGAAAGCGTAAAACAGTGGCGGCCCGCCCGTCCATACCTGATTCTTCTCCCAGCTGAACTGGAAGTGGAAGTTCTAAGACTCCCTGGCCAATCGGGTCTCAGGATCTCCTTCCTGATTGGCCGGGAGGAGAATCAGGAAGATAATAACAAAAATAAATTTTCTATTGTCAAACAATTGGGTGGGCTCAGGGTGCAGTGCTCTGTGCCCCAAGCCCACCCGTTTTTGAAGCCAATTAGAGCCCTGGGCTCTAATCGAGTACTTCAACAAAAAAAATAAACAATTGAAATCCATGCATCTGGCGCCATGCATGTAGATTAGGGGCCGGGCGAATGGATTATGGGGTCGGTCCCGGTGTCCTTTATGGATGGGCCACCACTGATGATAACTATTTACAGGGATCACTAGTTTTGAACCCTTTCCTGTACTGCTTCTCCTCTGTGCAGGGTTAGAGGAGTTCTGAAGGAGTCTGTATACTAACATTCAAGATTAAAGCACAGGTCACTGTACTGTTTGTTTGAATATGCTGGATATACAGTAACATACTTGTGGAGGGATTATGATATGACAGACACTTTCTTTCTTTTTTATTTGTGGGGGTTTTTTATTCATCTTTCTTAATAAAATGAATAATACAATGTATACAGTGAGAACTATACCCATTTCTATTTTTTGTTCTGACATACTTTCTTTCTTTTTTATTTTTTTATTTATTTTTTATTCATCTTCTCAATAAAATGAACAGGATCTACCAATACATGTACGCTGAGGAAAAAACATAGACTGAGGTTTACGCAAGAAACCTATTAAGCAGTATGAAATAGCCTATATTGGGCTTTTCCAATTAGACAAAGATTACAGTGGAAAGAGTAGAACACAGTGGCGGCCCGTCAGTCCATTCGTGATTCTCCTCCTGGTTGAACAGGAAATGGGAGTCCTAAGACTGGCCAATCGGGTCTCAGGACCTGCTTTGTGATTGGCTGGGAGGAGAATCAGGAAGACAATAGAAAATATAAATTTGCTAGTGTCACACAACTGGGTGGGCACAGAGCACAGTTCTCTGCACCCCAAGCCCACCCTTTTTTGAAGCCAATTAGGCTCTAATCATGAGCTTCAAAAAAAAACCTGTTGGAATCCATGCGTCTGGCACCCTGCACGTAGAGTAGGGGCTGGGCACATGGATTAGAGGGTGGGGCCCCTGCGCTCTGTATGGACAGCCGCCATTGGTACAGAGCCTTGGAGGCACACTGCACATGTTCAGTTTGGTGTGTATTGCTAGAGACTTTTTTTTTTCTTGGGAGGGTGCATGTGGTCTGCGTAGGGCAAATCATATAGTTGCCAACATTGTCCAAAAATTTAAAGGGACACTTTTTTGTCTGTGGGTGGGGTCTTATAATTAGGGGGCGGGGCATTCATTTTCAGGCATGACACCGCTGCAGAAGGAAAATGTGTTGCTGTGAAACGTGGGTGTTGCTTAAACTAAATAGTGGGTGTGGCATAAATGGGCGTGGTTCGAGTTTGAGATGAATGAGGGATGGAGGAAGGAGGAAGGAAGAAAGAAAGAAAGAAATAGGGAGGGACGGAGAGATAAGGAAGGAAAGAAGTCGGGGTGGAGAGACAGCAGACCCAGACCCTATACCACAATAGAAATATGTGTATTCCAGAAAGTTTAACAATCAGCGATAAAGAAACTCCAAACACCTGGTGTTAGCGCTTCAATCATCCCAGCACCATGGTTGGCGTCACAGATCATGGTATATAGCGCAGCCTGACCAGGTTAATATAGCGCAGCCTGACAGATCATGGTATATAGTCAGTATCATAGATCAGGGTTATATAGCCAGTATAGATCAGGGTAATATAACAATAAAGATCAGGGTAATATAACTAATATAGACCAGGGTATTATAGCCAGTATAGATCAGGGTAATATAACCAGTATAGATCAGGGTAATATAACCAGTATAGATCAGGGTAATATAGCCAGTATAGATCAGGGTAATATAACCAGTATATAGATCAGGGTAATATAACCAGTACAGATCAGGGTAATATAACCAGTATAGATCAGGGTAATATAACCAGTATATAGATCAGGGTAATACAACCAGTACAGATCAGGGTAATATAGCCAGTATAGATCAGGGTAATATAACCAGTATAGATCAGGGTAATATAACCAGTATATAGATTAGGGTAATATAACCAGTATAGATCAGGGTAATATAACCAGTATAAACTGGGTGTTCAATGTGCTTCTGCACCTTTAAGGAGGGGTGGGACCCCCTCCAGACCATCTGCCTTCTGCCTCACCTATCTTATTAGAATGCATGTACTTCCACTGTGTAGTCTCTTACATGTCAGAGATAGGTCTACAGATCACAGGGTGCCTTGGCGGGGCCTGTAACTTACACATGCATTTGCAAATTTGTGCAACTAAACCCCTGTTTTTAAACCCATACTGTTAGACAGGTTAATTTGGCTGGTCACAGCTGGCCAGTAGGTAGAGCTTGGGGTAATGAGATCGTGATCTTGTCACTTCCGCTGTCAGCAACGCAGGTGGATAACATTTGACGTCCCCTGCTTTTTAGCTCTATCATTTTTATACTGCTTGTACCGCTCTGAATTTGTTGAAATAAACATACGTACTTCACGATCGGACCACCCGTTGCCTTCTTTTTATCCTTTGCACTGGAGACTAGGAGAAACTTCTCATCTCAGCACCAGCTGTCCCAGGACTAAGGAGAAACCGAGTACACACCCACTACCACAAGGCGCTGTTTGATTCCTGTGATGGGAATCCATCTCATCTGGTAAGTGGGATGTGTGATCAGGGTGCCTGGTGAAAGATCACTACAGGGTGGCACAGCAGTTTGTTTACAGGTCCACTGTTTGATGCACTACCTCTGTGACTGTTCATTAGAAAATCATATAAAGCCACTGTTCATTTTGGACTGGTTGGAGCTCGGATCATCCCTGGCATTTGCACATTGTTCATGCACTGTTTGCATTATTCACGTGGATTACCTCAGAGACCCCTTTTTTTGCACTTTGTTTGGCTTATTTTGCACCTATTGTATGCACTTTTTATCAATGATAGATGTTCATTACACCACTAATGCTGATTAAGAATTGCACTAGCACTTTATTTGTATGCACACTCATTGGTTCATAACATATAGCACTAGCACTTTATTGGTATACACATTTATTGTTTTATAACATGCCTAAGTAGACACCTGGTATAGGTGATCCTTAATGTTCACGGTAGTTAGGAGGAGTGCGGTCCCCCCTTTCTTTTTCGTTATCTTGTGGGTATATTTACTTATACGCGTGTAGCTCTTCCTTTCTCTGTTATTCACTCCCACATGTGAGCATATATTTATTTTCTGTTGCGCTGGTTTCCCACACTCAATTCAGAGCTTGATATTTGCCTTGGATTTATCCCTGGCCCTTGTTTTTGCTGTTTGTTGCCCTCCAATGCTCCTTGCTACAAAAGCCAGTAATAGGTGTAGGCAGTGGTCATTGTTTGTTATGTTTGATTTTTTGTCAGGCAACGCATTGACATCTTTGCTGCCACTGTGCTATATGCTGGGTGTTCAATGTGCCCCTGCACCTTTAAGGAGGGGTGGGACCCCCTCCAGACCATCTGCCTTCACCTATCTTATTAGAATGCATGTACTTCCACTATGGAGTCTCTTACAAGTCAGAGATAGGACTACAGATCACAGCGTACCTTGGCAGGGCCTGTAGCTTACGCATGCATTTGCAAATTTGTGCAACTAAACCCCTGTTTTTAAACGCATACTGTTAGACAGGTTATTTTGGTTAGTCGCAGCTGGCCGGTAAGTAGAGCTTGGTATTTGCCTTGGATTTATCCCTGGCCCTTGTTTTTGCTGTTTGTTGCTCTCCAATGCTCCTTGCTGCAAAGGCCAGTTATAGGTGTAGGCAGTGGTCATTGTTTGGTAATATAACCAGTATAGATCAGGGTAATATAACCAGTATATAGATCAGGGTAATATAGCCAGTATAGATCAGGGTAATATAGCCAGTATATAGATCAGGGTAATATAACCGGTATAGATCAGGGTAATATAACCGGTATAGATCAGGGTAATATAACCAGTATAGATCAGGGTAATATAGCCAGTATAGATCAAGGTAATATAACCAGTATAGATCAAGGTAATATAACCAGTATAGATCAGGGTAATATAGTTAGGCAGTATAGATCAGGGTAATATAGGCAGTATAGATTAGGGTAATATAGTTAGGCAGTATACATCAGGGTAATATAGATCAGGGTAATATAACCAGTATAGATCAGGGCAATATAGCCAGTATAGATCGAGGTAAAATAACCAGATTAGATCAGGGTAATATAGTTAGGCAGTATAGATCAGGGTAATATAGTTAGGCAGTATAGATCAGGGTAATATAGGCAGTATAGATCAGGGTAATATACTATTTTTCGCACCATAAAACGCACTTGCGTCTTATGGTGCGAATACTGCAAAACAACCCCCCCCCCCGTCACCGCTGGGAGCCCGCATTACACAGCGGGCTCCCGGACACCATAGAGCGCCGCTGTGTTGCTTCTCCCATACTGAGAAGACAGAGCAGCCCCAGCGGCCGAATGAAGTACTGCCGCTGTGGCCGCTCAGGCTAGCTCCTTCTTCTATCCCAATGGGGTCTGGCTGCAGAGTGGAGCTCCACCAGGCGCATGTGTGATGACATCATCACACCGCAGTGGTGCTGGGAGATTTGAATCTCCCTGTCAGCTTTGTGTCAGGCTGCATTTCACGGACACAGGTATGGCTGTATTTAATTGGCACTGGCATATTCTGTATTTCATTGGCACTGGTATATTGCTGCATGTCATGGACACAGGTATGGCTGTATTTTATTGGCACTGGCATATGCTGTATTTCATTGGCACTGGTATATTGCTGCATGTCATGGACACAGGTACGGCTGTATTTTATTGGCACTGGCATATGCTGTATTTCATTGGCACTGATATATTGCTGCATGTCAGGGACACAGGTATGGCTGTATTTCATTGGCACTGGTATATTGCTGCATGTCAGGGACACAGGTATGGCTGTATTTCATTGGCACTGGTATATTGCTGCATGTCATGGACACAGGTATGGCTGTATTTCATTGGCACTGGTATATTGCTGCATGTCATGGACACAGGTATGGCTGTATTTCATTGGCACTGGTATATAGCTGCATTTCATGGACTCTGGTATATGGCTGCATTTCATGGACTCTGGTATATGACTGTTTTTCACGGACAATGGTATATGGCTGCATTGGTAAATATTTTAGTATACCATTTGGTTCAGAATATTTTTTTTCTTGTTTTCCTCTTCTAAAACCTAGGTGCGTCTTATGGACAGGTGCATCTTATGGTGAGAAAAATACGGTAGTTAGGCAGTATACATCAGGGTAATATAGGCAGTATAGATCAGGGTAATATAGGCAGCATTACAGACAGCTCCAAACCCTCCCCCTCCTTACCCGCTCGTGTGCAGGACTCTGTGTGTTCAGAGGAGAGGGGATGGGCCTCTGATCCATGCAGCCAACCAGCTTCAGTGTACAAGAGAATTATCTAATTGTACACTGAAGAGAGAAGCCGACATCGATTGGCTGCATGGATTGGAGGTCCCTGCCCTCTCCACTGAACGCAAGGAGAAAGCCTTGGACCCGGAAAGCCATTGCGGCCATGTTTTTGTGGGCAGCTGCGGCTGGTGCCAAAACAATTCCCAAAGCCCGAGAAAAGGCTCAAAATATCGGGATTTTGGTCAGGACAGACTCCAATCAGGATGAGAATGAAAATTCCTCCTACAAGCTTTAACCAGTGCTTGGCCAGGCACTGATAGAAGTCACAAGTCACTATATACTGCTGATGAGAAAAGGTATTTAGCAGTTTATATTTACTAAAATAATTGCATTTCCATGTTCTGTGTACTGAGGGAGAACAGATATAGCGAATGCAGGGTCCTGGGTTTAGTAACACTTTAAGAGCTAATTTGGTGGTTAGGAGAAGAGGTTTTTCACACAGATACACATCGCTTTTCATGCCTTTTATCAATGGTTTGGTTATTTGTATTTATTTTAAGGTGTAGTGAAAACACTTTATCAGTGGCTGGCTTGCTTCCTATGATAGGTTACAATGTTTTGGGGTCATTTATTCCTCTGTGTTTTTGTACC
>BLSH010418355.1:569654-582766 GCA_018402905.1 Glandirana rugosa | reverse complement strand
CCCCCCCTCCAACCCCCCCCCCCCCCCCCGCTTGCACAGTTTCAAGAAATTCAGGTTATCTATGTTTATGCATGACATAATAGGTCAGCCGTGATGTAAAGACAAAGGTGGTAAAGCTTACTTGATCCTATCTTGGTGGTTGGCATAAATAGAAAGCTGGGTGAATAAAAAAAAGTGTATGGCTAATGGCTAGCCTTAAGAATGATAGAGCTTCAAAGTATATTAGCATAAAGACTTGAAATCAGTAAGGTCTATAGAAATTTCACATGGTACTTTAAAGGAGATATAAACCAAATCAATAACATGTCGACGTTTTTTGACTGTTTTACAGCAGCTGTTTTTAGCAGCAGACTTTTTTCCTACAGTCAATAAACTCTCCATCTTGTTATCCTATGTGTTCATGCACACATAGGCTGTTATCAACTGTTTTTAGCAGGGACGTTTTTGAGTTGTAAAAAAAACCCAAGACCAGAGGGTTCTGAGAGATGTTCTTGAGCTGTAAAACCGCTCAAACCTCAAAAAAAACATGGCTAAACGTTGGTCCCCAATGTTTTTGGAAGTTTTAGATCAATTGAGAAAAAAATAACGCTGGCCCTTTAAAAAAGTGAACGCACAAAAACGCTGCTAATATAACGCTAATAAAAGCTGAAGAAATCACTGATAAGCTACTGACGTTTTTAGGACTTTTTTAACGTCCTGTGTGCATGAAGCCTAAAAGAAAGTCTTCAATTGTCTTCCAGTTGTTCTCCTATGTTGTCATTCTGTCACCTGTGCCCTTAGGGAAGACTATAAGTGGCCAGCCTTGAGCAATGACATTCAGCCTCTGCTGGAGAGATGGCAGGGAAGATAAGCAACACTAAGATGAAACAAAGGTAAAAAAATAAAAAGAATGAAAAGTATTTTTTTAAGCAAAAAACATTGTGGTTGTTAATGATATAGAGTACTTTATCAAACTAAATGTAAGGATCATTATTATTAGTAATACGCACAATATACAGTGATAACAGTTTGCACAAAGTTCAGAGGGCCCTGTCCATGAGAGCTTACAATCTAAAGGGAGGGGTATGTGATACAAAAGGCGTTATAGGCTTTCCTGAAGAGGTTAAAAGGGTTACTAAACCCAGGACCATGCATTCACTATATCTGGTCTCCCACAGTACACAGAACATAGAAATGCAATTATTTTAGTAAATATAAACTGCTAAATACCTGTACTCATCAGCAGTATATAGCAGTCTTGTGACTTCTATCATTGTCTGATTAAAGCTCTCAGGAGGAGAATTCATTCTCCCCTGATTGTCCTAGGAGGCTGCAGGACCACTGACCTCTGTCTGTTCAGTGCTGATTGGCCCTGTGCTGATCACATGCACTCTCCGTAGAAAAAAAACTCTCTAGCAATACACACCAAACTGAGCATGTGCAGCTTGCCCCCAAGGCAGGATATATTGGGGACTGTGGAATAAGGGAAGGATCAGAGAAGACAGGATCAAACAGCCTTTTTACACAATGCAGAGGATTAACCTCTTAGGTTCCACAGTGAGTATAACAAGCATGCTTTACTACATATACAGACTGATTTGACTGTTGTGGGTTTAGTAATACTTTAAGTTTTTGGGATTGCCTAAAGGCATGACAGGGTAGGGGAAGCTAGAGAGTAGGAGGTCTTGCGAGAAGCAAAGAGGACTCCCAAGTATATGTAAAGGTCTAACATTTTCAAACAGTCAGTATGTGGTTCAGCCATTTACAATGCAATGTTTTTTTTTCATGGAGAAACCTGCATTATACAGAAAGTATTTGCTCTTTTAGCAGCAGTCACATGATATTTGAGTTTCCGGGTCTAAGTCTAGGTGGAGCGAAAGCCTCAGCATTTGTCCACTGCCGGTGACATGTCAAATCAAACACCACATTAGGGATTGGGGTAGGGAGGAAGGGAGAGGCTCTGGAAAAGTCCCGGAGGCAATTATAGGAGGAGGTGATGAAGGAAGAGCAGGTAGGCGGATTGCTTGACTGATATTTGGAGACCAGGTTGGTGATGTAGCTCGGGGCAGAGATGTGGATGGCTTTGTAGGCTGTTGTATTTTGAGTATTATTTGTTCGGTGAGCAGAAGCTATTAGAGAGATTGGCAGAGAGGGGCAGCAGACACCGAGCAGTTGGTAAGCTGGATGAGTTTGGTAGCAGCATGGGCTGAAGAAGAGATAGCCAGTGTAGAGGTAGGCCAACGAGGAGGGAGTTGTCAAAGCAAGAGATAACAATGGGGTGAATTAGTAGCTTTGTGGTGCCACTGGTTTAGATTTACTTTAAGAAATCATTGCATACAAACATATAATATTCTTACTTCTGCCCCACTTCTAGGGAGCAGACTGTTACTAAAAAGCTTCCCTTTCATATAAGGTGAAAGGCATACTCCAGTCAAAACTATAATAGAAATATAACCCTTGAAATACATACAGGAAATATTCCCTATCTGCTTCCATCTTTCACCCAGCCAGGTAGGCAGATATGCAGACAAACCTTCACAAAGGTCATATTATTTAGTTCTTAAATAACGGCTGACTACATTTTGTGCTGCTTTTTTTTTTTTTCATCTGACAAATGGGCTGTTTGGTCATCTTCATTCTAAGGTACAATAGACGCTAAAGGCTTTACAGGAGACGACATCTGGGTGCTCTCTTTTCTAGAACAAAAAGCGCCTCAAGGATCTGTGCCTTAAGAATCCCAGCATCTGTTACAGGTTTTTAAACATGGTGCACTTCTCTATAAAGAAGAATAACCTTGAACACTCCTAGGTAGGTGTTTAAAGCATAAAACATTCAAAGGACATTATTGTTCTACCCGCAACACTGGAAATATTGTCTTAAAAATATTGTCTAAGAAAGAAGTGCAGTAATTGCATTTCCCTTTCTGCACAAGACATAATGCTTTTTACTCTACTATGCACATTGAAGGGGAATTCAGCTGGTCCAAGAAAAAAAAACATCATCTTATATAATATAGAAGTCTGCATGAAGTTTTGTGTAACAAAAAAATCGTTGGAGTTTACAAATGCGTACATGGAAAGATCCTTGCAGTCAATGGCCCCCCAATTTTGGTAAAGAGATCTCAGAAGCCTCAATCTCAGAATTCACCCACACTGCCATCTGCTGGTGAATTTCAGGTCATAACCTTGTTAGAATAAAACATTTTTTGATGGAAAGATAAACAGTGTAGATGTAACTGGCAAAACAAAATAATCATAATTAAATCATAATTAAATAATAATTAATAGAATGTCAGTTTGAAAGCATATCAAAAGCTATTTTTTTGGATGGAGTAGATTAGGCGATTCAGCTTTGTCGTTTTTTTTTACCATCTGTGTTCCATTGTAGAGATTTCCCTTCATTTCCTGTCCTGAAGACACAACAGGAAGCAACAGGAAATCTTCCCAGTGTCAATGGGCTTTGAGCTTGAGCACAGTTTGAGATGCTTCTGAGATTATTCAGAATTACATGAAGGTATTTGACTGGCAGTTCACTTCCTACAGGACTCCATTCAACCTGCTTCAAGAAGGTTTTGCATTTCCATATACTTGACTTGGAATGCAAAACCCATTGTAAAAAAAACAAAAGCCTTTCAAAATAAGCCCTCAGACAGTAGTCACCCCAAAAGGTGTCCTTATTAGAAGACTTCATCTCTATTACTGTTCAAATAACAACTAGGTTGGATTTCCTCTCAATTTCAGTCCTGGTAATAAAGGTCACTGAGACAAATAGAGATGGTGAATCTCCTTAACAGGGACACAAACAGCAATAAAAATATGTCAGCTAGCTCTCCTTCATTCTAACCAAATCTAAAAGTTTTAGATACACTTTAGACCTATGCAATCCCAGGAATTGTTTATGAAGAGAAATGGTGGCCATATGCCATTTTTATGTTAAATGATCTATTTCTTTTCCAATCAATCTCTTCCAATCAAAATAATAGCTCTATAGTCAACAACCTATTTGATTGATATCCACGTAATATGTGGATTTAAATTGATAGTTAAAGCTGATCCCCCGGCTTGACTTTCACATTAAATAGTTTGTTTGGGCTAAGCTCATTCAAACTAAATATTTCCTACACTAACATGTGCACCTGCTGGGTGTGTTGTATGAACTGTATGTAGCCTCAGCTACATCCAGTATACAGTACTGTGCTCTGACTGTGAGACAAGGCCTAACCGTTTCATACCCAGAACAAATTAGCATTGGGCGGAGCAGTGCTCAGCCATTCATGGGCAGCTTTGTATTCTATCAATAGGTACAAAGCGTCCTCTGGTTGGCTGATTCAGAGATCATGGTGTCATCAGCCCGCCTCTCTGACTCAGCCAATCAGAGAAAGCTTTGTATTTATTGATTAAATATAAAGCTGACTTGGAATGGCTGAGCACTGCTCTGCACAATGCTATTTTGCTAATGTTGTGAGGCAGGAAGGTTTTGTCTCATAGCCGGAAAACAGCACTATATACTGTAGCTGAGGCTACACACAGTTTATACAGCATGCCCGGTGGGCGCACATGTTAGTGTAGGTGTAACACAGGGCATTTTTACAGAGTTGCAGAACTTAATTTATCCACAAGATGGCAGTGTCATTAGTTTGCCTAGCTATAATTATAATATAATTGCTTGGGGCAGTCTGGGAGATGTAGTCCTGAAGGAGGATCCTATAAACAGCCAGAACTGGGGCCACAACCACAAGGCCCATAAATACGTGGAGGGGGAGGGACAATATATAAATGAAAGCCCAGGAAGGAGTTGGGAAGAGATGTGCCAACCAGGAAGGAGTGTGTGAGCTGCACTGTGCTGTGCTGTGCTGAACTGGGCAAGGCTTGACTGAACCAGACAGGGCCATGCCAGAGCCACAGGGCAGACTGCTGTGCTGAGCACCAAGCCGGTGAGCTAATTGGGAGTCTGAGCACCTATCATCGGGAATCGCTTTTCGAGTTGCCTGACGCTGCATTGCTGTTTAAGGGAGCCCCCCCACTGAACTGTCACACATGGACTGCTGCAGAAGGATCCGTGGGGTTTAATACTGCTTTAAAGAGATATTATTATTCTGTCCATTAAGTACAATATAAAAGGAGTCCACCCTGAGTAAGATCCGGTGTTGTACCTGGGCGGATGATGTCACCCATAATGTGACTGCATTTGAGCCAGGTTATTGGATGCTCAGGCCTGAGTGCTGTCACATTAGGGAGGTCACATGCTCCCCATATGCAGGTGCCCCACTTCAGAACAACCAAGCGAGGGCTCCAACAGGGTAGGATGGGAGTGTGGATGGGTGAACATCTTCTGAAAATGCCTATTGCTTGGTTGTGTCGCCCTTCAATATTTGAACCTGAAACAAGTATAAAACAGGTGAAGTCAGAGTGGAGCCAGAATGTCAGTTCTCAATACTTGTTTTGGTTAATTGATTTATTGTACTGAAGTTTCTGGATCAACATGACAGGTCATTTAAATTTATATTTTCAGAATAGACGTTAGCAGTGGTATTCATGTAGTGTACATCTCCTATCAGTTCAGGTTTTCCATTTACACACAAATCAGTCATTTCATCTTGGCAGTGGTCAGTAAACAGTTAAACGGTCATCAAAGGTCATAAAAACACAACTGTGATATATAATTGATACATTGCCCTAATAAAAAGATATCAGAACAGGAAAATATTATCCTGTCCTTGAAATAGTACCGCAGGAATCGCACTTAATGGCATCATAACGATCTTCTGCTTTTAGAATTTATAGGCTTTTGCTTGGCCTCAACATTTTCTATAAACGTCTCCAGCCTAATATTTTATATTATAGCTTGTGATCCTGACTGGGCCATAATATTTCATTCCTTTATCAGGGTCCTTTAAGTAGGTCTAGACCTATTGTAGCTATAATAAACTGCAAATATCATACATTCCTGGGGGTCAACTTAATTTATTTTGTTCAGTCCACTGCGAAAATGAAGGAAATGAGGGAAGACATTAAAATGTTTCTGTTTATCATTCTAAAAGAACGTTTATTTCATCTTTTAGGTGCCATTCACACCAGAGCACAGAGCAGCACAGTATATGTATTTTTGTGCATTGAGGCATTTTGCGCTAGTCAATCTAATTAAAATGGGTAATGCTGGGTTAGGTCCCTTTAACACTGATCAGATTTTGATCAGTTTTTTAGTTAAAATAAGCAGACAAAAAAGGCATGAAAAATGCATCCCTTTAAATATTATGGAACTCTTTACACTGGTCAGTAGTTTTGCAACAGCTGGAGGTCCGCTAATTGCATATTTCTGATATATATCATAAAACAAAAACAAAGGTGATGGCGCTGACTAGGCTAGAAATGCCAATGGGAATTTGTACCTGCAATTATTGTTTTCCAACCTAGCTTCAGGCATATACCAAATAATATAAAATCAATCAAAAATAAAAATACATGAATAAGTAGTCCACCCACACATTGCACAGTCAATTAAAGGAGTTGTAAAATTTATCTTAATGCATTCTATGCATTAAGATACAAAACCTTATGTGTGTAGCAGCCTTCCCAGCACCCACTAATACTTACCTGAGCCCCATCTCTCTCCAGCAATGTCCACGAGTGTCTTAGCCGCCCGGGACTCTCCTCCTGATTGGCTGAGACACAGCAACCGCGCCATTGGCTCCCGCAGCTGTCAATCAAAATTAGCGATCAGAAGAGAGGAGGCGGGGCTGAGGCAGGGCTCAGTGTCTGAATGGACATATGGAGCTGTGACTCGGCTCAGGTACCCCCATAGCAAGCTACTTGCTGTGGGGACATTCAACGGGAGGGAGGGACCAGGAGCACAGAAGAGGGACCAGGGAAGAGGATGATCCAGGCTGCAAAACTAACTGCACAGAGGAGGTAAGTATAATGATATTTTTTTTTTAAACAAGACTTTACAATCACTTTAAATCACTGTGGACAAATGCTTGCATGAGTGGGGCATACCAAAGAGGAAGATCTAAGAGATATAACAGACAATAGAAGTAATACAGTGCAGCATTTAACCATTAGCCGACTGGGCACTGCCTTTTAATGGCGGCAGTGTGGCGCTGTCCCACGGATCTCCGTAAATAGACGATTCAGCTAGGGGGTGAGAGTGCACCACTGGCGGCGCACTCTGAAGGAGTGTGCCCGCAGCTCGGGTGGACCCGATGTCCGCCGACGAGCCGCTATGAGCTGCCAGAGGGAAAGAACGGGGAACCGCCGATATAAACACGGCGGTTCCCCATTCTGACAGGTGGCATATAAGAGATCTACTGATCCCTATCACTGGGATCAGTTAGATCTCTTATGCCCATAGCAGCCCAACCCCCTCACAGTTAGAACACGCCTAGGGAACACAGTTAACCCCTTCCCTGCCCCCTGCAGGTTAATCCCTTCACTGCCAATGACATTTATACAGTAATCAGTGGATATTTAAATTTCTGATCGCTGTATAAATGTCATTGGTCCCAAAAAAGTGTCAAAAATGTCCGCCCCAATATCAAAGTCCCGATAAAAGTCGCAGATCGCCACGATTACTAGTAAAAAAAAAAATGTAAAAACACCATAAAGTAATGCTCATGGTTTGTAAACGCTGCAACTTTTGCGCAAACCAATCAATAAACGCTGATTGCAATTTTTTTTACCAAAAATATGAGGAAGAATATAAATCGGCCAAAACTGATGAATAAATTTGTTTTTTTATATATTGTTTTTTGGATTTGTATTTTAGCAAAAATTAACAAATATTGGGGTTTTTTTTTGCAAAATTGTCGCTCTTTTTTTGTTTATATCGGTGATCAGAAATGACGCAGAGGTGACCAAATACCACCAAAAGAAAGCTCTATTTGTGGGAAAAAAGGACACAAATTTCATTTGGGTACAACATCGCACCACTGCGCAATTGTCAGTTAAAGCGACGCAGTGCCGAATCGCGAAAAGTGCTCTGGTCCTGCAGTGGGAAATCCTTCCAGGGGTGAAGTGGTTAAGCAAACCACAGCAGCAGCAGAAGAACCATCCAACTCTAGGGAGGAAGACTCCCCCATGACAGAAAAAGAATGTGAGACGGAGTCCAAAATGAATGATCTGCAGTGAGCCATTTTTATTATTCTTGATCATTCTATGATGACACTACAGTCAATTATCAAATGGATATAAGATGAATGATCTTGGGCTGTCTGCTCTACTGGTGTATCTTTGTTATTTTTCCACTTTATTTGTATCTCATGTAAAACTATTCAACATGATGCAGCAGAAGAAGGCAAGTGTTAAGAGAAACTTTGATAAAGCAAGATCAATAGTGAACCTCTTCAAGTCTTCCATTGCAACACTGACTGAAGATATTGGAGCAGTGTAGCCTTACTCTTGCCCCACACGCTGGTTAAGTAATACTGCTAGTACATTCAACACAATTGAAAGACTCCTCAAACTAAAAGAGTTGGTCTGCCAAATCCCAAACAACATGGAATAGGACAGCTTGCTCCCTAGTTAAATGGAAGAAGCTCAACTCATTGCATGGCCTACTGCTGCCTTTTGCAGAGCGAAACATATTAAAACCCTCCAGAGTGGCACCATGTCCGTGTCCCTGCCCTCTGTGATCTACTCAGCCACCTTGAGAACTTTAAACAGAACACTAGCTACCAAGACCTTGTCACAGTTGCACAGAAAATGAAAGAGAATGTGAACCAGCTTTTTGCTTCATTCATTCTTCGATCCAAGTAACTGATGAAATGTTCTTGCCAGTTTCAGCAGCTTCTTGTTTTGTCACCCCTACTGTCTGTGGAAACCCTTGGTGATATTCAGGAATTGCTTAAGAAGGCAGAGGAGTATGTCCGTGCCGTAAGAAAATCCACATTGCCCCACATACAAGATAAGGATATGTCTGACTCTGAAGATGATGTGTAAGAGGAGAATATTGAAAAATCACAGGAAGTGGAAGAAGCACCATTTCCATCAAAGCAGCCAGTCTTTCGGTTTCTTCCAAAATGCCGCAGAAGACCCAGGCAGAGCATCAACAGGCAGCATAGATCAGCAGATCTGACTGACTGGTAATCAAGTGCACACAATCCATTTTGCTATGACCTCCTCGGTGGCTTGTTGTTCCTTATAGTCAATTTTGTATTTTGAAGCACTTAAAGGAGCAGTGCATGTAGATTGCTATGGTGATGCACTGGCTTGACTTGGCCCGTCATTGGAGATTTTCTGTATCTGTGGGGTCAAATTAGGGGGGAAAAATCAAGTTATTATGATTTTACCTTCTCTCTCCCACACAGTCAGCTCCAAGTTGTCTCTCTATAATATACTACATGTATTTTCACCAGCCAGTGTCGCTCCACATGGTTTGTAAAGGGTCTTATTGACCTTAACATCAAATGTAGCCAGTCTTTCGGTTTCTTTCAAAATGCTGCAGAAGACCCAGGCAGAGCATCAACAGGCAGCATAGATCAGCAGATCAGTCTGACTGGTAATCAGGAGCAGACAATCCATTTTGCTATGACCTCCTCGGCGGCTTGTTGTTCCTTATAGTCAATTTTGTATCATGAAGCACTTAAAGGAGCAGTGCATGTAGATTGTTATGGTGATACACTGGCTTGACTTGGCCCATCATTGGAGATTTTCTGTATCTGTGGGGTTAAATTAGGGGGGAAAAACGACATGTATGGCCCTTCTCAGCCGGCTTTTAGGTGCCCTGTGCAGTGCGATAATTTTTCACAGCATCCCTCCCAGTGACCACATCCTTCTATATATATTTTGGTGAGATACTTCAATTTGGGGAAAGCAGAAGCTGATAGATATTATGAAATCACTCCTATTAAGATCCAGTGACTAAGTGCACAACATGGACAGACAAACAAACAGCTATTACTTCAGAATAACAAAAGGTATGCAATCTGACTGCAACAAAGTTTGTTAAAAAATAATCCCTGCAATGTACATAGATAAGACTGTTCTCAACAAAAGTGGAATTAAGTGTGCTGTGCTTACCTTTGTATGAATTTTGGGATGAGTTGTCCGTAAATTCCGCTTCAAGTTTGTTGTATTTTTACCAGCCAGTGTCGCTCCACATGGCTTGTAAAGGGTCTTATTGACCTTAACATCAAATGTAAAATACATTCAAAGATCTTCTCTTCTCTTTCTATCAGTCACAAATGCTGACATTTCCTGTATAATTTGTGCAGCAGTGGGGATGGGAAAATAGGAGAAACTCAGTCTGAGTCTGACTCACCTTGGTGAGGTCTAGACGTGGATGGTGCCTGCAATGCACAGTTCCCTGGACAGTCTGAGGATAATGAGGAGGCCTGTAATGCTGCACAGTGCCCTGAACGGTGGCTGTAATGCTACACAGTGCTCTGGACGATGGTCTGAGGAGGCTTGTAATGCTGTGGAGTGCTCTGAACGGTGGTCTGAGGAGGCATGTAATGCTGCACTGTGCTCTGGACGGTGGCTGTAATGCTACACAGTGCTCTGGACAGTGTTCTGACTCTGAGGAGGCCTGTAATGCTGCACAGTGCTCTGAACGGTTGCTGTAATGCTACACAGTGCTGTGGACGGTGATCTGAGGAGGCCTGTAATGCTGTACAGTGCTCTTAACGGTGGCTGTAATGCTACACAGTGCTCTGGATGGTGGTCTGAGAAGGCCTGTAATGCTGCACAGTGATCTGGACAGTGGTCTGAGAGACTCAGTGCTGCATAGTGCTCTAATGCACAGTGTGAGGATGCTGGTGGTCAAAGGAGGTCTGTAATGCACACACAGTGCTCTGGACAGATGGTGGTCTGAGGAGGCCTCAGGCCTGTAATTGTAATGTACACACTCACAGTGGGTGCTCTCTGCTCTGGCCGGTTGTCGTTGTGACTCGTGAGTTGGGAGCAGTGTTGCCAACTGTCCGTAAATTTACGGACAGTCAGTAAAAACAGGGCAGTTTTTGGGGGTGTCCGTAAAAGTCAGTAGCAGCTGAAAAGTGCCAGTAAAAACAGCGGCCATTGGCTCTGGTCAGAGCTGTGCATGTGCAATTACGGAAATCCCTGAGCAGCGAGTGAGAAGATCCGATCCTGATCCTGAGACGAGTTGGACGACCGCTCCTCCTGCTGCTAGCTAGTGACTCTGCCCAGCCCATCCACCCTCAAATGATGTTACTGCATTTTCCCGCCACACCACCACCAGCCAGCAACTGACCGGAGCAGATGATCCGGATGGATGGATATATCCTCCTGATTCCTGCCTGCCTCCCTGCTCTGGCTGACCCTACAGCCCTCCTGGTGACAGTGGTAAGTGCAGTCCGCTTCCTCTTCAAAACAGCCAAAAAAAGGGTCGGGACAGTGAGCGTGGGACTGTTTGACTCCCACACTGTCTCTGCTCACTCTGACAGACATCCATGAGCCAGGCTGCAGGAGTCTCTCTCTCTTAGTGTGAGTGTGCACTAGATAAGTGGAAGGAGGTAATGGAAGGATGGTGTAATGGAAACAGGATGTGATGGGGATGGTGTGATGGAGATGGAGGGATGGTGACAGGAAGTGATGGGGGGATTGTGTGATGGAGACAAAAGGTGATGGTGTGATAGAGATGAGGAGTGATGGAGGGATGGAAACTGGAGGGATAAAAACAGGAGGTGATGGAGACAGGAAGTCTTTAGAAGTGGGGACATAAATTCTGGTGATCCTAGTGGCTACCAGGGATTTCACCTCACTTTCTGTGATGGTTATGGAACAGAAATTAAGGGGAAATCTCTACAATTTGACATAGGTGACAAAACTGATGGACTAAATAATCTGCCCTTATTATATTAAAAATAACAGAAATATGTTTTTATACCTTGTTATCTACCTTGAATCACATTGCTATTTGCACAGTGTACTTGCTTGTAGCCTAAATACAGAAATTTGCACTGAAAACTGTAATTTTGTAACTTTTGTAAAATGTCAGTAAAAACTTGGCTGTGCCAGTAAATTTTGGGTGTTGTGCCAGTAAATTTCAATCTGGTAGGTTGGCAACACTGGTTGGGAGTGGGACTCTCGTTGGGACTCGGGAGGCCTGTAATGCACAGTGCTGCTCTGGACGGTCGTCTGAGCACTCAGGGGCATGTAATGCTGGTTGCACATAGTCGCTTGCTTACTGGGAGCAGAAACAGGCAGAGGTCAATGGAAACCGGAAGTAAGGTTACAAGGGTAAATGTCCTGCCTCACATTTTTGTTTAGTTTTAGTTCATTAACGAGAAACGGAATTGATATTCATCATTAGAGTTGAGCGAACACCTGGACGTTCGGGTTCTGCTGGTCCGTCCGAACTTCGGGACAAAGTCCGGGTCCGGGTCCGGACGGAACCCGAACGATCGCACGGACAACGAACCCCATTGAAATCAATGGGGACCCGAACTTTTAGGCACAAAAATGGCTGTAGCAAAGTCCTGGAAAGCCCCAGAGGGCTGCAAAAGGAAGTAAAATGGGGGTAAGGGTAGGGCAAGTGCCCTACAAAAAAAATGGGGACAGGGAAATAACTTTAAATATTTAAAAAAAAAATAAAAACAAAAAAAAGCAAAAATGGAGGTGAATGTGGATCATCTTCAAACTGTGTCTGCTGCAATTCCTCCTCCTCCTCCTCCTCATCTTCCTCGTCCTCCTCGTCCTCCAGAACTGTGCCCTGGCTTGAATAATTTGGACCTGGCCTATGCGGGTGCAGGAACCCACCCTCCGAGCCACTTGCGAATGACTGGCCTGATAACCGTGGAAATGACCCCTCTTCCTCCTCCTCATCCTCCTGTGCCAAACTTCTACTAGGTGTAAGTGGAGGTAAAAACGAAAAAAAACAAAAATAAAAAAAAAATTTATAAATTTCAATAAAGGGACAGGGGTAAAAAAAACATCCCGTGAACGGGATGGGAATGGGGGTAAAATGAAGGAAAACGTCGGGAGACCCCGAAAGGTCCTGAAACGATGTCGGTAAAAACACGGATTTTCAAGCCCAGGGGTAACTAAAGTTACCCCAAGCAACAGGCACGCTAGCAAGCCCAAGGCAGGCCTGGGCCTGGGCCTGAAACAGGGCTTCAAGCCTGCCTGGTCGTCTTGGGCTTGCAGGTCCACAAGCGAGTTGAGATTACTACTTATAGT
>BLSH010418355.1:535375-566150 GCA_018402905.1 Glandirana rugosa | reverse complement strand
TCTAATTTCTGCTATCTGTCCTCAGAGCAACAGCACAGACAGCAGTAGTAAAGTAATCTATCTCAGGATGCAGGATCAGGTCTTAAAATGTCTCAAATCTGTCCCTCACGCAGTCAGCTACCTTTCCCTACACTAACCCAAGGAGCATGTGACTGCAGCACTGTGACTCCAGCTTATAAAGAGGCTGGGTCACATGATGCACTGGCCAATCACAGCCATGCCATTAGTAGGCATGGCTGTGATGGCTTCTAAGGGCAAACCAGTGAAACACTTGTTGATTGGCTGCCCTGCAGCTTCTCAACACGTGGAGTAAAATAGCAGAACCCCGGACCGAACCCGAACGATTTTTGAAATGTCCGGGTCCGGGTCCGTGCCACGGACACCCGAAAGTTCAGTACGGACCCGAACGTTACAGTCCGGGTTCGCTCAACACTATTCATCATAGTTTTCGACAGTGGGCGAAAATATGGTGTATTTTTCATTATGTTTTTGTCACTGAAAAATGCAGCTGATGAAAATGTTGACGAAAACTTTTTCGTTGACAAAATTAACACTGGTTGGGAGGCATTATAAATGCATTTATAAATGGTGATGCAAGATTTGTGTTTTGATCCTATCTTGTAACTCCTATTGTGAAGTGCAGCATTTGGGATGTGTTCAAACTATGGGGTTGATTTACTAAAACTGAAGAGTGCAAAATCTGCCACAACTTTGCATACAATCCAATCAACTTCCAGTTTTTTTTTTGTCAAACCTTAATTTAACAAGCTGAAGTTAGAAGCCGATTGGCTACCATGCACAGCTGCACCAGATTTTGCTCTCTCCAGTTTTAGTAAATCAACCCCTATGTGCCATTGTCACAGTTTTTTGTACCTGATCAACATCAGTCACCACTAGGGCACATGAAAAGCAATTTTTTTCTATATACCGCATACACACCACAACGCTGGTGTAATGTATGGTGCAGAAACATGCAGCACGTCTGGCATCAGATGGCACCGCATGTTCTCTCAACCGAGCACAGCATTCTGCTGTGGGGAAGCTTGAAAGTAACATCACTTTTTACACTCTCAATTGAGCTACATAAAAAAAAGTAAACAGTGCATCATACCCGTTGGAAGAAGCAACAGCATGATTGCATATATACTGAACTATATGTACTGTACGCAATATACCTATCTTTACCAGCAGGTGGCACTGCAGTATTATAGTGTATAGTGAATGTATTCTCTGATATAACAGGATGCATGGTCTATCTCTGTTATACACTGTGTGCGCAATTATTAGGCAAGTGAGTATTGTGACCAAAACATAATTTTTATGCATATTGTCCAACTCCAAGCTGTATATAATTGAATGCTTATTAGATTGAGGCATATCAGGTGATGTGTATGGTGTAATGAGGGAGGGTGTGACCTATGGAGATCAACACCCTATATTAACCACTTAACGCGAATCGCCGTTTATAAACGGCGGCTGCTTTAAATGGAGTTATTGGGATATAGCCTGCAGCTACAGCCTATATCCTGGTACCGTTTTTTAGAGCGGGCGGTCAGCTATCCAGCAATAACGGTCGATCTGTCTCAGGAGCTGTTCGGTCTTTATCCCGGGCCGAGTGAGGGGACATCCCCCCTCCCGCTGCCTTCCGGCGCTCTTCTCCAGCCTCCCATCCCACCGGGAGACCGGAGCTCTGATCCGACGCATCCGCCGGCTAGGAGGAGACCTGAAGGAAGCCAGGATCGGCTCCGATCGGGTCTCCTTTATGAAATTCAGGAAGCGACGTCACAGCTAACGGCGCCGGGTTTAAAAAATTGACTCACAGTTTTTGGCGATGTGAATACTGTGAAGTGCAATGGGGGGGGGCTTTTAGACCCCCCCATCCCTCCATAAAGAGTACCTGTCACCATATATTACTATCACAAGGGATGTTTACATTCCTTGTTATAGCAATGAAAGTGATAAATAATTTTATTTTTAAAGGAGCAGTACTAAAAATAAATAAATTAAGTAACTTTAAAAAAATGTTTAAAGTGCCACCGTCTCCGCGACCTCGCGTAGCAAAGAAAACGCATACGTAAGTCGCGCCCGCATATGAAAACGGTGTTCAACCCACACATGTGTGGTATCGCTGCGATCACCAGAGTGTGAGCAATAATTCTAGCAAAAGACTTCCTCTGCACCTCTAACCTGTTAACCGTTAAACATTTTTTAAAGCATCGCCTATGGAGATTTTTAAGTACTGGTGTTTGTCACCATTCCGCAAGTGTGTGCAATTTTCAACCGTAACATGTATGGTATCTATCTATCAGCATAACATCCTCTTTCAATATACAAAACATTGGGCTAACTTTACTGTTGTCTTATTTTTTAACTCAAAAAAAGTGAAATTTTACAAAATGAATTGCCTTTGAAAGACCGCTGCGCAAATACCGTGTGACAAAAAGTATTGCAACGAAATGACATATTACAGCGCACACATGCAATAATGACAATAAAACCTGCAAAGCTATTTAAAAGGCTATTTAAAGGTACCTGGACATCTTCAACCAAAATGTGGGGAGTCCGTCGCACTATATGGCCATAGAGTGCTTAGCCAACTCCTACTTCACAGGCCCCCATCTTAGTGGATCCTACACTAACCAGAATGGGAGATTCTGTCTCATAACCATGGGAGTGTACTCTCCTCCTAATGGGAGATCTAGAGAACTCTTCTTATGCCTCAGATGGACACTAATTAGAGGCAATTATGAATAGGTGGGTTGCTCCAGCCCAAGAGATATGGTCAGGATCTGCAATAGACAAATATGTACATACTTGGGGGGCACACCCTAATAATGTATTACATTAGAGATGGTGCTGCTATAAGACCACCAAACAAAATGACATATAAAAAAAAAGTATTGCAACAACCACCATTTTATTCTTTAGGGTGTTTGAAAAAAATATATATATAATGTTTGGGGGTTCTAAGTTCTAAGTTATTTTCTAGCAAAAAAACCTGTTTTTAACTTGTAAACAACAAATGTAAAAAAGGGTTCGGGGGGGGGGGGGGTTAGTGGTTAAGGTGTGCATAATTATTAGGCAGCTTCTTTCCCTCAGGCAAAATAGTCCAAAAAAGGAGATTTAACTGACTCTGAAAAGTCAAAGATTGTAAAAAGTCTTTCAGAGGAATGCAGCACTCTTAAAATGTCTAAAATATTGGGGTGTGATCACAGAACTATTAAATGTTTTATGCAGGTAGTCAACAGGGTTGCAAAAAACATGTTGAGAAAAAAAGACACAAATTAACTGCTAAAGATTTGAGAAAAATCAAACATGAAGCTACCAGGAACCCATTATCCTCCAGTTCTGTCATATTCCAGAACTGCAACCTACCTGAAGTGCTCAGAAGAACAAGGTGTTCAGTGCTCAGAGACATGGCCAAGGTATGGATGGCTGAAACCCGACCACCACTGAACATGACACATAAGTTGAAATGTCAAGACTGGGCCAAGAAATATCTGAAGACTGATTTTTCAAAGGTTTTATGGACTGATGAGATGAGAATGACTCTTGACAGACCAGATGGAAGGGCCTGTGTCTGGATCAGTAACGAGCAGAGCTCCACTTCCACACAGATGGCAGCAAGGTGGAGATAGGGCACTGGTATGAGCTGGTATTATAAAAGGTGAGCTAGTTGGACCTTTTCAGGTTGAACATGGACTCAAAATCAACTCAGTAATTCCCAAACCTACTGCCAGTTTTTAGAAGACCCTTTCTTCAAGCAGTGTTATAGGAAAAATCTGGATCGTTCAAGAAGACCATGATATTTATGCAGGATAATGCTCCATCATATGCATAAAAGTTCTCCACTGAGTAGCTAGCCAGTAAAGGACCTAAAGATGAAAGGATAATGACATGGCCCCCTTCCCCACCTGACCTTAACCCTATTGAGAATCTGTAAGCCTTTATTGAATGGGAGATTTACGGTGAAGGAAAACAGTACACCACTCTGAACAGTGTCTGGGAGGCTGTGGTTGCTGCTGCACAAAAAGTTGATCATCAACAGATCAAGAAACTGACAGACTCCATGAATGGAAGGCTTATGACTGTTATTGAAAAGAAGGGGGGGCCATATTAGTCACTGATTTTTTTTTTTTTTTTAAATGTCCGAAATGCTTATTTGTAAATTTTGAGTTGTTTGTGTATTAATCACACTTTAACAGATGAAAATAAACAAGTGAGATGGGAAACTTTTCATTTTTATATGGTTGCATAATAATTCTGCACACTAATAGTTGCCCAAAAATTGTGCACACACAGATATTCTCCTAAGAAACCAAAACCTCACTTTTACTTTCTTAAATATTCAGGTTTGAGGTTTATTAACATTTTGGATTGATCAAGAGCACTGTAGTTGTTCAATAATGAAATTAATCCTCCAAAAATACAACTTGCCTAATAATTGTGCACACAGTGTATGTGCTTGTTTGTTGTTCTCTTCCTGTATATGATAAAAGGCATGTAATATATTCTTTCATGAAAGTAAAGTATTCTCTGCATACAATAAGCTTCCAAGCGTATAATTCAATAACCTGCTAATAGGTTATGGGTCCCAGTGCACCCAGCAGGCATCCAGGCACTGGAAAAAGAATTCTGCAACTCAGTGAGTGCAGTGAGTCTGTGAGTACTGTATGCAAAGATGGCAAGCAGTTCAGATGTGAACTTTGCAATAGCAAAGCTGAATAATGCCAATTACCACTTAAACAAAAGAAACGCCGCGCAATGAATATATAATAATCAAACTTAGTTGCTACTTAATATAATAAACAGTCCATGCATTCTCAAGCTGTGACCTGTGCTGATGGGAGTGTCATTATGCTAATGAGGCTTCCGGGCAGTTCAACCAGGAAGCGATGAGCGCTATTTAAAACCTATTGCTGTGCTGTGTAGCCACCCCCTCTGTGACGAAGTCGGAAGTGATGAAGCGAGTCAGTGGACGTGGCTACATGGCAATACGAGGACTGGACCGAGCGTGCGACCGTTCTGACCGTGTGATCATTTGTGCGGACTGGAGTTCTGGAGCTGGCGGCACACTGGCGACCAGTAAAGTATAATATGATGATGCTGTTTTAAAGATGTTTCTAATGTAAGTGCAATACTTTTTAATAAATGTCTGCTGTTAAATAGTTTTATGCTATAAGAGGCTGTTTTTGTGCTTTTATGTCCTGGATCACATTTGAGACCTTTGCTGGGACACTGCTGCATTTATCTGTCTATTGAGGCATGACGCTGGTTGCTGTAAGCAGATGATTGATGTGGTCAAATGCTTTAATTTATTGACATCTGGTAAGCCTCTTTCTATAGGGGGTGACTGGCACTTTTTGGTGAAGGATTTCTCACTTGCAGTGGACAGTACTCACCCGGTTTAACCAGCACTGGATGTTCGATTCATGACACATTTTTGGCACGTTTTGGACTCTATATTACTTTTCATTTTTTTTTTACACTGTTTGCTTAATTTTCACTTTTTATATTTATATATATAGTTTTTGAGCGCTACTGTGAATATGTGACACCACACACATTTTTTCACCTATTAGACTAATGCCAATTACCAGCTGTGGAAATTCAAGCTACACATGCTTTTTAGCAAGGACGACTTGTGGCAAGTGCTGAATACAGACAGACCCACAGGAGGAGAGACGGAGACATTAGACAGAAAGGAAAGGCAGGCGAAAACAATTATAAGCTTATTAGTGGAAGATGACCAGCTTATCCACATAAGAACAGAGAAAATGGCCAAGGATATGTGGACTTCATTACAAAAGCAGCATGAGCGTTCAAATCGAAACAACCCGTTTTTGCTACGAAACTTATACAAGATGAGACTAGAAGAAGGCCATCAAAAGTATGACCACATGAAAGCTATGCTAGAAAGCACAGAGCAGCTGTGTGCCAGCGTAGAGGACATCAAAAATAACCATATTGTTGCCTTACTACTCTGCAGCCTTCCAGAGACATATACTGCTCTTATTAGCGCTTTAGAAACCAGACCTGACCAGGAACTGACGCTTGAATATGTGAAAGGCAAATTAATCAATGAATATGACAGAAGGAAAGAAAATACGCACCATGATGACAAAGCTCTTAAGATGTACAAAGGCACAAACAACAACAAAGAAAGGCGAGTCTGTTTTCGCTGTAAAAGGGCCGGTCACTTAAAAAAGGACTGTTCTATCTGGAAAGCCAAGCAGCAAAAGCTAGAGCTACCCACAAAAGAAAGAGTCAATGCAGCCACAAAGGAAACTGCAGACACACCATGGAGTAGTACCTTTAAAGTGACACAGAGCGGCAAGCCACGTCTGGCACATAGACTCAGGTGCAACAAGCCGCATGACTAGCGAGGAGACCTACTTCACAAACATTGATTACAGTGCAAAAGACAACATTTTCCTAGCAAACAGGAAAAGCATCACATCCGAAGGCAAAGCCCAAGGCTTCCTGAACTGCATTACACCACAAGGAGGTCACCACAGTATCCTTGTAAAGAAAGTGCTGTATGTTCCAGAACAAGAAGGCAGCCTTCTATCAGTGAAAAGTCTTGCAAACAATGGCCTCACAGTTAAGTTCCAGGGTGATGAATGCACAATTCACAATGATGAACGATGCCTCGCACCACCTATACAAGCTCATCACCACAGACCAGCAAGCCAATATTGTCTCTAATGACCCACACAGCAAATGTATTCACTTATGGCACAGGCGGCTGGGGCACAGAAGTCCAGAAGCTATACAAGAGATTATAAAGAGAGACTTATCAGAAGATTTGACAATAATGGCTTGCAAAGTGCTCATGAAATGCAAGTGCTGTATTGAAGCAAAAGCCACACTTGCTTCCCTTCCACAGGCATCTCAAAGAAAACTCCCATATCAGGCGGGAACAGATATCTACTATCTTTCATGACTATTCTAGGTACACAACTACTTATCTGACGAAACACAAGAATGAAACATCAGAGAAACTTCAAGAGTTTGTTGCCATGTCTAGCAACAAATCCCAAACGCAAACCAGGAATAATAAGTACCAACAATGGAGGAGAATACATAAGTAAAGAAGTGGCCTCATACCTGAAGAGATAAGGAATAGTACATCAGACAACCACACCATACACTCCTGAACAAAACGGTGTAGCAGAAAGTAAAAATCACACTCTTATAGAAATAGCCAGGTTCATGTTGTCGCATGCCAACCTACCTCACAAGAACTGAGGAGAAGCAGTCATGACTGCAACCTACCTACAGAACAGACTACCCTCAAGAGCCATTAAAAGTGCTCCATTTCAAATGTGGTATGGATCAAAGCCTAGCATAGGGCACATCAGAGTGTTTGGATGTAAAGCATACTGTATGCCTATATTCCAAGTGAAAAGTGATCCAAGCTGGAGAACAGAGCCATAGAGGGAATTCTAGTAGGCTACAGTGAGCAAACTAAGGGTTACAGAATCGTACACACAAAGACTGATAAAGTGACAATAAGCGACAGTGTTTATTTTGATGAAAGCCCATCACCAGAAACACTGATCCCTGAAAGCTGTGAAGTGAATATGCCAAGCAAACTCTAAGAAAAGGTTGATCAAAGCCAACCTGTGCAGGAGTCAGAACAAGAGGTGGAACTCACACTACCTGAATCAAGTTCTCCACCAGATCCTGCTGAACTGCCTGAAATCAGAAGATCCACTCAGACTACAAAGGGGATACCACCCCGCAAGCTGTCATACACCGCCAAAACACACAGCATACTTGAACCAACATACTGGGAAAACATAAAAAAACTGCCAAAACGTGAAGCCAATAAATGGAGAAAGGCAGCAGAAGAACTAGTCACTTCAAGAACAAAGCTCCCTCCTAACCGCAAAACTATAGGAAGTAAGTGGACTTTCAAGGTAAAGTCAGATGCAGAAGGGAATATCCACAAATACAAAGCCAGACTAGTTGCCAAGGGTTACTCCCAAAAATTTGGTGAAGATTACGATGAAAAATCCGCTCCCATCGTAAAACACTCCACCATCAGAACGCTTCTTAGTGTGGCAACCAGGAAGAGCATGCAAGTGAAACACCTAGACATTAAAACTGCTTTCCTATATGGAGACATTAGGGAGGCCCTCTACATGGAGCAACCGCCAGGGTTTGAGCAAGGAGACAACTTTGTGTGTAAACTTTTGAAGAGGATCTGCGGTCTTAAGCAATCTGCAAGGATGTGGAATGAAAAAGTGAATGAAGTGCGTACTAGAGAGGGATTCTCAAGAACTAAAGTAGACCCCTGTTTCTACTCCAAGAATCAAGAAGACAGATGGATATACATCCTTATCTATGTCAATGACATTATAACTTGTTTTGAACAACAAGGGGATTACAATAAGATAGTTGACAAGCTGAAAGAAAATTTTGAAATCAAAGAGCTAGGGAACATTAGCTACTATCTGGGAATCCAGATAGAGAGAGAAGAAGATGGAAGTTATCTTCTTAACCAATCTCAGAAAATCTCAGAAATCTTGGAACAATTCCATATGCAAGAAGCAAAGGAAGTGAAAACTCCCATGGAACCAGGCTATCTACAGAGCAATGAAGCAGAAAACTTGCTACCCAACAATGACACATATCACAGAGCAATTGGTAAGTTGCTATATGTTGCCACTGTGACAAGACCAGACATAGCCGCAGTAGTGGGCATTCTATGCAGGAACCTGTGGTACTTAGTTTAAATTAGCCCAAATTGGTGGGGAACCCACCATCTGGCTCCTTTCTGTTACTGTGCCACACTCCAATACTTGGACCTGAGCCACCCATAAGCATGCCTGGGCATTGACACATTGGAGAGGTGCCCATGGCTAGCAAATACAAACCACAAGAAAGTTTTTGACTGCATAGCTATTTCAGTGGGGGTGGGGGATCTAAGTGGTGCTTTAGTGGCAATTGCTAAGGTAAAATGTCCCAACAAGAGTACTTGGTACTCTTGTTAGTGTAGTATTTTTTCCCGACAGGTACAATTTAATCCTTTAAATAATCAATAAGCTTCAGTATAGAAGTGATTCATACAAATCAGATCTTCGTGGAGATGCTGACCATAGCTTTAAATATACTTTTAGCAAACTTTGGTTGGCTTTGACTCTATGTTCACACCTATTCAGCTGCGCTTTCTGTGTTTATTTCCTGGGCTTTTACTGCGTTTTTACCACATTTTTCCTGCGATTTTGTCGCCATTTGCATTTTGCTGGTTTTTTATGTTTTTTTTGGGTGGGGGGATTTGTTGCTATGCAGATTTAAAAACACAAATCGCTGCAAAAACGTGGTAAAAACGCATCAAAAAAACAACACTTGCTTTTCTGGTGCAGCTCCATTGATGTCTATTGCATGCAAAATGCAAACTGCAGTGAGAAAAAAGTCCCTGACCCTTTCCAAAAAAAGCAACACAGCAAAAGGCACAGATGTGAACTACATCCATAGGAAACCATGTTAAATGGACTGTAGTGTGTTTCTGCAAACTGCAAAAAGCGGTAAAAAAATGCATAGGTGTGAACCTAGACTTATCACACTTTAGCAGTTATAAATCTGCTGAAATTGTGTTAAAGGCTACAGCTAATGCACCTAGAAAAATCAGATTTATAGAGGCTGTTCACTTAGCAACATGAATAAGGTGCTTTGTGTTCTCTTCACTCATCCAATCATGTTCAAGCTATGTTTCTTTTTTATTTACCTTGCACATAATTGGGCATCCAAAGTGAATATAGTGTTCACCTTATTTACCAAACTACGTGATTATTCACTTTGCAAAGCAAACCGTCTCTACGCCTTAAATCAACCCTGAAGACTGGAGCTGAAGGGTGCTTTAAGGGCACTGGGATATCTGCTCAAAGCTTGTTAATTTTTTTTTGTAAATGCTTGTTGAATATGAAGCTCCTGGAATTACCATTGTATTTCCTAAACCAGCCCACAGGGACCACTAACAGGTCATCTTGTCACGCAATCACAGATTAAATAATTAGCCTTTTGTAATTAAACAACACAGCAGATTTCAAAGTAGTGGTATACAATGGCTCATAACACCCAACCAGATTAGCTTTTATAAGGCTGTACACAGAAGACATACAAGGTCATACGTGGCTTGATACATAAGCAAGCAATGCAGCAGATATAGGCATCAGGAGCGCCATATATCATTGTCAGGTGAATGGACAGATGTAGGCCTCAAGCCATTAAGGGTCACATGTGGCTCCCAATTGCTTCACATTTTTATGAAAGCTCAATTGGATTTAAATCAGATAAATACATTCTAAGTGCATCAGAGCAAAGGTAGAAAAACCTGTCCCCTGCCAGCATGCTTGCTTTCTGGGTGGAAGCAGGGGTTCTTCTATATAGGTCTGACATGCCTCCTTTGAGTAAGACCTATAACTTTGAAATTAGCATAACCCATGCTTCCTACTATAGCCAATGTTCCCCTTAGGGGTGGCTGGTTGATGTGTTCACCTGCTCACAACTGCCCTCAATCACACTCCTACTGGCATTCAGAGTCAGAAAACAGGCTTGCTCTTTGCTTTTGTTGTTTTTATTTGGGGGTTGAACTTGGATAGGGATCGGGATAGTTATGGGATGCCCAAAGGATCAAACAGTTCTGTACAATGGGACCAGTATATACACCATCCAGTATATACAACTCCTTCACTTCACTCCCGCACACTCCTTACTTTGCTGCAAACTCCTGGTTCCTCTCTCCAGCACACTTCTTATTTTGCTGCAAACTCCTGATTCCTCTCTCCTGCACAGTTCTTACTTCCACTGGTGAGGCCTAGAAGGAAATTTACCAGCCTCCAACTTGCATGGCCTAGCTAGCACATGTGAGACCTGATGTAGATTCATCAGGCCTCCGGACCACTCCTTGTGGGCTTAGGGGTTGAGGTTCCCCTGTGTAGCAAAGTCACTTTAGTTGGTGCTAGCTAGCCAGCGATGGACTACAACTCCCAGCCCATCCGAACACTATGCATGACACCAGACCCCAATTTCCTCCTGCACCTTCTCCAGACTGTCTTCTTCCCAATTTGTCTTGTGCATCTACTCCCTTGAGCTGTGTCACTCACTATTACTTGTGGTTCCTCCCGGAGATCTCTCTGTAGTGTTCTCATTAATACTGTTCTCTTCCGCTCACCCTTGCATCTGTCCTCCAGGATCTCTCTCCTCCTGGCTGCATCCGAGCTCTCCCAGGCCAGGCCAAGGTCACCAGACTAGGGGCTCCCTCAGGTCTAACAGCCTCCACACTACATC
Source organism: Glandirana rugosa (assembly GCA_018402905.1). NCBI lineage: Eukaryota > Metazoa > Chordata > Amphibia > Anura > Ranidae > Glandirana > Glandirana rugosa. The sequence continues at coordinate 554,852 of BLSH010418355.1, read as the reverse complement.
TTCACCCTGCCACCTGCCAAACCAGGCGAGGGATTGTCAAGGGTCAAGGCTCCTCAATATACTTCAGAAAGCCTCACCTCCTTTCTCAGTCAGGCCTGACTAAATTTACCTTCTTTCAAACAAAAACCTACCTCTAAGCACCTACCTGTGGTAGTGGGTGCTACACTTACCCCCCACCAACCCTCAGCTGTCCCCAGCTCAGGAAATTTGAAAAATGGCTCCTGGGCCCAGGAGCAAGGGTATCCCAGAACAATAGAAAAGGAGAGCAAAAGGGAACAAACTTGGATGGGGACTGTACAAAATAAACATTCCACTCTCAGTGGCTATTTACACCTGTACACAGTAATATGCATTCCTATCTGCTGACCCTACTACTAACAGCATGTAAATACATTCCATATAAAAATCCTGGGCCAGAGCACTTCTCCCGAGAGAAAAGTACTCTGCCCGCATAGTTGTAGAAGAAGAAATTGACTCTCGCCAGATGAGGATGGACAGCCATCCCATTCCAGGAACCCTAAGAGAAGACAAACTACTAACTACAAACTAACTAGATGACAGTAACCATCTACTGGAAGGGGGTTATAAACCTCCTAGTAGAGCAACAGCATAGCACCTTTTGTGACAGAGTCTTTTTCCTGCCTGCCCTGCCAGTAAGGGACTAGGATCCCACTGGCATAGACAGAAAAAAATGGAAGAAAAGATTAGTTTCTTTAAGAGTTCCTGATGGGAGGGGGAACAACAGGCTCTCTAAGTATGAACAGGCCTGACAGAACTCCCCAGCATCCTTTCAATGAGCCAAGTCTCTGCCATTGGGCACAGGGTGGCAGGCTGGCATGTGAAAAAACAAAAACACAAGCCCTGCAGTCTTCCAGCAGTCCTCTATGTCTTTGGTCTCTACAAAGAAAGCTGTAGTCCTCCAACAGTCCCTTTAAATGTAGAAGCGTGGGTCAGGCAGTCCCTCCCGGCCTTCCCCTTCTCCCCTGACAGAAATGGAGTAGCTCCTTGCAGGCTGGTTTGGCTTCACTACAAGGACCTTGTCTCCATAAATGTATAGAAAGAAGATAACCCCTATTGGTGGGACTTTAGAAGTGGTGGAGCAGAAAATATTTAGTACAACATTTTATAAATAGATACATTTATTGCACATAGGTTCAAATTAAAAGTTGTAGTTACAAATGTTCACAGGAAGGTTTTTGAATGTACGTCACTTTACAACCTGTTAGAAACCATGAGAAAATTCCAGCCTAGATGACACACACCAACAATTGAATAAATGGATTCTGTACACCTTTCGTCAGGGGCTTGTTGCATAATGTATTGACGTATTTGGATGCAATTTCTCTATCAGGAAACGAGAAGGAAGGGGGAAAAAAGAAGCAGGCATAATACAATGAGTACAAGACACCATGACACAGAGAAAACTCTGTGAAGCGAGGAAAAAAGAAAGAAAAAAAAGAAAGAAAAAAAAAACGCATGTGCACATATGTATATATACATGGGTTCCTTGGGATGGGAAGCTGAGTATTTTACTTCCTGATGTGTTGTGTGTTGATCTTACCTACCTGCTAATATCACTCACAGATCTTCACTGTTCTGATGTGCAATAAACAATATAGTTCAGGAAAGGAGCAGGGGTCAGAATACTATGTCGGTATGGCGGGGAGAATTCAGGCCCAAGCCTTATTGTATGTCACAGTTACCCTCTATATGCTGAGGAAAACGAGGAAAGTATAATTAATCTATGTGTGCGATAGTAGATTTTGCAGTCATTACCGTGCACTCAATGGGGCAGGGACCCAATTAATAACACCTTGGCACCCCTAAAGGGACCAAGACCAGCGGTGTATTGGGATGTCATTTATGTCTCCATAAATGGCATGTCCCAGGTCCCACTCTTGCTTTAACTCCACAAAACTGTTCCAGACATCACAGTCCTGCCATCTCAGGGGTTTGGGGACATGCAAATATTCCCATATCATTTCGTCCTCCCACTCTCCTCTGGAGCTCTCCACGACATCCATGATATGGGGAGGGACATATGGAAAGTCTACGCTCCACTCCTTGCTTTGTACCTCCAGGAGAGCCTAGGTAACTTCTTTACCTTCCCTCTCCCCAGCCGGATTAGGGTGTCAGGGAATCTGATCACCTGTTGCCGGAAGCTACTTGCCCTGGCCTGGGTAGTGAAGGGCCTATTAAGGAACCACTGACTGTGGGTGATAGGTGTTCCTGTAGCCTCGTTCGTGTCCAGCTCAAATTCCTCTACCATCCTCTGATGGAGTTTCCAGCCCCTGGGACCTTCCTGTGTCCCACTCCTCTACATCTGGACTTTCCTCAGGGGACGACCATTCTACAAGTCTTTCAAGGGACCGGAACTCAGCCTGCAGTCTGGGGAACCCCAATCAAGTGGTCTGTCTCCCTGCTCCTCTTCCAGCTCACCAGAGGGCACACCCCCTCCAGCACTAACTCCGCTGGACAGGGAACAGCTATGGGCAGACCTATGGCCGGTGTGGCTGGGGATTCTAGTTCCTGCTGGACAGTACTTACAGGTCCTAGGTCTCCAACTGGGCCTTCAGTCACGACAGATCCCTCTTTCCTTCCATCTTTGGTGTTCATGGGTAGCATTGATCGAACCTCTGGAAGTTCGGGTTCTGCAGGTTCGGCCGAACTTCGGGAAAAAGTCCGGGTTCGGGACTGAACTTGACCCGAACTTTGTCCCGGACCCCGAACCCCATTGAAATCAATGAGGACCCAAACTTTTAGGCACAAAAATGGCTGTAACAAAGTCCTGGTAAGTCCTAGAGGTCTGCAAAAGGAAGGAAAATGGGGGTAAGAGTCGGACAAGTGCCCTACAAAGAAATGGGGATAGGGAAATAACTTAAAATAATTTTTAAGCTAAAATCACATAAAAAAATCAAAAATGGAGGTGGATGTGGAGTTGGAGGTTGAGGAGGCGGTGAAAGTGGCGGTGGAGAAGGAGGGGTAGCCAACACTGTTTTTTTTGTGCAAGAAATGCACAGCTGGCCGCAAATGTAGTTATTGGATTTTTTTTTTAACCACTTCAGCCCCGGAAGGATTTCACACAAGGCTTTAACTGACAATTGCGCGGTCGTGCGGCGTTGTACCCAAACAAAATTTGCGTCCTTTTTTCCCCACAAATATAGCTTTCTTTTGGTGGTATTTGATCACCGCTGCGTCATTTCTGATCGCCGCTATAAACAAAAGAAGAGCGACAATTTTGCAAAAAAAAAACGAATTTCTTACTTTTTGCTAAAATACAAATCCAAAAAAATATATAAAAAAAACATTTTTTTTAATGGTTTTGGCTGATTTTATATTCTTCCTCATATTTGTGATTAAAAAAATTGCAATCGACACTTATTGATTGGTTTGCGCAAAAGTTGCCGCGTTTACGGATGATGAAAATTCATTTTTGGGGTCTTTATTTTTTAAATTTTTTTTACTAGTAATGGCGGTGATATGAGATTTTTTTGCGGTACTGCGATATTGGGGCGGACATGTTGGACCATTTTGACACTTTTTTGGGACCACTGGCATTTATACAGTGATTACTGTGTAAATGCCATTGGCAGTGAAGGGGTTAACCTGGGGGGCGCTCTAAGGGTTAACTGTGTTCCCTGGGCGTGTTCTAACTGTGTGTGGGCTGCCCTAGCAGGGGGAGGGGAGTGATCATAGCTTCCATATAGAGGAAGGCTGTGATCACCACCCTTCCCCATCTCACAGAACGGAGATCCGTGTTTACATGCACGGACCTCCGTTCTTTCACTCCGAGGGGGGCATCGCGGGTAGCCGGCGGAGATCGAGTCCGCCGCACCCGCTCCCTGGCCCCCCCGGACATAGTGAGCGTGCACTCACAGTGCACGATCTCGCAGCCGCCATCATATGACGGCGGTTTGCGATATCGAACCACCTTGTCGCCGTCAACCTGCGGTTGGCGGTCGGCAAGTGGTTAAACCAGCAATGTAGACATTTTTTTATTTTTGTGCAAGAAATGCACCGCTGGCCGCAAATGTAGTTTTTAGAATTTTTTTTTTAAATCAGCAATGTAGATGCACTTTTTTATTTTGTGCAAGAAACAATAATCTGTCCCTTTAAGCAACAGCAGGAACCTCTCCCTATAGAACTAGGAGATTATTTTAGAGCAATAATCTGTCCCTCTAAGCAACAGCTGGAAGAAACTTTCCCTATGGAACTTGGAGATGATTTTAGAACAATAATATGGCTCTCTAAGCAACGGCTGGAAGAAACTTTCCCTACAGAACTTGAAGATGATTTTAGAACAATAATATGGCTCTTTAAGCAACGGCTGGAAGAAACTTTCCCTACAGAACTTGGAGATGATTTTAGAACAATAATATGGCTCTCTAAGCAACGGCTGGAAGAAACGTTCCCTATAGAACTTGGAGATGATTTTAGAACAATAATATGGCTCTCTATGCGGCTGGAAGAAACTTTCCCCATAGAACTTGGAGATGATTTTAGAACAATATTCTGTCCCTTAAAACAACAGCTGGAACCTTTACCTATAGAACTTGGAGATTATTTTAGAACAATAATCTTTCCCTTAAAGCAACAAACTCTACCTAGTCCAGTCAGATCGTTCTGGGCAGCAATCTGTCCCTCAAAGCAGCAATACTAGTATCTCTTCCTAGTCCACAATCAGTTGGTTCAGTAATGCAGGATGAGATGTTCTATAATATCTGCAATCTGTCCCTCACAGAGCCAGCAGCATCCTCTCCCTAAACTATCCTGAGAGCATATGACATGCAGCACTGTGACTCCAGCCCCATATAGAGGCTGTGTCACATGATGCACTGGCCAATCACAGCCATGCCATTAGTAGGCATGGCTGTGATGGCTTCTAAGGGCAAACCAGTGAAAAACTTGTTGATTGGCTGCCCTTGGCAGCTATTCAACACGTGGAATCAAATACCAGAACCTAAACTCGAACCCAAACTTTTTTTGAAAAGTCCGGGTTCGGGTCCGGGTTCTGAAAACCCCGAAATTCAGTACGAACCCGAACTTTACAGTTCGGGTTCGCTCAACTCTATTCACGGGGGGGAATCTCTAGGCTGCAACTCCTCTCCAACTTGATGGGGTGTCTCCAGGCCCGCTCTGGCCTTCTGGGACTTTTCAGGCTGTAACATGCAGAGTCCTGACCGTAGGTCCACATTGAAGTAGCATGGATCCTGCTGAATGTCCATCCGCCGCATTAATGGCTCGTAGCAATGGCCACACCTTGCCCATGCTTCTACTATTGCTGTTGGCATCCAACATCATGGGCAGAGCAGGCACAGTCTTTCCATCCCATTCACCACCCTGAGGGCGAATTCCCCGCGGTGCTTAAGCTAGATACCCGTATCCGCGAGTGTTCGTTACGGCTGTTCTGGCAACCAAGTGAGAGCTGGCAGCAAGCGTCCGCTCTCCACCATTTTCCGCAGCCTCGTGAAGCTTTAGTCTCCTCCAGGGCTTGGCTCCGCCTCCTTACTTCCAGACAGGCTGGCGCCACTGATTCTGATTGGTAGATTCTTTGCTGGTCACACTGCTGTAACCCCTGATGTGCAGGATAGAAACATGCAGACATGCTGGCTTTTGCAGAATTTGTCCGGGCATGCTGGCCCCTGTGGTGGTTGCCGGTAGCAATGGTGATTTTAGTAATGCCTCGTGTCTTCCTGCATGGGACCACTCTAACACAATCTCTTCCCTGAGCTCCCGCAAGCTTACCCCAATCACCCTTACTAACATGAAACAGTCCCAGGCACACTTAACCATTGACAACAGGATTTTTGAGCCTAAGTCCAGTGCGACCAGCATTTTCTGGACATATTTAGAATCCAGTGAGGAATGTTCTGGGCACCAGTCCTCAGGAAGGATGTCCTGGTATTGGAAAGGGTACAGAGAAGGGCCACAAAGCTGATTAAGGGATTGGAGGACCTAAGTTATGAGGAAAGATTACAAGCACTGAACTTATTCACTCTGGAGAAGAGACGCTTGAGAGGGGATATGATTTCAATGTACAAATACTGTACCGGTGACCCCACAGTAGGTACAAAACTATTCTGGGCAAGGGAGCACACAAAGACACGCGGCCATTCATTAAAAATGGAAGAAACGCGGTTTAGACTTAAAAAGCGTAAAGGGTTCTTTACGTTGAGAGCAGTGAGGATGTGGAATTCTCTTCCACAAGCAGTAGTCTCTGCTGGGAGTCAAAAAACTATTAGATGGGCACCTAAGGGACCACAACATTGAGGGGTATACATTTTAATACTGATATTAAAAACACACACATAGGTTGGACTTGATGGAGTTTTTTTCAGCCTCGTTTACTATGTAACTATGTAACTATCATCAGCCTCAGCAGGGCTCGAGACATATTTGTAATTCATGGGTGCGATCACCCTTAGCAACGGGTTACAAGTCACTGAATTGCAGGCTATTACTGGCAAGTGTCCGCCCCCAGCGCTGGTTGGGGCAACTGGATAATTAACTGTAGAGGTTGGCAACGGCTCCTGCCGGTTGCTATGGACAACGGCACACTTAAAATAACACGGTTAAGTGGCAAACACATAAGTCCTTTCCCCGTGTACATTTAAGGCACATTAACGAAGTTCCTCGGCTCGGTCCACTTTGGTTGCTAGAGGCAACGACTGGCAGCATTATGTGAGAACAGGCAAATCCAGGATACAAGCCCCCAAATGTATCCAATGTTCCCCTTAAGGGGGCTGGTTAATGTGGTTCACATGCTCACAACTGCCCTCAATCACACTCCTAATGTCAAAAAACAGGCTTGCTCTTTGTTTTTGTTGTTTTTATTTGGGGATTGAACTTGAATAGGAATTGGGATAGCCCAAAAGATCAAACAGTTCTGTACAATGGGACCAGTATATACACCATTCAGTATATACAACTCCTTCACTTCACTCCAGCACACTTCTTACTTTGCTGCAAACTCCTGACTCCTCTCTCCTGCGCACTTCTTACTTCCACTGGTGAGACCTGGAAGGAAATTTATCAGCCTCCAACTTGCACGGCCTAGCTAGCACATGTGAGACCTAGATTTATCAGGCCTCCGGACGACCCTTTGTGGGCTTAGCGGGTTGAGGTTCCCCTGTGTAGCAAAGTCACTTTAGTTGGTGCTAGCTAGCCAGTGATGGACTACAACTCCCAGATCAGCCACACACTGTCCATGACACCAGACCCCAATCTCCTCCTGCACTTTCTCCAGACTGTCTTCTTCCCAACCTGTCTTGTGCATCTACTCCCTTGAGCTGTGTCACTCACTGTTAATTGTAGTTCCTCTCTGTATTGTTCTCACTACTGCTGTTCTCTTCCGCTCACCCTTGTGTCTGTCCTCCAGGGTCTCTCTCCTCCTGGCTGTATCCGAGCTCTCCCAGGCCGAGGTCACCCCCCCCCCAGACTAGGGCTCCCTCAGGCCTAACAGCCTCTACACTACATCTCCGTCTCTTCCACTCAAACTTCTCCTCCCCCCACTGGGTAGACCACAGTATTTAAGGAGGCCTGCCCCCTGCCAATCCAGGCCAGGGATTGGTCAAGGCTCTTCAATATACTTCAGAAAGCCTCACCTCCTTTCCCATCCCCTTTTCCAGAACGTTCCTGGAGAAGAAAGGAGGGGTTACCAAGGGGTGTTGCTTCCTGCAGTCTCCAGCTCTTCTTGGGCCACTCCCCTGCCCAGAATCAAAACAATCAGGTCTGACTCTCAGTCAGGCCTGACTAAATTTAGCTAATCTCAAACAAAAACCTACCTCTAAGCACCTACCTATGGTAGTGGGCATTACATTACTAATTGGAGAGCTCTGGCTATGATTTAGAGGGAGGCATGTAGAATCAATGTAATGAGACTACTGCTTTAACAAGGGAGCCAGTTAAAGACACAAAGCAACCAGTTGTTAAGTACCTGGTGTAGGTTACAGGTGCTTCGGTAGCTCAATGTTTAGGCTCCCTCCTTAGTTTCTAGTAGCAGCTGGAACTTAACCAGCATTACTGAGATCCATACCCTGGTCACAAGGCACGGAATTGAAGGAGCTAACGAGTGCACGCATGAGGCTCAAGCTAGGTGCACAGTGGGGCCACATTCTGTTACCTGGTGTGAGGTAACAGAGATCAGTTGGACTAGTGGAGTGGGCGCAGGTTCAGCACATCCCTCCTAATGCAACACACTAGAGTTGGGCCGAGGAATGCACTGTGCCCTGCTTTGCCCAATCAGGACACAGTGAATTGCTGGTTGATAAGAGGTGGGCTGGGAAGCCTGCGCAGCATTCTTAATAATGGATGAGTAATTAGCTGTCAATGGGCTTCCCTGGTGACAGCTGAATGAAAAAAAAACATTTCCGGCAATAGAAAATGTTATAAAAAAACAGTGTGGGGCCCCCCCAAATCCATACCAGGCCCTTATTGCAGCCCGACAGGCCAGAAAAGGGGGGGTTGAGCAAGCGCTGCCCCTCCCTCTTCCTGAACCATACCAGGCCACATGCCACAGGGATCCCCATGCCAATATGTTTAAAAATGGCGTGGTTCCCCCCAAAATCCATACCAGACCCTTATCGGAGCATGCAGTCCGGAAGGCCAGGAAAGGGGGGGTTGAGTGCCCCCCCTCCTGAGCCATACCAGGCCACATGCCCTCAACATGGGGGCTCTGACACTCTCACCAAGAGCACCTTGTCCCCATGTTGATGGGGACACGGGCCTCTTCCCCACAACCCAGGGATGTGGTTGTGGGGGTCTGCAGGCAGGAGGCTTATTGGAATCCCAGAATCCAGATCCTGCCACCCCATGTAAATGAGTATGAGGTACATAGTACCCCTACCCATTCACCAAAATTAAGTGTCAAAAAGAAATAAAAACTGACAGTTTTTGACAATTCCTTTATTAAAAATAAAAAAAAGTCCCCTGATGTAGATCCATCATCAATCACGCTGCCCACTGCCACTGCCACCCCAGCATCCACTGGTCGGTAATGTCACATGGGGGTGGGGCCACTGGATGATGTTGCCAGGTGACCGCGTACCTTACCTATATAAGAACTGTCAAATGGCGGAGCATGCAGTCGGCGGTTTAGCCTTCAGGCATCGTGATTGATGATGGATGTACATTGGGGGACGTTGTTTTTTTTTTATTTTTAATAAAGGAATTGTCAAAAATTGTGTATGTGCTTTTATTTCTTTTTGACACTTTTTTGGTAAATGGGCAGTGGTTCTATGTACTCATTCACATAGATGGGGGGGCCAGGATCTGGGGGCCCCTTTGTTAAAGGGGGTTTCCAGATTCCGATAAGCCCCCTGCCTGCAGACCCCACAATCACCGCCCAGGGTTGTCGGGAAGAGGCCCTTGTCCCCATTAACATGGGAACAAGGTGCTTTGGGGTGAGGGAACCAGAGCCCCCCTGCCCCAAACCACCCCCCATGTTGAAGGCATGTGGCCTGGTATGGTTCAGGAGAAAGGGGGGCACTCGCTCACCCCCCCCCCCCCTTTCCTAGCCTGCCAGGCTGCATGCTCAGATAAGGGTCTGGTATGCCATTTTTTTTTAAATCTTGGCATGAGGTTCCCCTTAAAAATCCATACCAGACCCAAAGGGCCTGGTTAGATTGGAGGGGGGGGGGGGGGGACACTCCATTTTTTTTAAACAGTTTTCTATTTTCGGAAATGGTATTGTATTGCCGGCGATTTAAAATGTATTTTTTTTTCTTTATAAATGACAGTTTTGCTGCAGCAGGTTCTATACATGGTACAGATGTGCCACTTTAGAGACAGACTAAGGTGACCCCCAGGCACTATATTCAAAGGAATTTTTTTTTATTTTTATTTTTTTTTTCACTTCAAGCATCATTAAAATCACTGCTCCCGTAAAAACTATCTTTTTTTTAAAAAAAAATGTTTGCATGTACCCCAGGGCAGTACCCGGGCCCCCATACCCTTTTTATGGTAAATAACTTGCATATAAGCTTTCAAAATGGGCACTTTTGATTTTTCACGTTCAGGTCCCATAGACTTTAACAGGGTTTGGAGTTCGGGTCCGAACTTTTGCGATGTTTGAGAGTTCTGGCGCAAACCGAACCGGGGGGTGTTAGGCCCAACTCACCAGCACACATCAAATTACAGTGTGTAGTGACCTGGCACACTTTTCAGATGAATTCTGTATTTTTACTGCATACAGTGTTATGGCTCATCTCTAAGCCAGGGAACTACCTTAATGTTAGATTTTCACATGACTGCAGTCCCCACCTGGTCCTGGGCATTGGTGAGCACATGCAGAGTGAATAGGGCCTGCCCCACAAACTCCCGCCCATTAACAGCTCAGTGTACACTCAGAAAAAAAAATAACGATGACAGGCAGGGAGAAGCATTTACCAAAGAATATCTTCTGTCATACAAAGCCTACCCATCAGCATTCTTTTAAAACAAGAGTTTAGTTCCACTTTAATGATAATTAAAGTGAACCTGTAATGGTCATGCAGTTATTAAACTGGGAGCTGAAGGTTGTGGGAGGTACCTTCAGCTTTAAAGTAAATGTAAATCAAGTCATTAAAATTTCATGTAAGGTTTAACATATTGATGGAATTTCAAAAGTTGTTTTCAATCTCTTTAAATATGTAGCTTTTATTAAAATACTACCTACTGATCCTGCCATGATGGTCCAGGTTCCAGCACTTCCTGTTATGGGGTGACAACTATCTACCAGCTGTGCTCCTGCATTGTCACCCTATCACATGTTCTCCTGGGGGAGACTACAAGCGACTGTGGCAACACACATTGTACAGGCATCGTCCATTCTGGTCAACATCAGGAATCGGTCCAGAGCAAAGATGTGCAGCCAATGCTGGGATGAGTGCATGGAGATAGGAAGTGGCTGAAAAAAAAAGACTGCATGAGATCAGCAGCACTGAGATGCACAAAGATGAAAAAAAGGAAACGGCATTGAGTTAGGGTTTAGATATCCTTTAACTTTTCAATTACTATGCAACTTCCTACATAAAGTTAGTGTTTTGCCCTACTCCCTCCCACATCTGATGCCTCACTATTGGCCCATCATTATGATGGACAGACTTACAGACACATAATTAGATTCCTGTGGCAGAACCAAGCACCGTAATCATCCAGAAAGCTGATATTTGTATAATATTGCTTCCAAGGTTTTGGGGTTCCGGAGGTGCTGTAGATTTAAGTTAAAGTACCTTTATACGCATGCTACAATATTCAGCTATCAGATTAGTATGTGACCACTGCAAGTTTACCATTAAAAAAAGCCTTACACTATAAAAGAATCGCATAGAACCTCATCAATCTTTACCTACATTTTACTTTGGGAATATTTACCAGCAAAGGTTCATCTGGCACATTTGAATTCTCCAAAAACAAACAGCATTCAGCAGAAACATCATCAGATGTGTGCACTTGGGTTTCTGCAACCAGTTTGTTTTTAGCACTGTGCAGTTGTTCGATCTTTTTAGACATTACTGTAACAGATGGTTTTGTTCCTGTGAATTAATGTGCACAAAGCATAGGGAAACATGAACTTATTAGAATTCAACAGATTGTTTTAGGACATTTAACAATCTGAGTATGCAACAAGCATAGAACAACATCTGATTTTAATTTAACCCAACCAGATAGCAGATAGGGCCTTAATTAATTAATGCATGTGTCTGCATTGTCTCTGAATGTTCCTCTGGCGGCATATGAATGGATTACAGTTGATCAAATGTGACCCAATCAAAGGGGAATTTAACTCGTCTTGGGAATTAATAATGTAGCAGCATTTTCATAGAGGTGGATAAAGGTTATTGAAAATGCAGAATCCCTTTATATCAAAGGCTGACAAAAATGAAGCATAAATAAAATGTGTTTTCAACTATCGGTACCCTTATTGCCTTTTCTAAAAATTGTACGGTTTCATTTCAATAGCCATGAGGTGTATTAGTAGAATGCCCAGGTTATGTGCAAAGACCCAAGGCAGCCTAAAGGGTATGTTTATGGGTGCTGCCAAATGGGAGATGATACAAATGGTTAGGCTGTATGCAATCTAATGCTCATGTAATGGTCAAAAGACAGCTGGTGCAGTTGATGGCCATACCATTTACTCTAATGTTTCTTGAAGTAAACAGAAATATAGATCTGGTTGGAAACCTAAAATAGACATTGCCATAGCCAATTTAGAAAGTGCTAATTCCTTTGTTGGTAAATCATCACCCATCTTCACGATTCAGTAAGGCTCTATGTATCCAGGTTAGAAGCTCCAACTTTATTAGTTGTGGTTGGTCAAGCCCTACATGCCTCTTGTTGACTAATCTTCACCTACAGTATATTAATGTATTTAGTATAAAGTACATGTAGCCAATGCCCCCCATGGGGGTGGCTGGAAGAAGTGGTTCAGCTGCTCATACTGCCCTCAATCACACTCCTCTTGCATCCGGAGTCAGAAAACAGGATGTCTCTTTGTTTTTGTTTTTTATTATTAGGGGATTTGAACTTGGATGGGGTAGGGGTGATTATGGGATGCCTAAAGATGAACAGTTCTTTACATGGGACCTCTATATACACTTAGTATATACACTCTCCTTCTTCCTCCAGCACAGCGCTTGCTTTTCCTTGTTCCTCTCTCCTGCACAACACTTGCTTCCTGCCTAGTAGCACATGGGTTGGGGATTGGTCAGGGCTCCTGATACCTCAGAAAGCCTCACTGCCTCTTCCCATCACCATTTCCAGAACTTTCTGAAGAAAAGGGGAGTAACCGAGGGGTGTTTCTTCCTGCGGTCTCCAGCTCTCCCTGGTCCACTCCCCTGCCCAGAATCAAAACAATCAGGCCTGCATTTAAGTCAGGCCTGACTAAATTTACCTTAACTATACAAAAAAAAACTCACACTAAGCACCTACCTATGGTAGAGGACGCTACATACATAATATTTAATATACAGTACTGAACATAGGATTTAGACAGGAGTGAAAAAATGCTGTAAATGAAGAATGTTAAGTGTTAATAGTTTATATATAACAAATAACAAAAGGGAAACAAAATGAACAGAAATCCAAATTAAATGAATATTTGGTGACCACTCTTTGCCTTCAAAACAGCATCAGTTATTCTAGGTACAGTTGCACACTGTCTTTGAAGGAATTTAGCAGGTAGGTTATTCCAAATATCTTGAAGAACTAATCACAGATCTTCTGTGAATGTAGGTTGCCTCAAATTCTTCTGTCTCTTCATGTAATCCCAGACAGACTCAGTGAGGGCTCTGTGGGGGCCAAGTCATCACTTGCAGGACTTTTTTACACTGGAGATAGTTCTTAATGACATTGGCTGTATATTTGGGGTAATTGTCCTACTGCTGAATAAATTTGGGGCAAATCGCACGACTGTCTGATGGTATGGAATGATAGATAAATCTCTGCCTATATTTCTCACCATTGAGGACACCACTGTTTGGGCAACGTTGAGGACTGCAGATGCAGTGGTCGGCCAAGGAAACTTAATGCAGGGAGTAAGGGAAAACCCCTGGTCCAGATGGGTTCCCAGTGGAATTCTACAAAACCATGCAGAGGAGCTAGTTCCCTGCTTCCACTCCATGTGGTTGACTACTTTAAATGCCAATTTTCTCCCTGCTTCCATGTCTGAGTAATTGTAGTGGTCTGGAAACCTGGCAAGAATCAGGATTTTTGCATGTCCTATCGACCCATTTCACTGCTGAATGTAGATATTAAACTTTTGTTTGCCCCAAACCACCGGCAAACAAAATTCGGCACAGCTGCAGATTAAAGGCAGGTAATGCGGCCGGCAACCGCACACATCTCTCATGATTAAATTAAAACTTGATACCCAATGTAAATATTCAGCCACTTAAACTGCCAACAGATCATATACATCGATCAGCCGCAACATTATGACCATTGACAGTTTTTACTCCGAGGTTTACTTCCTGGTTTGACACACTTACCCCTATGGTGCATATCCAGTGACAAGTGCGGATGTATGGGAGGTCTGGATACTTCAACTTGGATATTGTAATTGAGCACATTTGACCACTCTTATTAGAGGGTCATACATTCTCTGGTAAGCACGGCTGCATTTATTTGATTGGTGACACCATTCTATCCTTACCTTCATCATTCTCAAGGCTGGAGGGACTTTTTCATCCTGAGTGCTTGTATTTATGCAGTATCAATAATTGCTTTTGGATACTCACGGAATTTCACATATGAACTTTGTGCAATATACACCTTTGTTTGATTTAGCGCTGCACTGTTTTTTTGTAGATTAAACTGTTAACAAATATCTTATCAAACCACCTTTACAGTCTGTAGTTATTACAGCTGAAGCTGGGATTTTATCAGCAGAGACCTACTGCCTTCTCCACCTGTCCTCCTATGTCCAGGTTCTTGATCGTCTTCTCTGCCTCATCTTCTTTCTCATCAGTTGACTTCCTCCTTCGGCCATTTGGAGGCCACTGGCACCCAGTTCCATTCTTCCCACCTTACAGATGCTGAGAGTAGAATTGCTAGAAGAAAGGGGAAGTTGTAGGTGGAGTGTGCAAACCAGTCACATTATTGCCCACGCCCTCTAATAGGGCGGGACAAGGTGTGACTACACCCTCCTCACTTTGTCATTCTTGGGTATATAAGTCTGTGGTCTGGACATGGTACACTAGGCTCTGAGGAAGAGGTCAAGCCCTCGAAATCCATTAACCTGTATGTGTGGGACATCATCCATCCAATGTGAGGCACACGAAATATGGACGTGAAGCTACTGTATAACGGTTTGCTTTTGATCCTAACTCGCTTGTGAGTACCGTATATACTCGAGTATAAGCCGACTTTTTCAGCACATTTTTTGTGCTGAAAAAGTACCCCCTCGGCTTATACTCGAGTGAGAAAAAAATGACCCCAGAAAATGCCGCCGCTCCGCAGCCAGATATCAGCCTGTAGTCACTGCAGCCCGCCTGCCTAAACTGATCTAGTCACTGCAGCCCGCCCGCCTAAACTGGTTGCTAGATCGCCTCCCGACTGGCGTCTAGCAACCAGTGACGTAAGAGAGAGGAGAGCGGAGACTGACGTGCCAATAATCACAGCGGAGGTAAAAGACAAGAGCAGAACACTAGAAGCCGCCGCTGCCCACCCCGCCTCCACTGGTTGCTAGATCACCTGCTGATTGGCGTCTAGCAACCAGTGACGTCAGAGAGAGGAGAGCGGAGACTGACGTGCCAATAATCACAGCGGAGGTAAAAGACCAGAGCAGAACACTAGAAGCCGCCGCTGCCCGCCCCGCCTCCACTGGTTGCTAGATCGCCTGCTGATTGGCGTCTAGCAACCAGTGACGTCAGAGAGAGGAGACCGAGGCGGACGTCCTCCTCCGCGCCTTCTGAGCACCTGAGCCCCTATGAATTAAAAACGAAGCCCAGCCAGCCAGGTGAGCCATTCCTGTGTGTGGCCCTGATATGTGGATGGGTTTATGCTGAATCTTGTAGTCCTTCCCTTTTGGGGATGTGACCCCACCCCAAAAGTGAGGGACTACAGGTCCCAGCATGAATCCCTCAGAGGATGTGTCCAGGCCAATTTGCGTTGGGGGGGGGGTTGGAGGTGAAGGCTAATGTATGTATTTGTATGTAATGTGTGATTTGCTGTAATGTAATATGCTGTGTAATGTGCTGTAATGTGCTGTACCGTACTGTAATGTAATTTTATTGGTATCTATTATTTTTGAAATTTACCAGTAGCTGCTGCATTTCGCATTTCCCACCCTAGGCTTATACTCGAGTCAATACTTTTTCCCAGTTTTTTGTGGTAAAATTAGGAGTCTCGGCTTATACTCGGGTCGGCTTATACTCGAGTATATACGGTATGTTTTTTATGATTTTTTTTTAATACATTTTTTAAACTGAGGATAATGTGCTAGTCCAGTGCACCCTTGTCTTTGTCTTTTTGCTTAGTGTATCTGGACTCCCCCAGTCTACCAAGGGCAGCAAGGCGGCACATTATCCAAAGACCGAGCATTTTATCACCATCGGGTAGAAGCCCCCTCCCGTCAAGCACAGGAATTATTTGTATCTGGTCTGTGAACAACCTCTCACCCTGATCCGAGAAATATGCAACCCCCAAGGTGAGTCGGTCTCCTCCCTGCCTAAAATATTAGAGGCCTTCTACCAATTCTATAACACCCTATATACGTCCACGCTGTTGCCAGATTTTCAACCGGCTGATTTGGCGGCTTGGTTAGACCCATTGGCTCTTGGTTGGTTGGCAGATACTAAGAGGGAGGCCTTAGTATGCCCCATAACTCCAGAGGAGGTCCTTTCAGCCATTTGTTCCTTCCCTACAGGGAAGTCACCAGGTCTCCCCATTGAATTTTATAAGGCCCATGCGGAACTCCTCGCCCCAACCTTTGCCTCTCTTTATTCTCAATGTCTGGCAGAACAGGCCTTGTCTGATTCCATGGGTCATGCTCATGTGGTCCTAATCGATAAGTCACCTAAAGATCCCACCTCCTGTGCCTCCTACAGGCCCATTGCACTTTTACATACAGTTTTTAAGATTATGATGACATTTATTACCCTCAGATTACAACATGTACTACCTACGAAACAAAACAAAAATCACCCATGGGACTTTAAATGAGTCAAGTAAGGGAGCCAACAAGAATAATGTTAATAGTATAACATAGTTTATTGGACATGAGTCACAGTATAAACATAAAAGCCCAGCCAGTACAATAGCATATAATCACTTTGCTGAGAAACAATCATATAGATAGATGTTATATATACGTAGTAATACAAGCAAGTAAAACTCTATGCATTTCGCAAGCAACATCTCGCTTCTTCAGGAGTATGGTGTATCTATAAGACAAGATACATGTTAAAAATCGTATCACCAAAAACCATACATATGTCTCTTAGTAAGCGGGGGTCCGGACAGCACCCCATATTCACTAGTTGGCGGGTACCGGCGGTGATCCCCTGTAAACCGGCCAACGTGATACGTCTGGCCCGGGAGCTGAAGCAGCGGAGCCAAACAGTAAACGACTGGGGAGCACATGGCATGGCTAAAGAATGGGTGATTCCACTCATGTTACACAGCATCAAGGTGGACAACTGAAATGTAAAAGTATATGGAAGTATTGTAAGTGTAAAGCATGGATAATGCCATACCAGGCTGATCAACAGCAGTGAGTATACAATGAGGGTCGATACACAATGCAGAACAGGTATATAGTGCTGTGGACATGAGATTGGAAAGGAAAAGTGAGAATGACAGAGGAGTGCATGAGTGAGTGAAAGGGAATGATAAACAGTGGCAGAGCAAGGACAAAGAATGACAAACAGTGCCTATTGTGTAACGTGTAAAAGTGTACAGTGTGAGGACCCAGGGGATGTGGGTGTCTGCAGTGCTTACCAAAGGAGTGTTCTCCAGATGAATGGATAAATAGTGTGAGGGAAAAGAGAGACGCCATGTTTCCCCTCCCATATAAACCCCCAGCAAGTCCCTGCCAACTCCACCCCTAACGTCATACAGGTGGTGAATGGTGTGAGTGCAACCACCCACTGATTGGGAAGACCACACAGGTTTGTGACCAACCCATCAGGACCTAGATGAACAACCACACCCCACTGTGGTGACGCCACTGGAATGCGGAAGTCATCCGGAAGGAATGGTAACATGCCATCACGTGATGACACAACTCCCTAACAACCATCCCTATCTATGCAATAGGTATTGGTAATTGGTATCGGCGACTACCTGAGGTAAAGTATCGGTACTCGATGGCAAAAAAGTGGTATCGGTGCAACCCTAATTACTACATATATATTACATCTATCTATATGATTGTTTCTCAGCAAAGTGATTTCATGCTATTGTACTGGCTGGGCTTTTATGTTTATACTGTGACTCATGTCCAAAAAACAGTGTTATACTATTACCATCATTCTTGTTGGCCCCCTTACTTGCCTCATTTAAAGTCCCATGGGAGATTTTTGTTCAATGTATAGGGATGGAGGCATGTTATGGGTAGTACCAGACCATTTTTCTCTTTGTACTACCTATGATTATTGAGACAGACCAAACTGGGTTCATGGCACATAGAACCACGGGTGTAAATTTACGTAGACTCCATACTAATATCCATATCCGACATCTGAATACAAGTTCCCGAGTGGTGGCTTCATTGGATATTGAGAAGGCCTTTGATACTGTGGAATGGCCTTTCTTATGGGAGGTATTGCACAGGATGGGATACCCATTAGTATTCATCCAGTGGTTGCAAGTCCTGTACAGACACCCTATGGCAGCAGTCAGATTGGGGGGTGGCCTGCCACCTCCCTTTTCTTCATCCAGGGTTACCCAGCAGGGCTACCTTCTCTCTCTGGCCCTTTTTGTCATTGCCATGGAGCCAGTGGCGATGGCCCTCCACACTTCTCCTCATATTAAAGGGCTGTGGATTGGCTGACTGGAAGAGAAGGTAGCCCTGTATGCGGATGACCTCTTGTTGTTCCTCAGTGATCCTGGTCCTTCCCTACAATGTGCCCTCCAGGTATTGAATCATTTTTCAACTGTTACCTCAAGGTTAATTGGACCAAATCATTTCTGTTTCCGATAGACCCAGAGGCTCGCAACCTAGCTTCCCCGAACCTTCAATTACAATGGGTTAAGAACTTTATTGGGCAATAGGTGTAGTGGTCTCTCAACGAGCCTCTGACTTTCTCTCCCTAAATCTGACCCCGGTTCTTGGAGATGTGCGACTGAAGCTGAAAGCATGGGAATTCTAACCATTATCCCTTTTGGGGTGTGTGAACTAATTAAAAAGGAAAATCCTACCAAAACTTACATACCTGTTTAGGCATACCCCTCAATGGATCCCCAAATCCTTCTTTATACGCCTTAACTAACTTTTTTTTCTTTTCTGTGGGGGACAAAGGACCCTAGATTCAAATTGGCCTGGCATTCCCAGCTTGCTTCAAATATTTTCTAGCTACTCAATTGACCACAGCTGCGTGATGGTTGAACCCAGACCTCAACAATCCCTCCACCATGCTGGAAGCAGCCGTGGTGAACTCCTTACAGGCCCCCACCAGATTCCACCACTTGAACAATCAATATTGGAGACGGTAGTCCGGTCTGAGTGTACTGAGAGGCTCATCTCTCGATTGTACTCCCATTTTATCTCTGTTCCTTTGCCAGTTCTGGAGGGTCTAAGAGCTAGGTGGTAGCGGGATATTCCTGATCTTGATAACGATGACTGATATGATGTGTGGGATTTCCCTTTTAGATCTCTTGTCTCCTTAAGAGATAGCCTAATGAAATTCAAATTGGTGCAGAGAGCCCATTTCACTCCATCTAGGCTGCATAAGAGGAATCCTAATTTGCCCCCCCCCCCCCGTGCACGTGCTGGCGGCGTGGAGACTTCTCACGTCGGATCTACCTCACTTTACCCGAGAGACGTGGTTAAACTTAA
>BLSH010418355.1:460055-531884 GCA_018402905.1 Glandirana rugosa | reverse complement strand
TGCAGGCAGTGACACAGGCGGGGGCCGTTTGCAGCCAGTGACACAGGTGGGGCAGTTATGCAGCCAGTGACACAGGTGGGGCAGTTTGCAGCCAGTGACACAGGTGGGGCAGTTATGCAGCCAGTGACACAGGTGGGGCAGTTTGCAGGCAGTGACACAGGTGGGGCAGTTTGCAGCCAGTGACACAGGTGGGGGCAGTTTGCAGGCAGTAACACAGGTGGGGGCAGTTTGCAGCCAGTGACACAGGTGGGGTAGTTATGCAGCCAGTGACACAGGTGGGGGCAGTTTGCAGGCTGTGACACAGGTGGGGTACATTGCAGAGATCCCCCCTTCGCACTTACCCCATCCAGCAGGCAGGATTGTTGTAGAGATTTGGCATACGGAGAGCGGCTGAGTCTGCAGAGTTCGGCACACGGAGAGCGGCTGTCCCCCCTTGTCGATCCCTGGCGGTCATGGTCTCTGTGGGAGCGGAAGTCACTTCTGCTGCCACAGTGACCCGGCCCCGCATCCAATCACAATGAGCGGAGGCTCAGAGCAGCCAATCAAGCTATGCAGGGTGTGCCTGTTCAGCACACCCCCATAGCTTTTAATGGCCGGCCAATAGGCTCACTACTTGGCTGTCATGTGACAGCCAAGGAGCCGAAAAAAAAAAAAAAAAGAAAGTCAATGCACCGGCGCCACCTGCAGGGGGGCAGGGCTGACTTTTTTTTTTTTACTTCTTCTCTAGCCAGCGGGGAGGCGGCGCCCTAGCGCCCCTCACACACAAGCCGCCACTGGTGCCATGTTTTAATGAGTGTTTGCTTTTTTATGCTGCTTTTGTGTGGTAGAAACTTTCTGAAAATATAGTTCTGTAAGATATATGAAGGGGGGCAGAGAAATATACTGTATGTACCAGGAACTGATGGGGGGTGCACTTGTGTATCTTCAGCTTGTGTTTTAGAGGACCTTGTCCTGATGCTGAATATAATGATCTTTTTTCGTTACTTTTTATTGACTCTACAAGCATTGTTGCTGAAAATATCCTCATTAAAAGTTTTAGCAGCAGAAAACATTTATCCTGTTTAAGAGAACTTTTATATCCCTTGAATAACAATATGACAAGTTTCCGCAATGCATGGACTGGAAATTCTTTAGTCTAGTCTAAGTAAAATGCATAAAGCAAACACATACTGTACCTGTAGCACCTCCTGACCCCTGGGGGCATGGTGGCACCCCCAGAGACAAGATGGGCTAACATTTTGCCTCAGAGCTGGATGAATATCAAGTATTGTGGCGTCTGCACACCCACAGACCCTAAAAGAATTGAGCTCTGTCATTTAAAAGCCATTCTGCACTCCTGTAATCTGTTTTCAACAAAGAGCGGGCTGAAGTCTGCTCTCTGCTGATATTACAGAGTCGGTCCAGTCTCGGGCGTCATCAGTATAGAGTCGGGATCCACCCAGATTCATGGACCGGCACCTGGCCCAGCCTCTCAGCAAGCCGCTGAGAGCCTGAGGCGGCCACTCCCACCCACAGCCCAGAGCTCCAGTGAGAGAAGAGGGGGCAGAGCAGAGAGCTGCTGAATGACAGTCAGCAGCTCTTTGCTCATGGAGCTGTGAGAACGGAGCGATCTTTTGCAAAAGCGTTTAACACAGTTCCCCACACATGGCTAATTTGTAAGGCAAAGTCTATAAGTCTGGAAAAATTTTTTGTAAATTGATAGAAAATTGGATAAAAGACAGAATTCAGAGAGAAGTGGTTAATGATTCTTACTCTGAATGGTCTAAGGTTATCAGTGGTGTACCCCAAGGCTCAGTGTTGGGACCCTTTCTTTTCAATATATTTATAAATGATATAGGGTCTGGGATTAAAAGTACCATTTCAGTGTTTGCAGATGACACCAAGCTATGCAGTGGAATAACGTCCTTACAGAATGTCTCCAACTTACAAGCCGACCTCAATGCACTGTTTAATTGGGCAAATATGTGGCAAATGAGGTTTAATGTTGATAAATGTAAAGTTATGCACTTGGTGGCTAAGAATATGCATGAATTGAACATACTAGGGGGAATAAAACTGGGGTAATCAATGGTGGAGAAGGATCTGAGTGTTTTGGTAGATCATAAGCTTAATACTGGCATGCAATGCCAAGCTGAGGTTTCCAAAGCAAGCAAAATCCTTTCTTGTATTAAGAGAGGTATGGACTCCAGAGAGAGAGAGATATAATTTTGCCCCTGTAACTCATCTGAAATATGCAGTTCAGTTTTTGGCACCAGTTCACAAAAAGGATATCGGGGAACTGGAGGAAGGGCAACCAAACTGATAAGAGACATGGAGAAGCTCAGCTATAAGGAAAGATTAGAGGAACTGAATTCATTCTCTCTTGAGAAGAGGAGATTAAGGGGGGATATGATCAACATATACAAATACATACCTGAACTTGGTGTTGAGTTATTCACTTTAAGGTCATCACAGAGGACAAGGGGGCACTCTTTTCATCTGGTGGAAAAGAGATTTAATCTCCAAATACAAAAAGGTTTTTTCACAGTAAGAGCTGTGAAAATGTGGAATACACACCCTCCAGAGGTGGTTCTGTCCAGCTCAGTAGATTGCTTTAAAAAAAGGACTGTATTCTTTCCTTAATACATAATATACAGTATCTCACAAATGTAAGTACATCCCTCACATTTTTGTAAATATTTTATTATATCTATTCATGTGACAACACTGAAGAAATTACACTTTGCTACAATGTAAAGTAGTGAGTGTACAGCTTGTATAACAGTGTAAATTTGCTGTCCCCTCAAAATAACGCAACGCGCAGCCAATAATGTCTAAACCGCTGGCAACCAAAGTGAGTACACCCCTAAGTGAAAATGTCCAAATTAGGCCCAATTAGTCATTTTCCCTCCCTGGTGTCATGTGACTCGTTAGTGTTACAAGGTCTCAGGTGTGAATGGGGACCAGGTGTGTTAAATTTGGTGTTATCGCTCTCACTCTCTTATACTGGTCACTGGAAGTTCAACATGGCACCTCATGACAAATAACTCTCTGAGGATCTAAAAAAAGAATTGTTGCTCTACATAAAGATGGCCTAGGATATAAGAAGATTACCAAGACCCTGAACTGAGCTGCAGCAGGTTGGCAAAGACCATACAGCGGTTTAACAGGACAGGTTCCACTCAGAACAGGCCTCGCCATGGTCAACCAAAAAAGTTGAGTGCACGTGCTCAGCGTCATAGCCAGTGGTTGCCTTAGGGAAATAGACGTATAAGTGCTGCCAGCATTGCTGCAGAGGTTGAAGGGGTGGGGAGGTCAGCTTGTCAGTGCTCAGACCATATGCCCCACACTGCATCAAATTGATCTGCATGGCTGTCGTCCCAGAAGGAAACCTCTTCTAAAGATGATGCACAAGAAAGCCCGCAAACAGTTTGCTGAAAACAAGCAGACTAAGGACATTGGTTACTGGAACCATGTCCTGTGGTCTGATGAGACCAAGATAAACTTATTTGGTTCAGATGGTGTCAAGTGTGTGTGGCAGCAACCAGATGAGGAGTACAGAGACAAGAGTGTTTTGCCTACAGTCAAGCTTGGTGGTGGGAGTGTCATGGTCTGGGGCTGCATGAGTGCTGCCGGCACTGGGGAGCTACAGTTCATTGAGAGAACCATGAATGCCAACATGTACTGTGACACAATGAAGCAGAGCATGAACCCCTCCCTTCCGAGACTGGGCCGCAGGGCAGTATTCTAATATAACGACCCCAAACACACCTCCAGGATGACCACTACCTTGCTAAAGAAGCTGAGGGTAAAGGTGATGGACTGGCCAAGAATGTCTCCAAAACTAAACCCTATTGAGCATCTGTGGGGCATCCTCAAACAGAAGGTGGAGGAGCGTAAGGTCTCTAACATCCACTAGCTCCGTGATGTCATCATAGAGGAGTAGAAGAGGACCCCACTGGCAACCTGTGAAGCTCTGGTGAACTCCATGCCCAAGAGGATTAAGGCAGTGCTGGAAAATAATGGTGGCCACGCAAAATATTGACACTTTGGGCCCAATTTGGACATTTTCACTTAGGGTGTACTTACTTTTGTTGCTAGCGGTTTAGACACTAATGGCTGTGTGTTGAGTTATTTTGAGGGGACAGCAAATTGACACTGTTATACAAGCTGTACTCTCACTACTTTACATTGTAGCAAAGTGTCATTTCTTCAGTGTTGTCACATGAAATGATATAATAAAATATTTACAAAAATGTGAGGGGTGTACTCACTTTTGTGAGATACAGTAACTGGATACTAACACTTATAGGTAAAATTGATCCAGGGAATATCCCATTGCCTCTCAGGGGATCAGGAAGGATTTTTTTCCCCTGCTGGGATCATGCTTTGCTTGGGATTTTTGCCTTCCTCTGGATCAACTGTGGGTATAGGATTGTGCATATGGGATTGTATTTTTTCCCTTTTATAGTTTATTTATTTTATTTATTTATTTCAGGTACTTATATAGTGCCATCAATTTACGCAGCGCTTTACATATACATTGTAAATTCACATCAGTCCCTCCCCACAAGGAGCTTACAATCTAAGGTCCCTAACTCTCATTCATACTTACACATACTAGGGACAATTTAGTCAGGATCTAATTTACCTACTGCATGTCTTTGGAGTGTGGGAGGAAACCGGAGTACCCGGAGGAAACCCATGCAGGCACAGGGAGAACATGCAAACTCCAGGCAGGTAGTGTCATGGTTGAGATTTAAACCAGCGGCCCTTTTGCTGCCAGGCGAAAGTGCTATCCACAACACCACTGTGCCGCCCCTAGTTTGAACTAGATGGACTTTTTTCAACCTCACTATGTAACTGTATAACTGGGTGCCAGTCACTTTCAGATTAAACAAAGCGTAGACTTATTACTCACAGTCCATGGGGAATAGGGTAAGGGTTACAGATGCTTCAAACTAAAGCAGGACCCCAGTATTTCTCTCATCACTGCACAGGAAAAGGACCTTTAAGTCAAGACTGAGACTCCTGTTTTTAGATTCCTTCTGTAGACAGTGTGAACAGCCACCATCTTCCTTTAGGAGAGTAAACCAGCTCTCTCGCAGCAGCTTTTCCCCTTTTCCCATGAGAACCCCATTACAACACCAACACCTGACACCACTCATATTCACGTGACATGTTCTTCTAAACAAGGTTGGGGCATAGTTTGAATGAAACATAGTGACACGTGATTATAACACCAAAGGCAAAGTGAAGCTGCTCTCCTTCTAAAAGGTCAAAATTAGTTTTATCGTTATCCAGTACAGGGGTAAGGCACCCACTCTCTTACGCATATAATTCTGTTAGGACCAAGCTCCTAACAGAGCTTCGCTTTTGTATTTGGTGTTATAATGGTGAGTAGGTCACTGACTGTGTGGAGCCAGCACATATCAGTTGGTGGAGTAGGAATAGGAGGCTTTGGGCGGAGTGGTTGGAATTGCCTGCAGTATGTGACACTTGACAATTGGGAAACACAATGGGATTTATTAACCCCCTTCATGACCAGGTCATTGTTTGCCTTTTAGTACTACGCTACTTTAACTCCTGCTTATATAATTTTTTCACACAAATAGAGCTTTTCTTTGGTGGTATTTGATTGCCACTGGGTTTTTTAAAAAAGACTAAGAATTTAAGAAAAAACATATCCAATAACAAAAATTAAAATATACAATTTCTGCATACATTTAGGCCAAATGTATTCTGCCACATGTCTTTGGTAAAAATCCCAAATAAGTATATAATAATTGGTTTGTGTGAAAGTTATACCATCTATAAGAGATGGTATATATACTGGAATTTTTAGTAATTTCTTTTTTTTCATACTAGTAATGGCGGTGATCAGTGACTTATAGGGGGACTGTGATAGTGTGGTGGGCAATCTGAAACTAACTGATGCTGGGTGAGAATTGACTAACTGACACTGACATCGCCAGTGACACTAATACAGTAATCAGTGCTAATAAAACACACTGTCACTGTACTAATGACACTGGCTGGGAGGGGAGAATAGGCTGCCAAAGGCACTGACATCCTATTAGTATAGTCAAAATTAAAGAAGAAAAAAGATGGACTTTTGAGGTACCAACACAATACAAAGTTGTATATAAAAAAAGTAAATTTTATCCTAACAAAATTCATAAAATCACAGTATTAAAAGAGAAAGAAGTGGAATATTTTGACACACATTTCACATAAGAGACTCCCCCTTAAATGTCACCCATGACCCCGACTCATAATTATACAAAATCCATATAGAAATTTCTTAGTTCACTATTACTAGGTAGGTGTCCATCATGGGCAGGCAGTTGCTCAAATCCGCTTTTTCAGGAGGTAAGGGGAGTTAAAACCATAAACAAACAAATCAAGGTACAAAAAATGGGAAAAAATGTATACAAATAAAAATAACACTCACCAAGTGATAAAGGTCTGGCACCAGCCAAAGGCAGGCACAAAAGTCTGGTTAGATGCATTTGTCAAAAGCACCCCAGGGGTAGGTGTGGGGATAAAACAAGGTGGCAATTTACCCCACTGTTAAAAAAGAATAACAGAGACTTATAACACTAACCCATCTCATCCAAAAAAAACCCAAAAATATTAATTCAACACTTATGCAAAAAAGCCATCCTCCATAAATGGAAATACCCTGACCCCCTCCTCTCGCAGCACTTTGTTTATATAAAACATATCTTATGTATTTTGTATGGACTGAGTGGAGATCATCTTCATCAAGAGCACAATCCTTTCGATACACTCAGTGGTATCAAGCCAGATTAATAACCAATGACCCTCTAATTGAAATCTCACTTCCAACCTAAATCACACCCTTCAATTTATTGGGCAAGGCCTCCACCTTTCTTTGTATGCTGCCAAATATAAACCTGAACACCACCCACATAATATTTAATGTCCAATGTTTAATGTTTAATACTTGACTCTGTGTTACCAGTTTGATTTCACACTGTACTGTTAAAGTAACTATTTATCTGTACCGTCTCATTGGCCAAATGTTGCAGCAACAGGCAACCCCTAATGTTAACTGCATTCTTGCTTAAAATAAACACAAAAAAAGAATAATAATAATATTAATTAATGCATCTTGAGTTGACCCTATTGTCTCATGAACAATAAAAACTATTAGCAGTGCAAGTTAACAGTAGCTATAGGCACCCAAAGCTATATAACTACAGAAAAGTATAAGTCTTGGAACAGCATGTGTGTGTTATAAAGGGGGTCATATATTATTCAACTATTCAGTAAGGACAGCATAAAATCAATAACAATCCAATGCGGAACAGCTCAGTGAAAAGTTCAGCGCATTTGTATCAATACAGTAATGCTAAAATGTAGCCTAGATCTTAAAAAAATGTGATAGTATATTAAAGGTCATTATGTGATCTGTAATTTACCATGTGAAATTACTTGTTATGTATTGTGCTATGTCGCATTCCTACCGACAGCAATTAAAATGAAAATATAAATTATTAACATTAGGCATAGTGTCACAGCATGCCTAAACCACCCAATAATCATTCACCCTTACTAACATCTCAGAATTTGCATGGAGCCATTCACAATACATTCAGATCTGATACTATTGTAACTCAGTAAAATGAGCCATGAAGTCTTTTGTGTGAATCTGTTCCAGTAATCCAGTAATAACCGACAAATGTTTAAATTCTTTGTTTAGACTTTTTATTGAAGAGACGAGGGGTTCTCTTTAAGGTTCTTAGGAGGTAAGTTGAATATGCATGGCTCTGTCAATTATAACATAGCCTAGCTCGTTAGTCTTGGACTTATCAAACTTATAAAAAAAAACTTTGGATACAAAAAGTGCACTGGTTATTTTTAGTAAATCTAATAATATAAAGAAGAAGGGTAGTCAAGGTTTCATCAGCTGCAGGTACTCATGTGCATAGTCCCAAAGCAAATAGAGTGGTAATGGCCTGTTCAAACCATTGTGCATGCTAGTGTCCGTTGTATAGAAGCAGTCAGGGGAAATGTTGTTACAATGCATCACGCTGTTTACATTTTTTTTAACTTTATTGAAGTGTCACAAAATGACACTTTAGTCAATTATGTAAAGCATATTATTGTAAAAATGTTCAGACTGAACTATGACTGTTCAGGTCTCTAGGTGAATGCACAAACTCTTGCCCGTTTGGCCAACTGTTTGGCAGGAACTAAGCATCATCAAGCTTCTATATATGACAGCTTCCCACTGTCACTGGTTCCTAAGGAAGCTGTGGATACTTGCACCTGCCATGTCCCTAGGAGCCACTGACGTCACTGGGAATCCTCACCAAGTAAACAAAAGTGCAAGGATAGCAATGACATTAACCAAATATGGCCATGACCATATGGGATCAGTGATGTCACCACCATCCCCACCCTCTCCTTATAAAGCTGATGACAGCTCAGAGAGTTGTCATTCGGCTATGAGTAGCGTTGGGATCGGGCTTCCAAATACTCATAAGCCCTCCACCGGCAGACCTACACAACCACTGGCCAGGGTTGTGGGAAAGAGGCTTTAATCCTCATCAACATGTGGAAAGGAAAGGATGCTTTGTTGAGTGCATGTGGCTTGGTATGGTTCATGAGAGAGGCCACAATCACCCTCCCCTTTTCCTGGCCAGCCAGGCTGCATGCTCGGATTAAAGGTCTGGTATGAATTTTTATGGGGACATTATGCTTTTTTTTTGTTGCTTTTCGCATATAGTCTCCCTTAAAATCAATGGCTGAACCCAAAGGCCTGGTATGGATTTGCTGGGGACCTCACACATTTTTTTTTTGTTTGCATTCAATAAAGTACCCCCTTAAAATCCACACCAGACTCAAAGAGCCAGGAATGCAGTTCGCCGAACCCTGCCCGAACCAAACCCAAGGCAGTTTGGCTCATTCTTAATTGTAAGTCATCTCTTTCACAACTTAAAATGTATCTAAAGTTCAAACTTTTTTCACTTTTGATTAGAATTGGGAGGGTTGGAACCTCACTGGGACAGATAGTGATGGGAAATCCAAAATGTTACAGTTGTCACAGGCACGGGAGTCTTCAGGAACAGGGGAAATATCCCATTGGCGAAACTTGTTCACTTGTTCTGGAGACAAACGTCTAAGATGGACATTTCCCTCACTTTGGAACCAGCTCCAGTGGGACAGCAAAAGAAAAAAAAGTGGTAAGAGGTTTAACCATTACCCTGGAGCATAAAACATGGAAATGGCAGGCTATAAAACAGAACTACAGCTTAAACTTGTTTTTGGCTTGAATACAGTGAGATTAAAACCTTTGGTTTGTATTGCTGAAGGTCCCCCATTAAAGAGATTTCCTCTTATGTCCTGCTCCAGTAACACAACAAGAAATGGAAGAAAACATCTTTAAAGTGACTGAAAATCCCAGGTTTACAATTGTCACTGGGATGGCTGTTGAAGGTGCATAAAGTGAGGATAACACTTCCCTGTGGGTACACAGATAGGGATAAAAACCTTATGATTAACAATTTTTTAAACCATGCCACATGACATCCATAGGTAACCCTTGTGAAGGGTGGGTGCATGGATTTATGGTCCAAGATCCTAAAATTAAGAGAAAACCAGTACACCAAGTTGATTCTGATGCATAATTTACTCAAGTCCCATATTGGCAAAAAAGAAGCATGGAAGCCCACTTATTCAAGATAACAGATAAAGAAAAACAGGGCCACTGCGCTCTCGTCGTGTTTTTCTTTTTGCTGATATAAGACATTATTAAATCCTTCTTCAGAATACACTTCTCGTGTGCTGTTTTTTTATTAGTTGCAGGAATAAAAACCTGACAAAACGTCTTACCCTATTCAATCAAAAAAATAAAAAATAAATGTGCCTGCAATTCCACTTTAAACCTCAAGTTTTACATTTCTATAGACATTGTGGATAGACTGTTTACAATTTACTACTATATATGTTATTGTCTTTTTGTGGTATTTAAAGTATAACTAAAGTTTTTTTTTAGTTTTGGAAGGAGTGGAAAGGGATTAGAACTCCTGTTTTTATTGCTGTCTGTGTCCCCATTATTTGTCCTTTTTACCGTTATCATTCAAAGTGAAAGTAAAACAGACATAGACCCCCCCTTCAGCCTTACCATAAAGGAATGTGCTTTCTTGGCTGCCCAATGCCAAGTGACGGTTTACATTCCTGTTGTACATGTCCCAAGCTTGCATGGTTTTTGGACCAAGGTTCTGAAGCTCATTCATTCTTTGTTCGATTGCCCTATACCCAGAGATCCTTGGCATGTATTATTACACCTTAAACCCCCCGATTTTACTAAAGCCGAATTCAAACTGGTGACCTACATTTTGTTAGCGGCAAAACAGGCCATTGCCAAAGCCTGGAAGAAACAATTTGCTTCCTTTGAGGAAGTTCATCAGTGGATTGACTGGTCCTTTATTAATAAGAAATTGACCAGCATACTACTGGACACGCAAAAAATAAATTCTCCCAGATCTGGACCTCATGGATACAATATGCCCATCCGTCATTGTCCATGGAGAGCTATAACTCATTATAGTATTCCAGAATTGGGGGGCTGGCTTTGGGCATCCCTGATGCTCACTCCCAGGGGCATAACGATAGGGGTTGCGATTGTAACAGGGCCCCATGCTCCAGGGGGCCTGTGTGCCTCCCTTATACACCTAGATAGGAGGGATGGCAGGGGTAGCATTTAGAGGAACCAACCTCCTCCATTTTCCTCCTAATGGAGGAGATTGGTTCCTCTATATGCTGCCCCCTGCTGCCCCTCCTTTACTTGTCTTCTGCTGTTCACAGGGTCCCTGTGTGCTTCCCTGGTCCCCCACAAAGCTGCTGTCTTCCCCCCTCCTCTCTCCTGCCAGCTGCTGTAGAAGATGTTTCATGATGGAGAGATGGAAATGGGTTGGTAAATTTGTCATTTACCGGCTCCTTCCTTTTCTGAATGGACAGAGTCAGTGATTGGTACCAATTGGTTCATTCATAACTGAAGCATAGTAAACTGTTTTTACTATACTTCCAATTCTGAATGAATGGGAGGCTCAGTACTCAACTATTCCTGTCCATTCATTCTGTGCAGCTGAGGTTACATAGATGGGGATTGAGGGCTGAGGTTTGTTTAGAGCCCTGATATCTCATCAAAGCCCCCCAACAGAGCTCCTAAAAAAAAAAAAAAATGTAAAAAATAATAAAAATAAAATTGTAAAAGAAATAAAATCAAATGGTAAAAAAATAATAAAATTAAAATGAAAATTAACAACTACTAACACCAGTAAGGGAATTGCAAAGCAGTGCCAACCAGCCTGCTGTGGGCGTGGCTTGGACATGGCGGAGTGAGGATGCTCTTTGCTGGAGCTCCCGATCCTAACCCGGCCTTAACCCGCTAATGTGCCCCTTTTTACAGTAAATCAGTTGGTCATGAGCCTCCCGAAACGCAGGAGAACCAGGGGATCCTCCAAGACTCCATCGTTGACTTCCATCAGCCGTTTCTTTGGGGATTCACCCAGCCCAGCTGCAGAGAGGCCTCGTGGTGGGACTAGGCCTAGTGTGTTGCCAGCTACTATGACCGCGGAACGCTCGCCGCGCTATCGGGTCTCCCTGCCATACTAGACCCGTCGGTGAGCTCCAGGTGCAGCCAGGGGCCGCCGACACAGACTCAGCATGAAGACGCGGATATCAGGGCCCTGCTGCGCGCTCTCCCCATGAAGGCGGATATTGAGACCCTAGTACTCCGAGTGGAGGAGCAACACCGCAGAGACTTCGTGCAGGTGCACACGGAGGTGCGGCATTTGGACGATCGGCTGACTAAGGGAGAGTCGGCGGTGGGTGCTCTGGAGCGGCGAGTGTCCCAGCTGGAGCAGGACCGGAGGAACCATCAGGAGAACCTGGCGGAGATTCAGCTACGTATAGAGGACCTGGAGAACCGGAGCCGGAGCCGGAGGAACAATCTCCGGCTCCGGGGGCTGCCCGAGGCGTCATCTCCGGAGCAGCTCCAGGAGACAGTGAAGGCGATCCTGCTCAGGGTGCTGGAGTCTAACCCGCCGGATAATCTGGAGTTCGACTGGGTACATCGGGCGTTGGGCCCTAGGTCGGATGATCCAGAGCGCCCCCAGGACGTGATCTGTCGCCTACACCGGTACGCACATAAGGAGCAGGTACTGCGTGCAGCTTGGTCTAAAGGGACTATCAATTTTGAAGGGGCCTCTATCTCTGTTTTTCCGGACATATCCTGGGCTACGTTGCAAAGAAGAGCGATGCTGAAACCTTTATTAGAATTGATCCGAAGCTCGGAATGCTTGTACCGCTGGGGATTTCCTCTCCAGCTTTCAGTACGCAAAGGAACTGCCTCCTATACCCTGAGACGAGTTGCTGACTTGCCGGGCCTGTTTGACTTTATTGAGATGGAGCCCATACAGGTACCGGACTGGTGTTGCCTGCTCCCGGGGGGTGACCCTCGCCAGACCGTCAGAACCCCCAGAGCTGGACTGTCACGTCAGATGAGGAGGAGGAGAGGTGAAGTGAGGGAGCCAGCTCCGATCCGGATGTCGGATCCAGAAATATGACATCCACTGCCGAAGTTAAGTGAAGGCCCAGGTCGGGGTTCCCCCCAGTGACTGAATTGTTGAGACCGTGGGGTTGGGTGAGAGGACTGGGGATGAGGGATCTCTTCTACGGTACTAGCGGGCGGGATAACGGGACAATCAGGAGGCTCGGAGTGTCAGAGGGTCTCTTCTCTTCGGGTCCCTCCGCAGGCCAAGGGACTGGAATTATTGTGTACCGGGGGAGGAGAGATTGCTAGCACTGCAACCCTTTCCAGAATGTGGGGATACACAGAGTGGACTCTAGGGGCTTAGATTGTGTCAATAGCTGTTATACCTCATATGCTCTCCCTGCCTTTGCTACCAGTGTCCTTGTTCGGTTACAACCTGCCCTGGGGGGGTGACACTCATGCTCCGGAGGTTCCGACACGCCTTGTCCTACTCCTCTTCCGTCCCTCCCCCCCTGGTTGTATGTGTCCCCCTCCTTCCTCCTGCCCCCCCTTTTTTTTTTTTTTTTCTTTCGGGGCTTACATTCCGGCCCGCTGGCGTCCCCCCCATCTGTCATCACTCAAGCTCGGTGAGGAGAGCATATAGTGTTCCTTTTATATTGTGAGGTAGTAGACTGCATCCTCTCAGGCGGCGGGGTGGGGTGGGGGCTTGGGATGCTGGGGGGGGTGGGTGGGTGGGAGGGCCATCGGGGGGTCCAGCTCGTCCTAGTTGAGGGGGGGAATTTTGTTTCACATACATGTTTACACTGGGCATTTACTTGTACTTGTTGTTGTTTTTTGTTTCATGTTTAATTGGTTCACTACGTACCTCTCCCAGTTGTGTGTCTGTGCTCGCTGGGTCGGGTGCTCCTGCTGGCCGGAGCACAGATATCACGATTGATAGTATCTCTCAAAATTGTTGTCTCGGTCGGGTCTCGCCCGTGTCCGGACCCTTTGTGGACGTTCTTGGGATGTCCGGGGTGGGGACGCGGGGGGGGACCTGGAGAGGCGTGACCGACTATTGTTTGATTTCTTTATATTGTTCTACTGATAGATTGATATGCTTTTTATTCATGGGCATAATTGGCATCAGTCTTTGACCTATCAAAGTTTGATTCAGTTAGGCCGTGGGTGGGATGGGAGTTCTCTAACCCTGGCTGTGTTCAACTTTTACCCCCCAAATAGGCCCACACCATACGGGCAGTTCCGACAGAAGCCGCCTAGGTGTTGAAGAGACTAGGTCTCATACGCCGTTGGCGTATTAGTATTTTTGGTTTTTTTGGTTTTCTTTTCCTCAGTTTTTTTTTTTTTCTCTCTCTCATCTCTCCTCTTCCTCCTGCCTTTTCCTTGCTTGGACTTCCCCATCTTTCTGTAGCTTTCTGCCTTACTCTGGGTTCTCTGCCCTCTTGCTCGCCCTCCCCGGCAGTACCTATGGCTGGCGACGGAGACACGGCGCCAGTTCGCCTGGTCTCCATTAATGTAAAGGGGCTCAACACCCCAGAAAAACGTTCCATGGTGCTCTCAAACCTGAGGAGTATGAAAGCCCAGATTTGTTTTCTCCAGGAGACGCATTTTCGTGCCGGTGGTCCTCCTAGACTCCCAAACCGATACTTCCCGACGGCTTACCATGGTTGCTCACCAGATTCCAAGTCCAGAGGGGTGAGTATATTACTACGCAGCTCGTGGCTTGGCAGTTGGTGGATCACTGGAGTGATGCAGAGGGCAGAGCCCTCCTCGTGAAGGGAAAGTTGGGAAACTCGTTGGTCACTCTGGTTAACCTATATCTTCCTAACTCGAATCAGATTTCGTTCCTGGAACCAGTTCTTGCTAAATTGGGAGAATTTGCCGAGGGGGCTGTGATCGCGGGGGGAGACTTGAATCTCACCCTGGATCTGGCTGTTGACTCTTCCAGGGGCACGTCCCAGATTTCTTATGCAGCACTAAAGCGCCTGAAGAAAAACCTATACGCCTTCAATCTGATAGATGTTTGGCGGGTTCTCCACCCCTCTCATAGAGACTATACCTTCTATTCGCATCCTCACGCTACATATACGAGAATAGACCTCTTCTTGGTGCCCCAATCACTTCTCTCCAGAGTGGTATCCGCGTCTATTGGTACCATCACCTTCTCAGACCATGCTCCGGTCTTTTTGGATATAGACTTACTATCTCCGGCCCCGGCGCAGTGGCTATGGAAGCTGAATGACTCCTTGCTCCAAACTCCAGAGGTTAAAGAGGAGATTATGAGAGAGCTGAAGGAGTTCTTCAGCCAGAATGTGCAGCCAGATAGCTCTCCGCTGATGACTTGGGAGGCCCACAAGTGCTACATCAGAGGGGTTCTCATTAAGGTGGGGGCTCGGATCAAAAGAGCTAGATCGAAACAGATGGCGGATCTGCTTGAGCGGATCAGGTCCCTAGAAGCCACCCACAAACAGTCGCTGGCGGCTAAGGCATTGTCGGATCTTACGGCTCTACGGAACCAGTTACAGTCGTTGGCCTTGGTCAGAGCGAAAGCAGCGATCGCCAAATGTAGGAAAACCTTCTACGAACATAGCGATAAGTGTGGCAAACTGCTGGCTAGGGCACTGAGAAACCAGAGGGCTCGCTCCTTTGTGCCAGGGCTACTAGGGGACAACCAGACTAAGCTACACACCACCGAGGAGATTGCAGGAAGTATTACGAGGCACTGTACAATATCCCCAGATCTGGATCGGATAAAGACATTGCCTCTAAAACAGCGAGCATCCAGGCTTATTTACAGCAGTCGGGACTGCCTCGTCTCTCGGAGGAGGAAGTGGCTGACCTGGAGAGGCCAATATCGGGAGAATAGGTTGCGGTGGCTACAGCACAAATGAAACCAGGCAAGGGCCCGGACGGGTTTACTTTACCCTTCTATATTACAGGGTCTTCTGAGATCTTTTGACTCCACATTTCCTGTCCGCTTACAACAAAGCGGGTGATGGAGCCACCTTGCCAATAGACACGCTGCGGGCTCACATCACTGTACTTCCTAAAGAGGGCAAAGACCCTTTACTTTGTCAAAATTTTCGGCCGATTTCGTTACTGAACGTCGACCTGAAGATTTTCACCAAAATCCTCGCCACAAGACTGGTGACACTGATTCCACAAATAATCCATGACGACCAAGTGGGGTTTGTCCCGGCGTGGGACATTACTACAAAGGCACTCAATTTGATCTATGCGGCCCAATCCAAGGGGGTTCCCATGCTACTCCTGTCGACAGACGCTGAAAAAGCGTTCGACAGGGTAGACTGGATATTCCTGACGGAGACCTTGCATGCGCTGGGACTGGGCCAGAGAATGATGCAGTGGATACAAGCCATCTATTCCCACCCATCTGCACAGGTCAAAGTGAATGGACACTTATCCCAATCTTTTGAGGTCACTAATGGCACAAGGCAGGGGTGTCCCCTCTCCCCCCTGATTTTCATCCTTACCTTAGAGCCCTTTTTGTGGACTGTCAGGAATAACCCAAATATTACAGGGATACAGGTGGCCGATACCCTTGCTCCGAAAGTCGCAGCTTTTGCGGACGACTTATTACTTTTCCTGACCAGACCCTTGATCTCAGTGCCAAACCTGTTGGTGGAATTGAAGACCTATAATGCGTTATCCTCCTTTAAGATCAACTTCCAGAAATCTGAGGCATTGAATGTGTCCATTCCGGCGACCGTGACGTCACTTCTACAGGTGGATTTCCACTTTAAGTGGGCTCCGTCACATATAAAATATTTGGGTATCTTGTTGCCGAGAAGATTGGAAGAAGTATTTGAGCTCAACTTTCCCCCACTGTTGTCTGTCATCAAAAGAGACATGCATTCTTGGCAAAAGGGGTTGTTTTCCTGGTTTGGTAGATGCAGTATCATTAAAATGAATGTTCTCCCGCGCCTATTGTATCTTCTGTAAGCACTACCGATCAGAATTCCGGGTGCGTTTCTCAGGGCCGTCAACAGGACATTTTCGACCTTCTTGTGGGCTTTGAAGCCCCCTCGTCTGGCACAGGCGATTCTTAGACTCCCGAAGTTGCAGGGGGGTATGGCCCTGCCTGATGTCCAAATGTACCATGTGGCTTGTCACTTGACCCGAGTTCTCGATTGGTGTCGCCATAGCCCACTCAAACAGTGGGTAAGGGTGGAGAGAGCTCTGGCAGGGATGCCTCTGGAGGCAGTGCCCTGGTGTCGGCTGAGTTTGCCTACCCAGATGTTAAGACATCCGACGATAGGTGAGACGAGCAGAGTCGTTGTGAGGGCATTCGATGAGCTGGCAGTGGCCCCCGGAGCCCTCTCCTTTGATCCCGATTGCTGGAAATCCGGCATTCAGTCCGGGCCTCAATGATAGCAATTTCCAGGGGCTGAAGACAGTTGGACGTTTTCAAGTCCGTCATTTTATTGTGCAGGATCAGTGGATGTCCAGGCAGCAAATTCTGGACGACCCAGCTCTGGTCGGACTGTCCTTCTGGCAAAAAATCCAACTGGCCCACTTCATAGCTTTTCTGCCACAGCCGGGTTCATTTCAGAGAAGCCTCACTCCATTCCAACAGTGGTGTCTGGACCAGACTCCACTACAGCATGCTGTCTCACAGACCTATCAGCTCCTAATAGCCCCTAAACCGGGCTTCAGTCCCCCCTACTTGGAGAGGTGGGAAGCTGACTTGGGACTACAGTTGACGGAAAAACAAAAAGACAGGATTCTCCTGTTTAACCTTAAGACCTCGATATGCGCAAAGCATCAGGAGGCGGGGTTTAAGGTGATGACCAGGTGGTACCTTACCCCAGTGAAAATCCACAAGATGTACCCCCAGTGCCCAGAGACCTGTTGGAGATGCGGAGAGGAGTTCCCTGCTCCACATCTTCTGGTCGTGTAGGCTGATACAGCCATTCTGGACGGAAATCCACCGGATTATCCAAAGATTCACGGACCGGGTGCTGCCGAGGGACCCGGCGCTGTTCCTACTGCATCACCATGACATACCAACGAAGGCATACTGGAGATCCATATTGCCGCTCTTGTTTACGGCAGCGAAGAGCTGCATCCCCCTCTTTTGGAAGCAGACGCAACCTCCAGTACCTGCGGTCTGGTCGAGGAAAGTAGCGGAGATTAATACAATGGAGGACTTGGTGGCCACAGAGAGAGGCCTCAGGGAAAAGTTTACCAGGAAGTGGTTCTACTGGCACGAATTTGTTTTTTCCTCAGAATACACCCAGTTGCTGGCATCATGATTGGAAGACTCCCCCCTGTTCGGGGTGGTGGACGTCGACTCTTGGGCACGGGGGGGGGGGAGCAATCATTGGCTCTTTCATTCCTCCTTTCTTCTATGGCGGCTCCTCGCCCTCCTTTCTTCTTTGATTCCTACCTCCTCTTATGTTCCCCCTTGTCCCCCTCCCCTCCCACCCTTTTTTTTTTTTTTTAACATTTTTACCTCTTTTGCTTTTTTACTTATTTTTTTTTTTATTATTATTTATTCTTTTTTCCTTTTTTCTTTTTTCCTTGAATAAGTTAAAAGCCATGCAGGTGACGGAGACCTCCCTGAGCCGATCCTGAAATATTTAACAGTATTAAGCCATGAGTTTGGACAGAATTTCTCTGATGGTCAGGAGATGGACATTTCATATGATGTACTATACCAGCTGTACTCTGATATGGGTCTCTGTATGTCCTGTGTGATTTCTATAAATAAAGAATTGATAAAAAAAAAACAGCCTGCTGCTTTGCAGGTGTCTTCATAGGCATTCTGCTTGCACTGCCTGAACTTAAAGATGCAAAAATCGGGGAGGTTGGTCTAGCTTTCCTTTTATAGATTTAAACAGGTCCTGTGGGTGGATATATTAAGCAAGTGTATGGGCGCAAGGCCAGGCTCTAAGTCCCGTGTATGACGTTATAAAGGTATATGTCCAGAATCTGCAGATAGGGCAGCACTCCTATGGAGAAGCCATGTCCAGGAACTGTTAAAACATAAAAAGAAGGCGCCTCTGGGTGCAGACGTACAGGATCTATTGAAAGACAAATAAGGTATAACCACTCACATTGTGCTAAAAACAGGTGGGCACTTCTGTAGGGGACAGTATCCCATAGCAGTGAATGCAGGCTCCACACCGCTGGGTCCGCAAGTGTAATCCGATCCGGGGGGGAAGCCAGGATCCTGACCGGCCGTGTCAGCGTTGGCTGTCCGTATGGAGTCCGGAGCACGGGAGACGGCGTGGGAATGTGCCTACATCACTAATGTGCGGCGCATTTCTGAGCGTACAGCCTGTGATGGGGAAGACAGGCGCGCTCTTTCTTCAGGTGGATATGGGTGGATATAGGGGTGGAGCTATATTACATGTATGCTGCCATGTTGGTGTCAGGTAAAAAGGTTTTGCCTATAGTTCTACTTTAAGTTTGGGAATCTCCCAAAATTCCTTTAATCTAGAAGGAAAAGCCAGAAGTGTTTTCGGGAACCGAAAGATGGAACACCACAAGCTTGCAGCCTCCAGCTATGAGGAAACCAACCTGGTCTGGTGCGCTGGGATGATGGCTGGAAGAGAGACAACAAGTGTATGTTTTTGTTTGTCTTGTTTTTTTTTTTCTTTAATCAAGCTAATAAAATTGAAAACAATCTGACTATCTTATTCGCTGGAATCTTCCAATAAAAGAGGAAATATAACAGCTCCAGTCGAGCATTGCCCTTCATAGAAAGTCCTCTAATCCAGTCCTGCTTGTTTTGCTTGGATGTTTGGATGGTGCTCAGCATCATTCAATCAACTTCCTGAGCTCCTAGGCTGCCATTGATGTGCTTCCTGGGGTCATATCATCATGGCAGCCTGCACTCATAGGAGAATTCTACAAAGCAGTATTGTGAACCCAAGAGAAGTAAGAAGACGTGACGTCACTAAAATGGAGTTAACTGAAAAAAAGTATGTATATCATTTTTACATTTTTTTAAAATATAAATGGGCCATGGGTGCTCCAATAGAAGGGAGCTACAAACTGAAGGGTGGGGGACCAGGCTGGAGTTCCACTTTAAGTGGTTTCTAGGAACCCTAACTAGAGATAATCAGTATGTTTTACATTGACCCTAGGGATCTTTTTGGTCCTGAGGAGCACGTGCCTAGTCACAGCTGTGAGTTTAGCAGCCAGCACTCCTAGGAAACTGCCAGCTAGAATCCCTGAGCTGTGTAGTAAATACCTCTTCTTTTGGGTGTTTAAAGAAGCATACATAAGTAAATCTCTTCTGTTGCAATTTAGAAAACGCAGTGATAAAATATCTTTTTTAGGCTGGACAGTTTTGGATTGCTTTTCTATACACTGTCCGCCAGCAAAGCAGTAATTTATATTTAACTAAGCAAGACCATTGCAATTTGCAGCCATTACCCTCTGTAACACTGCACCTTGCTCATCCAAATGGGTGGATCAGAAATTCCCTTACAAGAAATGGCAGTTGTCCAACTGGCAACAGATAAAAGATGAGTTCATCACTCAGAATAATTGTGCTCCACAGAGAGTCTGAATAATACTACCCAGGGGTCTGTTATTTCTATATGTGCCAGCAAACAGGGGGTGATATGTATCACTGCTAATGTATTGCTGTAATGCTGCTAATTTCTCTTATCTTTCATGGACTCAGGAGCTTAATCTGTTTACATGACTTGTTTTTTTATTACTCTCAGAAATGTACTAGGATTCCACAATAGAAAACATGTTTAATTAACATAACTTAGGCTAGTTTTTTTTTATACCACGATCTACCATTTACTTGAGGGGAACGGCACCTCCAACGGTCATAAAAATTCTTCCAGGGTGTGGCAGAGGGGTCCTTATAACACAACGCAGTATTATAATTATTAGTAGCACTGTTTTTTTTATCTTGTTTGTATATTTTTTTTATCCTCCAAACAGAACCTAAAGTTGGAGTTAGTAACTTCGCAAAAACACTAAATAGACAATATGTTACAGGATTTCATCTACTAAGGTGGAAAGTGAGGAATAAAGAAGTTTGTTGGTGTATTTTTATACACTTGGAAATGAGGCCCGGTCTGCAGTTCCTAAGTTCCTGTAGGAGAGTGGGACTTTATGACTGTGCTGCCCTGAAACACTCATACCAGCACTGCTATAGTAAAGACTGCTGTCACTTAGTATCAAGCAGCTGATGTTTAACTGCCCTCCATCCACTAGGGGGCAGGCGAGGACATGAACTATTGGAAACTTCGAACAGTAAATGTGGAGGATTGTGGGGAGTCTAGTTCCTTAAAATGAGGTAGGCATTACCCGGGATTTTTTTTAATAGTAATGCTGGGGAACGCAGTTCCGGCACCTCCAGTGTATGCAATGGTAAGGGGTGCTGGATTGTGAGGGAGGGTCTACTGGCACTGGCTGCTGAGGTATCTATTGTTGCTGGAGGGGATCTATTTTTGTGTGGAAATCTATTGTTGCTGGTGGAGGATCTTTTGGGGGTCAATTGTTGCTGAAAGGGATCTACTGTTTAGGGAGGGGTCTACTGTTGCTGGCTGTTGGAGAGTCTATTGATGCTGGCTGCTGGGAGATCTGTTGTTGCTGCTGCTGGTCTTTTGTTGCTGGGGGTCTATTGCTGCTGGCTATGGGGGATATATTTTATAAGTAAATGGTGTTGCACTGATCTATTTTATTGCTTTTCTTGTTATCATTACCAAATTCCATACAAATTACTTTGCACTATAAAATGATACTTGGCTCATATTCTCTATAAGGGGTTGTACTGGCAGCTGGGTAGGGGGTGGAACCAAGGGTCGGTGCTCAGAGGTGGGTAGGGGTGCAACCAAGGATCATTGTTCGGAGGTGGCTGCATCTATTCTCTGAGAAAAAAGCTCTGGCCATTACTAAAGGATTGCTTTGAACTACAATTCCAGCAGAGGGACATTAAGTAGGAGGGGTTGAAGTAGTTTTTCCAGGCTGAGAGAGGAAGAGGACTCTTTTTCTGCAGGGAGACCAGGACTGGGACAGACTGCAATCTACCTGAGAGCAGTGAAGGCAGTAAGTAGGAGACACCTACCTGAGAATAGTTAAAGAGTCAGACACTATTCCAGAACTTCGGAGTGAGACCTGGACTTTGGGGAGCCTGCAGTGTAGTTACGGAGCCAGACACTGAGGACACCAACAGAGAGTGTGAGAGAGACCCCTTTGCCTGCTTACAAAGGACTGGTGAGCAGCTGTTGGTCACCTATACACTACAGCTTACTGGCAGAGGGACAGATTTGCCAGCTAGAAACACTTTACCATTGCATGCATAAACTGTTAAGAGCTTTACCTTTTATCAATTAAAAATCAGTTCTTGGTTGTGGTTAACCTAGGCTGCGCAGTGAGCATACCCGAGGCTGCATGGAGTCAAGGGTTGCCTACAGGTAATCAGAGTGCACTAGTCATAATATGACATGGGATGCTCTGAGGTCATTTTGTGAGACAGGATGCTCTGGGGTTACTGGGCGACACAGGATGTTGTGGAGTCAATAGAGGTCACTGGGTACTGGAAATATACTGGAAGGGGATCTGTACTGGTGGGGAGGGAGCTGGTCTGTACTCGGGCAGTCTGTACTGGATGGAGGAGATCTGGACTAGAAGGGGGTGTCTGTACTGGAAAGGGGTGTCTGTACTTGTGGGGAGGGAGCAAATCTGTACTCAGGGAGTCTGTACTGGAGGGAGGAGATCTGAACTGGAAGGAGTTGTCTGTACTGGAGAGGGGTGTCTGTGCTGCTGGAGAGGGAGAGGGTCTGTACTGGGGGAGGTTTGCACTGGAGGGGGGGAACTGTATTGGTGGGGAGGAAGAGGGGTCTGTATAGGAGGGGAAGGAAGGGGCCTGTACTGGTGGGGAGGGAGTGAGCCTGTACTGTGAGGGGTGGAGCCAGGACTGATGTCATTACGCATGCTGGTATTGCCAATCTGGACTGTGCTTTTTTTTCTATACAGAAAAGCGCTTCTGTGATTTTTAATTTGTGAGCGTTTTTAATTCGATTTCTATTAAATTGTGTTGCTGGATTTGCACTAAGTGGGTATTTCTTTGCCTATGCTCTCATGTATGTTACTGTTGTGAAATGGAGAGTTACAGAGGATGCCTGGGATGAGCTGTGCTGGCTGATACACTTTTCATGATTGTTATGACCACTCAGTGTCTGAGAGTCATGACACTTTAAGGCCTCATACACACAGACGTTTTTTACCGCCGCGTTTTTGAACGTTTTATGGCCCCATAAAAACGCTGACGTTTTTGAGTCGTAGATAGCGTCGGCGTTAGTGAACTGAAAGCAGAACCCACGGGTAGCACGTTCCGAGGTTGTAGCGTTATGGCGTTTTTGACACTGATCAGGCAAAAGGCTCACTAATGCGCATTAACGCCGTAGCGACATTAACCATCGTTTTTAGCGCCTTCGTTTTCAGGTTAAAAAATAGCAGAGGAATGATCTTTTAAACAAAACGCCTATTAACGCTGATGCAAAACGCATGACGAGATCACGTTTTTGACGCCGGTCTTTCCTTGACGTCAGGCCCGAAGTTACAGCTAATTTATTTAATATGCCCGTGTGTATGGGGCCTAAAAAGTATTTTATCTTCTTCACCTGGGCAGGAAGATTTCATTGTGGATTTCCCTGTATTTAGTATTATGCAGATTGCTCACGCATTGGAATAACGTCTTTACTGGACTTGCTGACTGCATAGGATTGGACACTTATGTAATATAATATGATGCATGACAGACTCCTTTGTCATAGGCAGGTAGCTTGATACAAGTTCCCTGTGCCTGCTGTCACTACGGCATTTAGCAGCAGCATGCTTTTTGTATCACCTGTCATGATGGGGTTTAAAAACAAAAATTAGCCCTTTACAGTACAAAAACAGCAGATAATTACTACTATAAGGGCAAAAAGAGAGAGGGCTTGGGACTTTAACCACTTCAGATCCGCGCTGTAGCCGTCAATCGGATCTGAATTGCCGGGAGGCCGTCAATTGACGTCCTCCCCTTTCGGCGCTCCAGGGCTCGGTCTCATAGCCGTCGGCAATGCGCGTGTGCACCGCCGCACGCTGTGTGAGCGTGCCCGCAGGTCGGGCGGACTCAATGTGTGCCGGAGACCCGCGATCTCTTCACAGAGAGCCAGAAAGGGGACCTGCCGATGTAAACACGGCGGTTCCCCGCTCTGTGAGGGGGTGCATGACAGATCTACTGATCCCTGTGATCGGGATCAGTTAGATCTGTTATGTCCCCGTCAGCCCCGCCCCCATACAGTTAGAACACATACAGGGAACACATTTAACCCCTTGATCGCCTCCTTAGTGTTAACCCCTTCCCTGTCAATGACATTTATACAGTAATCAGTGTCTATTTTTAGTATAAGTGTCATTGGTCCCAAAAAAGTGTCAAAACTGTCAAACATGTCCGCCGCAATAAAAATCGCAGATTGCCGCCATTACCAGTAAAAAAATAAATAAATAATAAAAATGCCATAAACCAATTTCCATAGTTTGTGGGCACTATAACTTTTGCGCAACCCAATCAAAATACACTTATTGCGTTTTTTTTAACCAAAAATATGTAGAAGAATATATATCGGCTTAAACT
Source organism: Glandirana rugosa (assembly GCA_018402905.1). Lineage (NCBI taxonomy): Eukaryota > Metazoa > Chordata > Amphibia > Anura > Ranidae > Glandirana > Glandirana rugosa. Next base: position 507,759 of record BLSH010418355.1, on the reverse strand, counting down.
GAGGAATAAATGTGTTTTTTTATTTTTGGATATTTATTATAGCAAAAAGTAAAAAATATTGTTCTTTTTTCAAAATTAATGCTCTTTTTTTGTTTATAGCGCAAAAATAAAAACCGCAGAGTTGATCAAATACCACCAAAAGAAAGCTCTATTTGTGGGGAAAAAAGGAAGCCAATTTTGTTTGGGTACAGCGTCGCACGATCACGCAATTGTCATTTAAAGAGTGACAGCGCTGAAAACTGAAAATTGGTCCAGGCAGGAGGGGGGTTTAAGTGCCCAGTAAGCAAGTGGTAAAATGAGGTAGGTCTAGCATGGCTAAAAGATGAGTCAAATGTAAAAAGACAGAGGCAGCACCTCCAGCAGCATACTGCACAGATCTGTGGATTAGGTTTCTCTGTCACAGCTTTAGCATTGGAGCACAAATGGATTCCTTTTGGTCACTTGTTTTCTTTCCATCTGGGGATCATGATGTGTGTCCAGCTTTAATGCGGGCCCCTTCCTCAGCTCCCGGGATGAACATTTTAAGCAGCCACCAGTTTTCATGTTCACATGATTTAGACTTAAGGCGCGTACACACGGTACAACGGTTGTACAACGGTCGTACAACCAGCGTGTTGTACGATCGTCGACCATTAGTACGCGCGATTACAACAGCCGTCGTTCAACAGTTGTACATCTGAATTTGGATGAGCAGACTAGAAAACTTTGATTGTACAACAAGCGGTTGTATGACTGTTGTACTGTGTGTACAGAGAAGTTGGTCCAACAAAGTTGTACGTGCAAAACACGCATGCTCAGAAGTCAGGAACGCCCAGAAGTGTCCGTTCTGGGAAACCTATGTTCCTAATTCACAAATCACATGCACCTGAACTTCTTCGTTATACGCTCGTAACACGTCACCACGTTAGGCTTGGTCGTACGATCGCTTAGTGCATGTCAGTACTCGAGACACAACAGCCAACATCCAACTTGGTCCAAAGTTGGACATTCGGTTGTACAACCATTGCACCCGTGTGTACAAGGCTAAGTGGACATATATTGGTGCACTCACGCCTGATGATGAGGTATCAAACCACCAAACATGTGTCGAGCCATTTTTGATGCACCATTCTCTTTTTATATGGGTTTTATTTCATCCACTCCCAAGTTACCCACACCATGTTGTTTTTCAAGTAAACCTATATGATGGACAACTGCCTTATACCTCAATATTTCATCTCAAAGTTGCTATGGTTGTTTTAATGAATATCTGGTTATTATTATGTGATTGATATGCTTGTTTTACCATGAATGTATTAATTTTTACTATGTAATATTTTTTTATGTATTAAAAAAAATAGGTCTTTTTAGTTTTGACTCATCTTTTAGCCATGCTAAACCTACATCATTTAAAGTCTCAAACCCCTCTTTGTGCTTCATTTTTGTATAACTATAAGGGGTTAATTTATACTGTGAAGCATTGAAAGCAATAATTATATATATAGACAATGGTGGCTGGTACTCAATATTTTGGGGGGGGTGGCAAACAAACCCCCCCACCTCACTCGCACCGCCGCCACCCCCCTTCACTCACACTGCCGCCGCCACTCCCCCACCCACGCGCAGGTGACAGATGGGAAGAAGGCCTTACCTTAGTAGATGAAGAAAAGGGGGTAGGGCTGCTGCTCCTTGCTCCAGCCGATGGAAGAGCCGGGGCTTCTCCTCCCAGTCGAACAGACAGGCTTCTCCTCCCGGCCGAACAGGAAGTGGGTCCTGAGACTCCCTGGCTAATTGGGTCTCAGGACCCGCTTCCTGATTAGCCGGGAGGAGAAGCGGGAAGACATTAGCAAATATTAATTCACTAATGTTACACAAGTGGGTGGACTTGCCCCGAGCCCACCCTTTTTGAAGTAATTTAGAGCCCCTGACTCTAATCACGTGCTTCAAAAAAAGAATCCTTATAGAAATCCATGCATCTGGCACCTTGCATGTAGATTAGGGGTGGGGACCATGGATTGGGGGGGCGGCGCCCCTGTATATAGATAAATTATAGATAACTTATATCATAAATATATAATATATATATATAAGCACATATACCGTATCTCACAAAAGTGAGTACATCCCTCACATTTTTGTAAATATTTTATTATATCTTTTCATGTGACAACACTGAAAAAATGACACTTTGCTACAATGTAAAGTAGTGATTGTACAGCTTTTCTAACAGTGTAAATTTGCTGTCCCCTCAAAATAACTCAACACACAGCCATTAATGTCTAAACCGCTGGCAACAAAAGTGAGTACACCCCTAAGTGAAAATGTCTAAATTGGGCCCAAAGTGTCAATATTTTGTGTGGTCACCATTATTTTCCAGCACTGCCTTAACTCTCTTGGGCATGGTGTTCACCAGAGCTTCACAGGTTGCCACTGGAGTCCTCTTCCACTCCTCCATGATGACATCATGCCTGGTGGATGTTAGAGACTTTGCGCTCCTCCACCTTCCATTTGGGGATGCCCCACAGATGCTCAATAGGGTTTAGGTCTGGAGACATGTTTGGCCAGTCCATCACTTGTACCCTCAGCTTCTTTAGCAAGGCAGTGGTGGTCTTGAAGGTGTGTTTGGGGTCGTTATCATGTTGGAATACTGCCCCGTGGCCCATTCTCAGGGGGAGGGGAAATGCTCTGCTTCAGTATGTCACAGTACATGTTGGCATTCAAGGTTCCCTCAATGAACTGTAGCTCCCTAGTTCCGGCAGCACTCATGTAGCCCCAGATCATGACACTCCCACCACCATGCTTGACTGTAGGCAAGACACACTTTTCTTTGTACTCCTCAACTGGTTGTCACCACACACGCTTGACAATACCTGAACCAAATAGGTTAATCTTGGTCTCATCAGACCACAGGACATGGTTCCAGTAATCCATGTCCTTAGTCTGCTTGTCTTCAGCAAACTGTTTACAGGCTTTCTTGTGCATCATCTTTATAAGAGGCTTTCTTCTGGGATAACAGCCATGCAAACCAATTTGATGCAGTGTGCGGCGTATGGTCTGAGCAGTGACAGGCTGACCCCTCCACTCCTTCAACCTCTGCAGCAATGCTGGCAGCACTCATTCGTCTATTTTCCAAAGACAACCTCTGGATATGACGCTGAGCACGTGCACTCAAATTCTTTGGTCAACCATGGCGAGGCCTGTTCTGAGTGGAATCTGTCCTGTTAAACTGCTGTATGGTCTTGGTCACCGTGCTGCAGCTCAGTTTCAGGGCCTTGGCAATCTTCTTATAGCCTAGGCCATCTTTATGTAGAGCAACAATTCTTTTTTTCAGATCCTCGGAGAGTTCTTCGCCATGTTGAACTTCCAGTGACCAGTATGAGAGAGTGAGAGCGATAACACCACATTTAACACACCTGCTCCCCATTCACACCTGAGACCTTGTAACACTAATGAGTCACATGACACCGGGGGTGTACTCACTTTTGTGAGATACTGTATACCCATGGCATGTGTGAGCAATGTATAATTTTAATGACAACTTTGTGTAATTTATTTATTTTTTTATCATCTTTCAATCACTTGGGACAAAAAAATTTAATATTCCATGGACTCAATATGCCTCTCAGCAAACATGCCCAACATTAGAAGCTTATGCCACGCATCACCCACTCTTCTAACCACTTGAACCACCAAGTCTTTTCTGACACTTTTTGTTTACATGAAAAACATTTTTTTTGACAAAACATTACTTTAAACCATCAAACATTATATATGTATTAAAGCAGAGGCCCTACAGATTAAAATGGGGGTTTTTTTTCCACAAAGAATTTGTGCAGCAATTTTTCAAACACAATTTTTGTGGAGAGAAACACTTTTTTGAATTTTAATGCACCAAAACACACTATATTACCCAAATATTTGGTGAAATATAAAAGAAGATCTTATGCCGAGTACATAGACACCAAATATGACATGCTTAAAAAATAACGCATACCCGCGAATCGGTGACAAACTATATACATCTTTAAAAGCCTTTAAATGCCTTTACAGGTTACCACTTTAGATTTAAAGAGGGGGTCTACCGCTAGAATTACTGCTCTTGATCTGACGTTCACAGTGATACCTCACATGCATGGTGCAATTGCTGTTTACATACGACACAAGACCGACGATTGCGTTCACCTTTGCGCGCGTGCATGGGGCACATGGGTGCATTTTTGTTTTTAATTATTCATTTTGCTTTTTATTTTATATTTACACTGTCCCTTTCATTTTTTTTAAATCATTTTTATTATTATCATGGGAAATTTAAATATCCTCTATGATAAAAATAGGTAGTGTCACATTTTTTTTTTAATTTGATGTCTATTAGACTCTAGATCTCTCCTCAGCCCTTAAAGCAGTGGTTCTCAATTCCGGTCCTCGGGACCCCCCAACAGGCCAGGTTTGCAGGATAACTGAAATACATCACAGGTGATATCATTTGCTGCTCAGTGAGTGCAGTGTTCTAGTCTGCATCTCCCCAAGGTAATACTTAAAATCTGGCCTGTTGGTGGGTCCCGAGAACCGGAGTTGAGAACCACTGCCTTAAAGCATCTGACCACACTAAAATCAGTGTGATAAGATGCTTCCCCAATTTCCCAATGGCGCCATTTATATCCGGCGATACCGAAGTCATGAAATGCTCATAGCCTCCTGTTTCTTAGGCCATAGAGATGATTGGAGCCATTCTAGTCTTCGATCAGCACTATGGTCAGCTGTTGGAACCACCAGATGCATTCTCGGGTTCCCCGGTGGGACAGGAAAGCCCGAGAAAACCATGGAAGATGGCAGGGGGCGTTCCCTCCCACTGCTTGTAAAAAGAGTCTAACAGCGAATCAACCACTAGGATTGCTGACCGCCGGCTGAAAAGAATGATAACTAGATTATACCTATACCTGCAGGCATCATTCCGGTATAACCACTCTAAGACCAGCAACATACTAATGTGTCACTGGTCCTTGTTGGGCATATGTTGTAATTTTCTTTTTTTTCATGCAGCCTGTGGATTAAATGAAAAAAAAAGAATATGCCCACCATTAGAAAACCACCCTTCATCCACCCACTTCTAATGATGGGCATAGCCCCTTTTTAAAAGTATATACTGGAGCATAGGGGCAATCTGCTCCAATTTCCACCCCTGCCCCTATGCTACGGTATATATGCTCTTTTTTTAACTGTGGTGGTGAAATCACCTCCAACAGCGCTGGAGTTGCTGCTTTATGGATGGTGAGAGCAAACGCTGTTACTGTCACCATAAATAAATCAGTGCTACAGCTGGCGTACCTGAAAACCAAATAAAGATTAATAAAACACAGTAACATAAAAAAAAATGACATTCCTGCTAAGAAGAAAACAATAATAAAACATTACAGGAAAACATTATAAAAACATTACATACCTGCAAAAAAAAAAAAAAAAAACATGATAAACAATAACAAAACATTACAGGTATGCATAAAAAACAATAGAGAGAGCAACAGAAAGAGAATAGAGAGAAAATAGAGATAGAAAAACAAGAAACATACAACTGTTTTTGGCTTTTATTATTTAATATTTTTTCTTTTGTTTTTATAACTTTTTTTTTTTTTTTTTTTTTTTTTTACTTTTTTTTTGGTATGCTTTTTTTTTAACAACAGTAGTTCCAGGTTGGGGTCTCTCAAAATGCAGTAACATCTTGGAGACCCTGTGAACATGTGCCCTATTCCTGTGTAGTGCTGTTCCCTACGCTATTACTCAACTAGTGTATGGTAGCGCTCGAAACAGTCACCGATGCAGAGACCAGGCTGGTCAAAACAGGAGGGACAATAATAATGGGTGTCACGTCTGTATCCGCGCTGTCTGCAGACACGACATCTTTTTTGGGGGGCTCGGTTGGTAGGAGTACCAGGCATGTCATGTGGAAAATGCCGTCCATGCAACCGGCTCACTGCATTTGGATTGGGAAGATGGGGTGCAGAACCATCTGGAAACAGAAGGGCTCTGATGATCTCTTCCTGGAATTTAAGGAGAGATCCAGTCCATCCTGACACTCTGTATAACTCATGAACGTTGAGTAAAGCCAGTTGGAATAAGTATACAGACACTTTTTTGTGACAGCGTCTGGCCTTACAGGCAATTAGGTGTAGCGCCAATAACTGGTCGTTGAGGTCCACCCCTCCCATATTAAGGTTGTATTTGTGGACACAGAGGGGTTTCTCCACAACACTTGTCGCTGTTGTAATTTGGACAGCCGTGTCTGCGTGAATGGAGGAAAGAACTAAAACATTCTTTGTATCCCTCCACTTCACCGCAAGCAAATTACTACTTCTCAAGCAGGCCCTCTCCCGGGATTCTACCAGCCATTGGGGGAAGCCCCAGCGATTAGATCGCACAGCGCCACATGTGCCGATTGATGATCTTATAGATGACTAAAAAGTGGCACGCTTGAGTAGTAATTGTCCACGTACAAATGGTACCCCTTTCCGGATAAGGGGGACACCAAGCTCCACACAATTTTGCCAGCACTCCCTATGTAGTCTGGGCATCCTTCCGGCTCCACGTGACTATCTTTGTTCTTATAAGCCATAAAGCTATATGTACAGTGGGGCAAAAAAGTATTTAGTCAGCCACCAATTGTGCAAGTTCTCCCACTTAAAAAGATGAGAGAGGCCTGTAATTTTCATCATAGGTACACTTCGACTATGAGAGACAGAGCAAAATGAGCAAAATAAATTCCAGAAAATCACATTGTCTGATTTTTAAAGAATTTATTTGCAAATTATGGTGGAAAAGAAGTATTTGGTCACCTACAAAAAAGCAAGATTTCTGGCTCTCACAGACCTATAACTTCTTCTTTAAGAGGCTCCTCTGTCCTCCACGTGTTACCTGTATTAATGGCACCTGTTTGAACTCGTTATCAGTATAAAAGGCACCTGTCCACAACCTCAAACAGTCAGACTCCAAACTCCACTATGGCCAAGACCAAAGAGCTGTCAAAGGATACCAGAAACAAAATTATAGACCTGCACCAGGCTGGGAAGACTGAATCTGCAATAGGTAAGCAGCTTGGTGTGAAGAAATCAACCGTGGGAGCAATTATTAGAAAATGCAGTTGCAGGAACAGATCCACAGGACCCAGTCTCTGTGTTTAAAATGTCCGTTCTGACGAGATTTATTATTACATGATATTTTATACATAGATAAGAAAGGGGTGGAGAGAGATGTTATTAAAAACTAACAAATAGAAATATATTTTTAAAAGCTAGCGAATACAACAATTGCAAGAGTAAAGCATAGAGAGGGGTGGGGGGAATAGAGACAGAGAGAGAGCTTCTAGCGGAAAGTCTATCTGTGTGATAAGTGAAGGCCACAGAACACATTACAACAGCCTGAACAAAATGGAGTCTCTTGTGCTTAAATGAACAATACAGTGAAAGTCCATGTCATTTCCCTCCTTTTGTTTATTTGACACCATTCTTCTCCGCGTTACATTACCGGTAGTTCCTGCTATGTTGTCGCAGAGAGACGGCGTCCTGTTCAGCTCTCTCCTAGTTTTCTCAGAATAATGGGTTCATCAGGGCTGGTGGACCATCTATTGATACAGTGGGTGATCACACAGAGGCACAGCCTGACGAGGAAGTAAATAACAAGTATGAGGAACAGGAACATCACAATGTAAACACCTAATTTCTGTATCCATATTGCTATGCCATATAAAAAATCACCAAAACCTCCTAATCCCTTAGAGGGGTTCCATCCATTATTAGCAATATCTCTGGCCTCATTCTGTAGTTCTCTTATCTAAGCAAGATGCCCTTTAATAATGTCCTCCCTATTAGAAATGTATATACAACAGTCAGTGCAAATAACCTTACACATCCCACCTTGAGCTGCAGTGAGATAATTTAACGTTAATCTATGCTCTAATACTACTTTTTTAAGCTGAGCCATTTCTTCACTTAATAAACCTATATCAGTGGTAGTAAGGTTAATAATTTCATCTACAATTCTAGTGTAATTGTTTATTCTTTTCATTGCTTCAATTCCCCATCCTATCCAGGAAGGGAACCATGACCATGCCATGTCACCTTTAATGAAAAGCTCTCCTTTGAACACTAAAGGGTATTCTGGATTTTGACCGGGTCGCACTGTGTCTTTGCAAACAGCTAAAGCAAGTAATAACTTATCAATATAACATGTACCTGTAACATTAGTAGGAAGGCAGGTGAAAGCTTTATCTTCACATATAAAATATAACCCTCTATGTATGGATGGTATACCTGCTCCTAAAAGACTAGATGCAATAACATTGAATCCCAGGTAACCGATATTTCCACATATTGGGAACTGTGCAATTATAAAGGGTTCTATTTAGTTCTGGATCTGGGATATAAAAATACTGACCAGGGTTTCCTCCATAAACTGTAATCTTTGCCCTAGTACAACCTGAATTGCCCAGCTATGTACATTCAGTGTTAAGTGGGCATGTAATGTTTAGACAAATCTGTGGAGTGTCTATGTGTTTTGAGACCATCAAAGTTACTGATCGGTGCTCATGGCTCAATGGCTCATAGCTGTGGAAACTATGTATGAGCCATTTATTCTTGTCCTGTTTAGATCAGTGAAGTTGAGAGGCATTGCTATCATGGGTATTGTTCCCGTTTGGGGATATAAGTGAGAACACACCCAGCAGTTGCTAGTGTTGCTATGGGCCGCATACAATTTTAACATTTGGATGAAAGGGTTATTTTTCCATGCCTCAGTTCTCACAGACAACAAGAAAAGAAAAATCATTTTTATTTCAAAGGATATCATCACTTCAGGATTTTCTTGCAATGACTGACGTGAATCCAGGTGGGCTTTCCTTCCAACTTGACAGCAGAACTTGTGGCTCGCCACAAACTGTTATGGGAAATTTCTGTTTGTCAAAAGCACCAAATGTGGTCCATCAAATTTTTGTTCTATCGGCTTTCTGATGTGTCGCTTGACCACCACCCAGTCACCTGGTTGGATTCCGTGAATACCTGGAACAGAATCTGGGTCGGGATAGAGTTGTAAACACCTTCATGCACTTTATTCAATGTTCTTTGCAAAGTCTAAACATATTCTAACAGAGTGACAAGCCTGCAACTGTTGAGGAAAATATAGCCCTGTTTTGGGTGGCCCTCCAAATAAAATCTCATATGGGGACAGCCCATGTGGTTGTTTAGGGGTAGTTCGTACAGAATATAGGGCTATTGGAAAAGCTTCCACCCATCCTTTCCCTGTATCTGCTTTAATTTTTGGACATCTGTTTTTCAAAATTCTGTTAAGTCTCTCAACTTTACCACTGCTTTGTGGATGATAAGGTGTATGGAAGGCTTGCTGTATGATAAGTGCTTCCATTACCTCTTTCATCACTTCTCCAGTAAAATGGTTTCCTCTGTCACTCTCAATAGTTTCAGGAACTCCATATCTACAAACTATTTCATTCAAAATTTTCTTTGCTGTTGTTTTTGCATTTGCTTTGGCTACCGGCCAGCATTCAGGCCAGCCTGAAAACATGTCAGTGCACACTAGAGCGTACTCATAGGTGCCTATTCTGGGCATCTGAATGTAGTCTATTTGAATTCTTTGAAAGGGGAAATCTGGCTTAGGAGAATGCTTTTGGGGAACATGGACAGGCCTCCCTGCATTGTACAGAGCACAAGTGAGACATGAAGCACAAAACCTGGCTGCAAATGCACTAAATCCAGGTGCTATCCAATCGCAGTCAGTAAGTGCCACCATCGTGCCCTTAGCAAGATGACTGACGCCATGTGCCAGTTGTGCTTAAACTGGGTACAAACTCCTGGGTAGGCACCACCTGTTTTCAGTGCTCCACAGGCCCTACTGATTTTGGGTAGCATTACATTTGACATTTACTTCTCTTCATCAGGGGCCCAATTCTGCAACTGAATTAAAGTTTTTATATCCCACTGTGCTTGATGAGGGGTATCTGTCCCCGCTACGTGGGCGACCCCTACAGTGGGTGTGACTCCAAATGACATAAGGGCAGCATCCTTTGTCGCTTGGTCCGCCAAAGCATTTCCTCTGGCTTTCATGTCATTTCCCCTTGCATGTCCTTTTACCTTCAAGATGGCAACTTCTGCTGGTTTCTGAAAGGCCTCAAATAGCCACTCTATGAGTTTTGCATGTCTCGCTGGCTTACCTGCACTAGTCAGAAAGTTTTGTGCTTTCCAGATAGGCCCAAAATCGTGCGCTATTCTTAATGCATATCTGCTGTCAGTGTAAACATTTCCCCTTTGATTCTCTAGGAGTTGACATGCTTGGACTACAGCACTCAACTCAGCTTCCTGTGCTGACATCTGGGGTGTCAATACTTCTTGATGTAAAATAGTGTCTGTAGTGGTTACAGCAAACCCTGTGTGTGGCTGACCATCATCAGTGTAAAATCTGGAGCCATCTACGAATAGGCATCTACGAATAGGTGTGTGTCACAATCTGATAAAGGCTCATCTTTTGCTGGGGTGACAGAGGCCCTTTGTACCTCCATCAGAGCCATACAATCATGAGAAAAACTCTCTGGTTCTGCATCAGTACCATTTGTTGAATCTTCCTCATCAGTTATAGGAAGAAGAGTAGCCGGATTTAAAGTAACACGTCGTTTGATTGTTAAATTTGATGGAGCAAAAAGAGCAGACTGGTACTTGTCAAATCTACTGGTAGACACGTTTGGTATTTACTTGATTCACAATTTCCTGTACTGCATGTGGCACATACAGGGTCAAAGCAGAATCTAGTACAAGCTCAGTTACTTTGTGTAGCAGCAAAATGCAGGTTGCAATGGCTCGCATACAACTGGGGGAGCCTTTGATGACCGGGTCTAATGAGGCTGATACATACATCTCAGGCCTCTGTTTATCTCCATGTAGCTGGGTGAGTACACCTGCAGCAAATCCATTGACTTCATGACAAAACAATGAGATACTCTTTTTTTATAGTCAGTCCAATGACTGTTTCTAAGATATGAGCCAAATCCCTCTTTGTAGGTTGATATGGGGCTGTTAAACCTCTGCTCGCTACTATATTGTCAAGGTCATCTTTTGTGTGTTTCATGTAATCTGACTCTTGTGCTTTTGTTGATGGGTCTCTTAAAGCCAAACTGGCAACCACATAAGGTGGGGGGGTCCTCCTCTACAGAGTCTTCTGGCCAAACATAGTAAATTTGGGCAGTACCCTTATTAAACATCTCCGTCAAGCCAGTTTCATTTGCTAATTTAGCTATTCCCCACATTCCTTCACTGCACAGTAGTGGGCCATAATTGTGCAGAAAAGTTTGCCATACTTGTAAATCAAAAGTCCCTTCAGATTTTAAAGGTTTAGCTGTTCCTTTTGTCTATTCTACCCATTTATCTAGGGGCTCAGTATAGGCGGAACCGTACCTTCCATTTATATATTCTCTAATGCTCATCTTGCTCTGGGCATTTTCTGAGGGTCTCTCACCCTTCACTCTCTTATTTAAATGAATGCCCATAATGACTGGCCAGTCTTATCGCTACTTGTGCCTATACCCTCTTGCCTCTAAAACAAATAGTACAGCAAATCTGCAGATTTACAAGAATAGTCTCCACTTATCTACGTGGATAGAAGGGGTTTATGACAATAGACAAAGCACTCACTAAGAGACCCTCCTCGTCTCTTCTCTTTTCTGTGGGTTTTATCTGTCCCTACCATGCGCCTCTGACCCAGGCCGCACAAGGAGTCAACGCTGGGAACTGCAGAGGTTTATCCCTATCCACACACAGTCCAACCCGTGAAGGGGGGACACAAACACATTCACACATACACACACGTTGCCAAACCAGAAAGGCCTGAGATTGGTCTGGTTTCCTTGAGAACCGACAGATAGGATACATAGGAAAGGCAGAAAATATAGCAAGCTTAAGGACAGCTTACCTAGCTGGCATTTAGAGGTCGGCGTTCCCGGTGATCCCGATCAAGGCGCGGTTCCTTCTGGAGACTCTGCCAACTCCTGATATGACTCGCCATAAACTGTTATGGGAAATTTCTGGTTGTGACTTTAAAAATAAAAGTTAATTTTGCAATTGCAGGAACAGATCCACAGGGCGCAGTCTCTGTGTTTAAAATGTCCGTTCTGACAAGATTTATTATTACATGATATTTTATACATAGATACAGTAAGGAAGGGGTGGAGTGAGATGTTATTAAAAACGAACAAATAGAAATATATTATTAAAAGCTAGCGAATAGAACAATTGCAAAAGTAAAACATAGAGAGGGGAGGGGGGAGTAGAGACAGAGAGAGAGCTTCTAGCAGAAAGTCTATCTATGTGATAAGTAAAGGCCACAGAACACATTACAACAGCGTGAACAAAATGGAGTCTCTTGTGCTTAAATGAACAATACAGTGAAAGTCCATGTCACAATGTACCCGATACTAATTCACATAGGGGGGGCCGGGATCTGGGGGCCCCCCGCCCACAGACCCCCACAACCACAGCCCAGGGTTGTGGGGAAGAGGCTCTTGTCCCCATCAACATGGGGACAAGGTGCTTCGAGGTGGGGGGTGCAGAGCCCCCCCCTGCCCCAAAGCACCCATACTCCCCATGTTGGTACAGTTCAGGAAGGGGGGGCACACGTAATTTTGGCGCGGGGTTCCCCTTAAAATCCATACCAGACCCAAAAGACCTGGTATGGACTGGGGATGGTGGGACCCTACGCAAATTTTTCCAGTGATTTTTATCTAGACTGCAGGGAATCGGCAATACATTACAGCCACAAGTGATTTTAAATTACATTTTTTCCTTTACAAATGTCATTTTGCTCTGGCACTGTTCAAAAACATCACTGAGATGCGCCCTTTTACAGGCAGACTAAGGGGACCCCCCAGGCACATTATTTAAAGGAATATTTCATTTTTATTGTTTCAATTTAAGCATTATTAAAATCACTGCTCCTGATAAAACTATTGATTTACAAATTTTTTTTTGTAATGATACTTGAGCCCTAGGGCAGGACCCGGGTCCCCATACACTTTTTATGGCAATAGCTTGCATACAAGCCTTTAAAATGAGCACTTTTGATTTTTCATGTTCGGGTCCCATAGACTTTAACAGTGTTCGAATGTTCGCACAAATTGTTTGCCTGTTCGCATGTTCTGGTGCTAACTGAACCAGGTGGTGTTCGGCCCATCCCTAATTAAATGTACTTATAAAAAACAGGTTTCTTTTTTCAAGTAGTGTCCTTAAAGTCCTCCTTCACTCACATGGGATATCCATGTGAGATACTTTCTTCTTGGTCTTGTGATCATAGCACCCTGGGGCAACCTTAAGGGCACTCCAGGATGCCATGACACCCTGGTTGAAAAGCATAATGGGAGTCAGAGAGGAGTTCTTAGAGCATGAATGCATCAGACTTATTTTATTCAACAGCATGGAGAGAAGTAGACAGGTTAAAAAATACCCCCAAGCAGCATGCTTCAGAACACTGACACTAATAGTTGCTTCATTCATAACATTTTAATAAAATTAAACTTGGCCTTTAACTAAGCAATGCATATGGCTTCAGATCTGTAGGATGTGTCAGTGAAAATGGACAATTTATCAAATACACATATTCTGTTTCATTTCTACCTGATAGTTCAGCATGTTGGTGTCACCAGATACCATGTGGTCATAGTGCAAATATGAGGCCTTGTACTACGGAGGTCATTGTATTCACTGGCTTACCAGAATGGCTTTCATCAATAGCGTGGTCTTCTGCTATGTTATTTGTTTTTGCAACACTTGAAAGAGCTTGCTTTATGATTCTGACATTCACGGAAATTCTAAACATATGTGCAAATATTTCAGTGAATATGTAGGAAGCCACCTCTTCTATCATCTAATGGATATGAACATTTCAAAGAAATTATGATTTTAATGGCCATGAAGGAATTTGGATACTTGTTGAGGTAATGAGCAATATAACCTAACATTTAACATTAGAATAATGCATCAAATTGCAATTTATTAAGAGGATTCTACTGGTAAAGAAGATAGCAAGTCTATTTAAAGTGTAAAGCCACAACAGTAAAATCAGTCTGTGTATGCAGTAAAGCATGTATATGCATTGTGTAAAAAAGGCTGTTTGATCTTGTATACACAGATCCTCCTCTTCTTCCACTGACTCCAGAACAGGTCCTAATAAGTCAGTTACTGGAGTCAGGCTGCACATGCTCAGTTTGGTGTGTATTGCTAGAGTTTTTTTTTCTTCGGAAAGTGCATGTGATCAGCACAGGGCCAATCAGCACTGTTCAGACAGGGGTCAGGGGTCCTGAAGCCTGATAGGACAATCCTCGAAAAATGAAAATTCCTCCTACAAGTTTTACCAGGCACTGATAGAATCACAGGACTGCTATATACTGCTGATGAGAAAAGGTATTTAGCCGTTTATATTTATTAAAATGATTCCATTTCCATGTTCTGTGTACCGTGGGAGAACAGATATAGTGAATGCAGTGTCCAACAGGGACAGTGTAGGGTCGCAATTCCTTTGGACACTTTTCCCACTTGGGCACTACATGGACATGCAGCATTCCTCTCTCTTAACAGAAGCTGTCAACCCAGGTCATACCTGTCATTATCATATCGTTGGAAACTGTGAGTGTACCCAATTGGGCAGGCGTCCCTCTGGGTAGTTTTTAACTGTCGCTGCATCACTTCAATACAAGTTTCTGTTTCACCTGTCTGTGTAAATTATTGCCACCACACTACACTGCACCCCACCTACACTTGGCGTAATCAGCAGCATATGTCCCTTGCAGGCTCTAACATTCTTCAGACAGAGTGGGAGGAGAGACTGGAGAGTGCTGCGTGCCTGTATCAGGTTCCGGCCCAGCTGATGGCGGAGCTGGCTATTAACGCTCTAGAGGCTAGTGCCCGCCATGCTGTGATGGTGCTGCCGCAATATGAACAGGCTACTCTGGAACAAATTGTGTCACACTTGGAGGGCCTGTTTGGAGAGAAGCTAGTGCTGCCGGAGCTGCGGTGAAAGTTCTTCCTAAGGAAACAGCAGGAGGATGAAAGCCTCCTCCAATATGCGGTAGCCATGCAGAACTTCTGGAGGCATCTGGAAAAGCGTGATATTGGCAGCTGTGCTAACATAACTGATTCATATCACATATTGAGGGACCAGTTTATTACTGGTCTGAAGTCAGGCCCAGTCCAAAGAGCCCTGCAAGAGAAGGTGAAGGTTCAACCAACCTTGAGGCGGACCCATGATGCTGGAGGTGCAGTCGTTATGGACACATGTCCAAAAACTGTGGGCAATCTGGAGTCAGTTACCTATCCATGCCATCACTAAACTACCGAACCCTGAGTCAGACGACTCAAAGTCCCAACTAGTTAGAAGGGATGGTTGTTCTAAGCCCAGTGATTTCAGCCCTGGTCAACGGGCAAGAGCTTCCATGTTTGGTTGAAACTGGATCAGAGGTCATGGAGTATAAATTCTATGTACAAAGATTTGGGACACAGGAGCAACTGGACCCCTGCTGGCTATCCCTTCAAGTGGCCAATAATATACCCATGTTGGTCGAGGGCATCACCTGGATAAGAATTCTAATTGAGAACCAGTTGGTAGAGAGGATCAGGGTAGTTGTGGCCCATTTAAACCCGCAGTGCCCATAGTGCTGGGCATAAACATTTTGAAAGACTTGGATTTGCCTCACCTTCTAGCCAAATATGTACATTAAAATCAAAAGGTAATCTTGGCACCCCTACAAGAGATGGTCTGGTCCCTCCTAATGGGGGCTGACAGAAAACGACAAGGTGCCACCATTATGGATCCCGTGACCCCAGGGAAATAGTTGGTGGGCTGTACCCTGTATGAGGTTCACAGTGGAAGAGTGTTGGTACAGCTCGTCAAAGACATCAATCTTGGCCAATCGCCTCACACTGCCTGGACATGCTTCCTTGGCCCACCTATACGCTATACCTCATCACTGCATCTCTGAGGCCCAGCCAAGGGTGGAAGCAGTATGCGCCCCCTTTCAGGTGGCTATGGCTTCTTGGAACGAGACTAAATCAGGTAGCTGGACATTACTTTTAAAGACTTCTTACCTCAGCAGAGACTGCTCCACCAGCTACTGGAAAAGCACTAGTTGGTTGAAGATTACGAATTTACTGAAGCCATCGACCATCCTATTTATTTGGGGGACAAACTGTCCATTTGGTAGCAGTACCGACACATAACCCCAGCGTTATGCCAGGGGGTCAAGGAGTTACTGTCAGGGCTGGGCTCAGCTCACCCTTCTCAGAGCAAGCTGCTCAGCTGAGGGTTAATTGCCAGTCTCAGCTTCCACTCTGTCTCACCTGATGATCATATCCTGCCTCATTAAGCCAGCTCTGCTGCTATATAAACTGCCTGGGTCAGATCGCAGATGCCTTCACCTTGGCCAACATCTCTGGAGAAATCTCTGCTGTGTTTTCATGTGAAAGACTTTGCCCGTTTGACGTTCCCTTCTGATTCCTGGATTCAATACCCTGCTCGGCTGACTCTCCTCCTGGCTCCTGACCCTGCATGCCGTTTGTTTGACCTCGCTGATCTCTGGACTTCTGTTTCACTGACTTTACTGCACTTCTGTCTTGGTCTGATTCATGGTTCCTGACAGTTACTCCTCAATATGTTGCAAAGTGGGTTGATCCAGGAAAGCTTGGGCCTTACTGGTGCACAAGAAAGATAGCACCCTATGGTTCTGTGTGGACAATCGCAAACTTAATGCATGCACCCATTGGGATGCTTACCCTTTTCCTCCTTAATGGCCTCACAAGCCAAGTTCTTCTCCACCCTGGACCTGGCCAGTGGCTACTGGCAAATCCCAGTATGAGACCAAGACCAGGTGAAGACCGCCTTTATCACACCCCTGGGACTGTTCGAGTTTATTCGCTTGCCTTTCAACACCTCTATTTTGAGAGACACTTAAATCACGTGGACCGGGTGTTGGTAAAGGACCCCAAACACATCAGAGGAAGCAAGCTGGAGTCCACATGGGAGCGCATCCCATACTGGGTGGTGGGGCAGCCTTTCTCACCTACCCTAGTTTGTGACCTGGTCTCGGAGGGTCCCAACCCCATGAAAAAGAGACTGCATTGAAACATGCTGAGACCTTGTGTGCTAGGTGGTGACTGCCCCAGGAGGCCTACTGATGACCAAGAGGTGTTTGACGCATATGTTTACACCCATTAGCAGTGCAGTATCCATTTTCTTAACCTGGTGTGTCAGTGGGGTTGAGGTTGTTGTCAGAGTCCAGCCAGAAGAACAGAGAACCCAATCTACCAAGTGGCTACTGAGGGGGCAACACTACATTTTCTTTACTTGAAGCATGCTTGAGGTGGAAAAAAAACATAAACAAACATAGACAACCATGGTAATTATATTTTGATTGTTGGTGAGATAAGGAAAAGTGAGGGCTATCGAATGGGAGGGCTGAAAGAGTCTCAGAGGTGAGAGTGGTCATAAAACTGTTAGGTAAACATTTATAAAACTGAGGTATATATTTAGTCCATTATCATTTTTTGTCAAATAGAATCATCATTTTTAGTTTACAAGTTTTCCTTTCCTGAGTATGTTTGAAGTTCCCCTTCCCCCTAAAACATTCATATCTTCCATAGTATAGTCTGGTTATGAAAAATTAAGTCCCACAGGTATACAGAAATCATCTTCCTTATTTTATTTAATGGTGTGTCTGTGTAAATTCATTATTTTTTTCAAATTTCTGTTCTGTTTCACCAACTCAAGATCCTTGGTTGCATTTTTTGGATAAGATACACAACATCAATGGAGGTACAGCTGTATGATGCTGTAATATTGAAGGTCTCTTTTGCATGCGTGACACTCTGCAATAGGCTGATTTGGCTGCACAGTTTGCATGAAGAGTTTTATTGTGGTGGGTGAAGCCTGATGGAGAACTCTGGGAGTCTGGGTGACAAAGCCGTAAAGGTGACAAGGAAATATGCAGTGGCAGAGTTGCTAGATTCCCCCTTCACTTTGTAGACACACATTAGGCATCCAAAGGGCAGAAGAAATAGAAAAGGGAACAAACCAGTGGCTACTTCACCAAATGCAGGTATGATATACTAAAATACCTCTAACTGCACTATAACTGTGATCTTTCAGCCTTAGGGTTAATTGTAAGCAGCCTGCCAACAAATGTAGGCATTGAAAATCTCTTTTTAATACTAGCCGTGAAATAAAGCAGATACAAACCAATGCAAATTGGCAATTAAAGTGTATGTTCTTATTGACTGAAAACTGCAACTAAAAAGGCTTATAATGGAAATGTAATTTCTAATTAATAATGTGTGCTGCTAAATCCTGTCTGCCTTACTATTTATCAAACATTAAAAAAGCTGCAAAAATGTTCTGACTTCTTAAACCTTACAGGCATTGTGAATCATTAATAAACGTTTTTTCCATTTCTTAAATTTGTGGTTTATGCAAGCTCATGCCTCTGTGTGCTTAGGATATCAATGTATGTATTTCAAAAGCCCCTCATATTTATTAAAAAGCAAGCCCACATTTCTTTAATCCAGTCCACCAAGCCAACGATTTTTAACAAAGAAGATCTCCAGGATTACAATATTCCTAATAATTCCTCAAGTACTTTTAATTGGGTAGGTGTCAGACTTTCCGACCACAGTCAGAGAGAGCCTACCCTGACTATAGCTTGGTTCACCAAGGAGCAGAGTCTGAGGAACAATCAGTCTTTTTCAGAGCTCCTGATAATGAAGATAGGTTTGCTCCCTCCCTCCCACTCCCAGGTTGCCAACCCAGTTATGACCAAGGCAAGGTGAACAAGAGGCTCCGATGGGGAACTGACTACTGGAATGAAAAGCAGTGGATCAGTACCATACATAGGCTATGATGGATGAAGTACATTGCTGCATACAGGGGTCCCAGAGCACTTTAGACTGTATTGCATACAGGATTTCTAGAAATGGGTTACGACTCAATGTACATGATTTCCAGGAACAAGTAAGCAGTGTGCACCGCAGAACTAAGAAGGACAAGGTACCAATCATAATGCAGGAATTCTAGGAACAGGTGAGCAGAGTGCACAGTGGAACTCCCTGGAACAAGGAGTCACAAAGTACTGAGCTCAGCAACACATGGGCAAATATTGCCCGGGCAAGGATAGCTTATCTGAACCCAACTTAAATAGAGTCACTGCTTCCCAGACTGGGCGGAGACTGGTTCAATATGAGACAGCAGGTAACAGTGAGTATTGCCTATGGCTGCCAGGCCAGTGCTAAGAACAGACCATCAGTTAATGGGACCAGGGGTAAAAGTTCAGCTTCACAGCAATTGCAAAGTAAAGACTACAAGGTAATGATGTCAAGATCCTAGCTGCAATAGGTGTTTGAAGCATTCATTATCTATAACAGTATTTCCCAACCCAGTCCTCAAGGCACACCAACAGGTCATGTCTTCAGGATTTCCATGATTTTGCACAGGTGATTTGATCAGTTTCACTGCCTTAGTAATTACCACAGCTGTTTCATCTGA
Source organism: Glandirana rugosa (assembly GCA_018402905.1). Lineage (NCBI taxonomy): Eukaryota > Metazoa > Chordata > Amphibia > Anura > Ranidae > Glandirana > Glandirana rugosa. The sequence goes on along the minus strand of BLSH010418355.1, from coordinate 488,214 downwards.
GGGAAATCCTGAAAACATGACCTGTTGGTGTGCCTTGAGGACTGGGTTGGGAAACACTGATCTATAAGACACAATCTAAAGTCTAGCAATCAATAGAAAACAATGGTTTGAATGGTTATTGTTCCCTACTTGCTATGGCATCAAATGTAATTTGCATATTATGCATGAGCTCCACTGTTTACAAAGTCCCTCCCCTCTTGCTTTTCTTATACACCCCTAAGAGCACTGCCCCCAAATTCTTCCATCAGTACCCCTGCCACAAGAAAAAGAAAGAAGGCACACAGACCTAGTGCATTATCCTAAAACTACACGTTTTATTGTAAAAATGGTGAGTATTATACTCATAAAATTGAGTCAAAGCTCATCACATAGTACAGCATCAGAGTTCATCACATGGTACATTGTCACTCAGACCATACTGCTTCTCCATCTGGAGCTGGAGGTGAAGACCCAATAGGCTAACGCGTTTCGAGGTTGAACCTCTTCCTCGGAGCCAAGAGGACCATCACTCTCACCCTTCATAAATAGCAAAATCCTGGTCCTCTTGGCTATGAGGGGTGAGAGTGATTGTCCTCTTGCCTCCGAGGAAGAGGTTCAACCTCAAAATGCATTAGTCTATCAGGTCTTTACCTTCAGCTCGTAGGTGTGTGCAGGGGGTGTGCCGGGTACACCCTAATCACTACATGCGGTGCTGCTTCCCCTACTGCTCGAGTTTCCCCCATGTTGGCCCCCCCCCACCCTGAAGTGCTGCTGGCTTCCCTCCTCTCCCCCCCCCTGCTGCGGGGGTTTATTTCAGTATAGAGAGTGGGGGAAGGGGGTAGTAAATATGTAATTTGTTGGCGAATTCCTTGTTTAAATGAACACACTCAGTTGCTGTGTTCATTCATAACTGAAACATACTAAACTGTGTTTACTATGCTTTAATTTGTGAATGAACAGGAAGCTGCTCAGCACAGCGCATTTCCCATTCATTCACTGCTCCATGCAGCTGAGGCTGCAGAGAAAGGCATGTGAGTTTGAGCTTTGCAGTGCACACCCTAATGCAATAGGCTGTGCACACCTATGCTCCAGTTCCAGATGGAGAAGCAGTATGGTCTGAGTGGCGATATAGCATGTGATGAATGCTGATGCTGTAATATGTGATGAGCTTTGACTCAATTTTAAATTTGTGAGTATAATACTTACCATTTTTACCACATAACGTGTGGTTTTAGGATAATGCACTAGGTCTGTGCGCCTTTTTTACTTTTTCTTGTGGCTTTTAGATTAATAGACTACCCCAGTCTTCATAGGGCAGCATAGGTGTGGCACACTGATCTCCCTGCCGGCATAGTACATAAGGAGCGCGTAAGCACTTCTCTTACGGCAGAGCCAGTAAGAGGGTGATCTTTCCCATCTCCCCGCTGCTACACAGAGCAATAATGCTTATGCGCACGCCTATGTAGGGCAGCAAGACCTCGCTTGAACCAGATGGAGTTGTAACATACTCATCCTGAGCGGTCTCACTTCCAAACACAGGAGAATTTGTGTTTAAGACTATTTGGATCAGTGCCCCTGCCACTGGAATCCACTAACCCCTTACCAAGGCATGTACAAACTATCATTTAGACAACATAATGACAAGAAGAAGTCAACAAAGCCTTAAAGATATCTATAGGCAAACCTTTTTCTTATTTTTTGCAATTTTGGTAGTAATTGGGGAGTTTTTTTCTCTGTTCTCTACATCCCAGTTAGGAAGATCCACCCTTGCCATTTGTCATCAGAACCATTGTCATCGGGGACAGGAAATCACAATTTTCCAATAGGAACACCTGTCCGGGTGACAACTGTCTAAGCGGGGATTTCTCCTCACTTTGAAGAGATTTCCTCTGACTGTCTGTTGTGTTGGGAGGACGGGAAGTAATGAGGAATCTCCCCAACAGGACACAAACTGAAACTGACAGGGGCTTTAACCATTCCCTACTCATGAAAAACTGGTTTGATGGTAAATCCCAATTTCTTTTGCAACATGGAAGTGATACGATGGATCCTGGATCCATGGATCCACCCTGTCTTATTTCAGCAATTCAGTCTGGCAATGGTGATGGTGCAATGATGTAATGCTTAGTGTTTCTTTAGCACACATTATGCCTCTTAATTGTAATCATTGTTGCTGATTGTATAATTAATTAAAACCAGGATATGAATAGCTTGATCCATGCTTTTAAAGACTTGGCCATACATGGGACAATTACTATGAAGATCCCAAAAGTACTGACTTGACCATTTGCTTATGTAGATTTAATTTTATGTGTTAATATACAAAAATAATATGAAGCCGCATGAGAAGCCTGTATACTTTTTTGCACTATGGGTACCTGTTGTACAATATTTTATACCAGGAAAAATAAGTAAGCAGAAAAAGACCAAGTGGATCATTTAACACTGATAGATATAGCATTGTTTATATGAGCAGTTTATGGATTTTAGGTACTTATGAGTCTACTTCATGTCACAAACCTCATGTCAAGGTCAGCACCCTACAACGATCAATACGAAGAAACCAGAGTCAGCACAGCAGAATATTGCTCTGTGCTTCATATCTAATGAAAACAGATATGTTAATGTACAAGATATGTCTCTTCAATCTACCAGAGACATACGATGCTGAAAATTAAGGTCCATTATGTCCAAACCATACATTAAGTCTTGTGATTTTTGCAGAAAGCACAGTCTACTTGCTCAAGGATTGAGCCTTTCAGTTGACTGGTGATGCATCATGCAAGAAAGGATGTTAAAGAGTACATTCTCTCAATCACCCACCTCAAAATGCACACTATATACAACAAACAAATGTAATAAAATACCAGACATATGAATGTGGAAACGTTTTGGATGTGGCCAATTTTGGGGGGTTTAAAGTAATTGTAAATGATCACCTTGTAAAACAGCCCATTCCATTTAAAACTGAAACAAAAGGCAAAACATTTGTGTATAGATATAAAAAACAATATAAATACCCCCCCCCCCTTTTCATAAGTGATCACATTCCCTCTGTTCTAAGCTGCATAGGAGCTGGGGAAGGAGAAACAATAGTACACTGAGCTTCCCAGCGAATGGCTGTGCACAGGGTGGGGGGAGGGGGACGTGTCATGACAAGTCTGATCATTGGAGGAGAGCAGGCTGAGCTCCCAGCATAGCTAGAGAACTGAACACGGTGTGCTCTCCTGCTTATTGTGGTCAGTTTTTAATAAGAAAGCAGGGAGTCTGACAGGAACACCAGGGATTTCAGACAAAGGAAACAATATAAAAAGAACAGGATATTTTTTCATACATGTACATGGTACAACAGGCACATATCATGAATATGAAATGCTGGGTTAACAAACACTTTAATGTTTTATTAAGGAAGAGTGGGGAAAGGATAGAACACCTGTCAAGTTTTTATGTTATCTGTATCCTCACTAGGGAGATTGAACTTTTCTACTTGTCCTTTTGGCGGATGCCCCCTGAAATAGAAAATTATGGGAAGGCCAAAACTCTACAGTTGTTTCCAGAACAGGAACTCAGGTGAAATCTTCCAGTGGGGACATCTATTCCAAGGACAGCTCCCTAAATGAGGAATTCCCCTAACTTTGTAGGGATTTACTGTTACTTTCTGTTCCACCTTTACGACTTGAAGTGAGAAATCTCACACATGAGAATACGGACAACAAAAAATAAACTTACTCCAACCAAAACAGCAAAAAAAGAGTTTTGGTTATACTTTTTGGACAGAAAAGGCGTCTCTTCCCTGAGAAATGTCATGCAGCTATCATTGGAGCCCATTCATATACAATGCCTTGAAAAAGTATTCATACCCTTGACATTTTCCACATTTTGCAATGTTACAACCAAAAACGTAAATGGATTTTATTGGGATTTTATGTGATAGACCAACACAAAGTGGCACATAATTGTGAAGTAGAAGGAAATGATAAATGGTTTTCAAATTTTTTTACAAATAAATATGTGAAAAGTGTGGCATGCATTTGTATTCAGCCCCCCTGAGTCAATACTTTGCAGAACCACCTTTTGCTGCAACTACAGCTGCAAATCTTTTTGGGTATGTCTCTACCAGCTTTGCACATCTAGAGTGAAATTGTTGCCCATTCATCTTTGCAAAATAGCTTAAGCTCTGTCAGATTGGATAGAGAGCATCTGTGAACAGTAATTTTTGAAGTCTTGCCACATATTCTCAATTGGATTTAAGTCTGGACTTTGACTGGGCCATTCTAACACATGAATATGCTTTGATCTAAACCATTCCATTGTAGCTCTGGCTGTATGTTTAGGGTCATTGTCCTGCTGGAAGGTGAACCTTTGCCCCAGTCTCAAGTCTTTTGCAGACTCTAACAGATTTTATTCTAAGATTGCCCTGTATTTGGCTCCATCCATCTTCCCATCAACTCTGACCAACTTCCCTGTCCCTGCTGAAGAAAAGCATCCCCACAACATGATGCTGCCACCACCATGTTTCACGGTGGAAATGGTGTGTTCAGGGTGATGTGCAGTGTTAGTTTTCTGCCACACAGCATTTTGCTTTTAGGCCAAAAAGTAAAATTTTGGTCTCATCTGACCAGAGCATCTTCTTCCACATGTTTGCTGTGTACCCCACATGGCTTTTCGCAAACTGCAAACGGGATTTCTAATGGCTTTCTTTCAACAATGGCTTTCTCCTTGCCACACTTCCATAAAGGCCAGATTTGTGGAGTGCACGACCAGTGTGGCCGGACCATAGGGGGTGCATGGGCGCTGCTCCCCCACCCGAGCTATTTAAAAAAAAAAGGTCACTTTAAGAGATGTGTGGGCGCTGGACACACTGCAGTCTATGGGAAGCTGATTTTGCCCATGTTTAGGGAGTGTTCGGGGCACAAGTGATGCACCCGCAAACACTTCCCACTCTCCAGTGATTTGTCTCTGGCCTCCTTTCCTATATTTTAATTGGCGACCGGGGACCGGAAGACAGTGGGTGCCGGGCAGAGTTTTTTGCAGCACCGCCGCATCGCTTTCGGTTCCCCAGCTCATTGCTTGTGTGGAGTGGACGCAGACCGACTGAGACTGCCAGGCTGAGAGTCACTGTGAGACCGTGGAAGGCTTGAGCAGCGCCGGTGCGGCTCCTTAACGGTAGGCTTACCCCTAGTTCCTCCATCATAAACAACCAATTAAATGATTCCCTCCTTCCTGTCACTGCAACAATCCCCCTGAGCCTGACCTGACACACACAATCCGGTATGATAACACACAGGAATCCAGCAATATGGCGCCACGGACTTTCACTCAGCAGTGTGAATCTGCCAGTTAGTTCCCTGCGCTTCTCTGCTGGAGGATGAGGTTTCTCCACTGGCACTCAGTGAATGCAGACTGGGCCAAGACCAGGGTGGATGTCCTGACCTGGTCACTGGATGAGGATAGCAATGACGCCAGGCCTGGGTGTATTAAAAGGATGAGGATGATGACGGGTGTATTACAAGGATGAGGATGATGACGGGTGTATTACAAGGACGAGGATGATGACAGGTGTATTACAAGGATGAGGATGATGGCGGGTGCATTACAAGGATGAGAATGATGACGGGTGTATTACAAGGATGAGGATGATGGCGGGTGCATTACAAGGATGAGAATGATGATGGATGCATTACAAGGATGAGGATGATGATGGGTGTATTTTACAATGATGAGGATAGCGATGACAGGTGTATTATACAATGATGAGGATGATCATCATCATCCTCATCATTGTATAATACACCCATCATCACTATCCTCATCAAAGTATAATACATCTGTCATCAGATGATGGGTGTATTACAAAATGATGAGAATGATGATGACGGGTGTATTATACAATGATGAGGATGATGATGATGGGTGTATTATAAAATGATGATGAGGATGTCAGGTCTGGGCTCAGCTCTCCCTTCTCAGAGCAAGCTGCTCAGCTGAGGGTTAATTGCCAGTCTCAGCTTCCACTCTGTCTCACCTGATGATCATATCCTGCCTCGTTAAGCCAGCTCTGCTGCTAACGGCTGACTAACGGGAGGGTCGGTCCTAGCCTGGTGGACGATGTCCGCCCCCTCCATCGCCATGTCCACGTGACGCTGGGTGGGGTGGGTTTGCCGGGACCATTTAAACTTGAGCCACCTGATAGCAGGAAATATCTCCACTAGCACTGACTACACAGCCAGTGCTTGGTGTGGATCTCAAGCCTGGGGGAATACGTATCAGGTGACCTGTGCAGACTATTTGACTCTATTACTTTTTTGCACTGTTCGTATTTTTCCTCCACCTTGGTGATCGGCAGTGGGTCTGCTTATCACAACGCAACTGCATTTATCTCTCCTAGTTCCCACTCCATGACCTGTATCACACTGGGCACCTAATCCTCTTTGTCTGCTGCATGGGTTTCCTTTCCCTCATATATACATAACATCTTTTCGCTCTCCATAACACCATATTATTCTCACTTACACCCACAGAAATGATAGCCCATTGGCACGTCCCATTATTGCCTGCATCTCGGATGGTCCGGTTTGTGGTCCCGGTCTGCCTTCGTCCCTAAGTGCCCTCAACTCCTGTGATGGACACTAGGGCAGTCTTGTCCCTCATGTTACACACTCCATGTGAGTATAGACAGGGATGTATTCCGCCTGTCCCTTTCACCCACAACAACTACTGTAATTGCTATTGTTCTGATACATCATTATATCATTGGCCAATATGCTTTTTTATAGATCTTCACAGCATGCACCCCTGAAGAGTGGGTATTATTCCCACGAAATGTGTTGGGTTTACAATAGATGCTGTTTGTCCACCCAGGTGACTTTGTGTTCTTTTACATGTTTTTATTCACTATTTACATGATGTTGGCACTTTTAACTTACCACATGGCAGGATGTTCTCCCGTTTCGCTATCATGCAGAGTGTTTTGACGGGTTTTATATTTATATAGATGTACTACATGCTCTACATAGATGTTTTGATGTATGTGCAATAATGTATACTATTTATGTTGGTACTTACCATGTCCTTTTTGACTTATGAAAGGGTAATAAATACTTTTTCCACAATTATTGCTTGCTGGTGTCGGCCAACTATCCTCATTTAAAGTCCCAAACTTCCCCCCTTTCTTTTCTTCTCAGAAATAGGGATGGAGACTTAGTTCTGTTACGTCTCACTCAAAGTCCCACAATGCTCTCAAATTTTATAACATCTCTGGAGAATTCTCTGCTGTGTTTTCCTGTGAAAGACTTTGTCTGTTTAACATTCCCTTCTGATTCCTGGATTCAGGACCTTGTTTGGCTGACTCTCCTCCTGGCTCCTGACCCTGCATGCTGTTTGTTTGACCTCGCTGATCTCTGGACTTCACTGGCTTGTTCTGACTATTCGCTCTGGTTACCGGACCCTGGCTATGTTTTGACTATGTTTACTCTGTTTATATAATTTTACCTTTAATTAAAAAGTGTGATTTTACTGCACTTCTATCTTTGTCTGATTCATGGTTCTTGACGGAGGATGATGATGACGGGTGTATTATAAAATGATGAGGATGATGATGATGATGGATGTATTATACAATGATGAGGATGATGATGGGTGTATTATACAATGATGAGGATAGCGATAACGGATGTTTTGTACAATGAGGATGATGCTGATGATGGTTCTATTATACAATGATGAGGATGATGATGATGGGTGTATTATACAATAATGAGAATAGCAATGACGGGTGTATTATACAATGATGAGGATGATGATGATCATGATCGCTATCTTCATCATTGTATAATGCACCCTTCATCAGATGATGTATAACCGCATACCCTGATCTGTGAGGCTGAGCTATATACCCTGATCTGTAATGCTGTGCTGTATACCCTGATCTGTAATGCTGAACTATATACCCTGATCTGTAATACTGACCTATATACCCTGATCTGTGAGGCTGAGCTATATACCCTGATCTGTAATGCTGAGCTATAAACCCTGATCTGTAATGTTGAGCTGTATACCCTGATCTGCAATGCTGAGCTATAAACCCTGATCTGTAATGCTGAGCTGTATACCCTGATCTGTAATGCTGAGCTACAGTATCTCACAAAAGTGAATACGCCCCTCACATTTTTGTAAATATTTTATTATATCTTTTCATGTGACAACCTGTTCTGAGTAGAACCTGTCCTGTTAAAATGCTGTATGGTCTTGGCCACTGTGCTGCAGCTCAGTTTCAGGGTCTTGGCAATCTTCTTATAGCCTAAGCCATCTTTATGTTGAGCAACAATTCTTTTTTTCAGATCCTCAGAGAGTTCTTTGCCATGAGGTGCCATGTTGAACTTCCAGTGACCAGTATGAGAGAGAGAGTGAGAACACCAAATTTAACACACCTGCTCCTCATTCACACCTGAGACCTAACACTAACGAATCGCATGACACCGGGGAGGGAAAATGGCTAATTGGGCACAATTTGGACATTTTCACTTAGGGGTGTACTGACTTTTGTTGCCAGCGGTTTAGACATTAATGGCTCTGTGTTGAGTTATTTTGAGGGGACAGCAAATTTACACTGTTATACAAGCTGTACACTCACTACTTTACATTGTAGCGAAGTGTCATTTCTTCAGTGTTGTCACATAAAAAGATATAATGAAATGTTTACAAAAATATGAGGGGTGTACTCACTTTTGTGAGATACTGTATATACCCTGATCTGTAATGCTGAGCTGCATACCTTGATCTGTAATGCTGAGCTGTATACCCTGATCTGTGAGGCTGAGCTATATACCCTGATCTGTGAGGCTGAGCTATATACCCTGATCTGTGAGGCTGAGCTGTATACCCTAATCTGTGAGGCTGAGCTGTATACCCTGATCTGTGAGGCTGAGCTGTATACCCTGATCTGTGAGGCTGAGCTGTATACCCTGATCTGTGAGGCTGAGCTATATACTCTGATCTGTAATTCTGAGCTATATACCCTGATCTGTGAGGTTGAGCTGTATACTCTGTCCTGTCATTCTGGGGCTGTATACTCTGTCCTTTGATGCTGAGCTGTATACACCTGACACTATGGGTGGAAGCAAGTGGAATACAGGGGATGTAAATAGGTGGATTCTATAAGGGGTGGGGCTTATGAGAAGTGGGATGGGTCAAAAAGGAAGGACGGGGTCTGGTACCCTCCATACTATAACTTTACCAGCCGCCACTGTGCACAACTAATAGTTGTCCTGTGGACAGATTCTCCCCCCTGAGCTGTGGATTATTGCAGGTCCTCCAGAGTTATCATGGGCCTCTTGGCTGCATCTCTAATTAATGCTTTCAGTGCCTAGCTTGTCAGTTTAAGTGGACATAGGCTATGTCTTGGTAGTTTTGCAGTTGTGTCATGCTCTTTCCATTTTCAGATGATCATTGCTCTGTGAGATGTTCAAAGCTTTGGATATTTTTTTATAGCCTTACCCTGCTTTAAACTTCTCCACAACTTTATCCCTGATCTTTCTGGTGTGTTCCTTGACCTTCATTATGCTGCTTGTTCACTTAGGTTCTCTAACAAACCTCTAAGGGCTTCACAGAACAGCTGTATTTATACTGAGATTCAATTACACACAGGTGGACTCTATTTACTAATTAGGTGACTTCTGAAGGCAATTGGTTCCACTAGATTTTCGTGTAGAGCCCCCATAGTATAGGTGCGTTTTTTTTGTAGCAGGGTTTTTGCTAGGGAAGGCAAAATTTAGTCAGGCCTGAGTGTAAGAGCAGGCCTGAATCTTTTGATCTGGGCCGGGAGGAGTGGCTCAGGGAAGATTGATTTGCTCAACAGATGAGGTCACCAGGACCTCCTACTTCTTTCTAGAAACCTGGAGGAGGGTTTCTCGTCAGAGAGCTGGGAGATAGGTGGAGCCCTCTGGAGTGTTCTAAACAATCCCCCAAGCAGGATTGGCAGGGGGCAGGCCTCCTTAAATACTCTGAGTCAGCCCAATCGGGAGGAGAGTGTCGGGTGGAAGTCAGAGATGTAGCTGGAGGTGCTGTGGAGGCCTCTACCCGGGAGGTCGCCCCCATCTGGGGGGGGGTGACCTTGAGGTCTGGAAGTTTGGGTGCAGCCAGGAGTGGAGGTGATTCCTGGAGTTGCACAGGAGAACAGCAGAGGTGCTGCAGAGGGAGACTCTATCCACCGGTGTCGGTGAGTGACAGACTCTGGGAGCTGGAGGAGAAAGTGCTGGAGCAGGCTGGGAGAGGAATAGTGGACAGTCTGTGGAAACCTTGGGAGCCAGTCAGGGGAAGAAGTGTCACTGAGGAAAAGCAGGTCGGTGGGACCTGGAAGTAGAATGGGCTGGAAGTTGTAGTCCATCAAAGATCCGGCTAGCATTCAAGTAATTTGCTACATATTCACGGGCTTGTGATCCCTGGCCTGTAATGGGTGGTCCTGAGGTCCTGCTGACACAGTGTAGGCCTCACCATGTGCTAGCCACGGTGAAGAGAAAAGAGTAGAGAAGCTTGATAAATTTCCTTTCAAGCTGGAAACTAAGTTCAGTGCTGGAGAGAGAACCGTAGGAGAAACGGTCAGCAAGTGATGTGCTGGAGAGTTGCAAGGAATAACAGTCTGCAGAAGGATAGCCTGCAGTGTCAGTGTGCATATACATGACTGTATATGAGTTCATGTACCATAATTATTGGGGCATCCCACAGCCACCCCTTTTCCCCATCCAAGTTATTTCCCCTAAATAAAACAACTAAAACAAGTGTCGGCCTGGTCAGTGTCTATGGATGTGTGAGATATGGTGGGATTGAGGGCAGCTACAAGGTGAACCACTACTATCAGCTACTCCCAAGGGAGCACATGGCTACATTAGTTAGGGGTATCAGTGTAAAGGAGGCTGAATACAAATGCCTGCCACACTTTTCACATATTTATTTGTAAAAAAAATTGAAAAACATTTATCATTTTCCTTCCACTTCACAATTATGTGCCACTTTGTGTTGGTCTATCACATAAAATACCAATAAAATACATTTACATTTTTGGTTGTAACATGACAAAATGTGGAAAATTGCAAGGGGTATGAATAATTTTTCAAGGCACTGTAGACAGAGAGAGTGACTACGAAAAAGGTGCAGGAGATCAAGGAGATCAGTAGTGCTGATATTCAAGGAAAATGTTGACGTTTCCAACATAATTTAACCAGCAAACATTATATCGTAATTTAAATGGTGCCTATAGATAAACATGATATATTTGAACAAATGACACATACAATTGACATGGGGTATTTATTTTTATAATCTAAGTTGATGAAAATGCAGAATTTCATGTAAATACACCTTTACATTTACCACCAATTCAAACCCATGAAACTAAAATTTGGTGCTGCAGACTAGGTGCCAATGATTAGAACCTACTTAGGGAGTGTGCAGGTGGAACCTGTCTTATTTAAACCCAGGGCGGCCTTTAATATTGATTGGACCCTGGGCAAACATTTTCTTGGGGCCCCATTCCACATTGTCAGACATAATAGCCAGTAGACTCAAAATCAATTTACTGCAACAGATCATGCAGTGATTGCAATTGGTTGCCTGAGGTTACAACCTGTCATTACCATTCACTGACTGGTTGCTAGAGGTTACTGCACAATATTACTGCTCACTGATTGGTTGCTATAGATTACAGCACACCATTACCACTCACTGGTTTCTAGAGGTTACAGCATAACATTACTGCTCACAGATTGATTGCTAGAGGTTACTGCACATCATTACTGCTAACTGACTGGTTGCTAGAGATTACAGCAGATCACTATTGTTCACCAATTGATTGACATAGGTTACTGCACATCATTACCAATAACTGAGCAGTGGAGCAAACCCAAATATTTGAGCAAGTAAAGCAGTACATGAATACACATACTACAGGAGACGGTGAGAGACTGCGCACATACTACAGGAGACGGTGAGAGACTGCACACATAAAACAGGGGATGACCAGAGACTGTGCACATACTACAGGGGATGACCAGAGACTGCACACATACTACAGGGGATAACCAGAGACTGCACACATACTACAGGTGATGACCAGAGACTGCACACATATTACAGGGGGTGACCAGAGACTGCACACATACTACAGGGGATGACCAGAGACTGCACACATACTACAGGAGATGACCAGAGACTGGACACATGCTACAGGAGATGACCAGAGACTGTGCACATACTATAGGGGATGACCAGAGACTGCGCACATAATACAGGGGATGACCAGAAACTGCACACATGCTACAGGGGATGATCAGAGACTGCACACATGCTACAGGAGATGACCAGAGACTGCAGACATGCTACAGGAGATGACCAGAGACTGCACACATGCTACAGGGGATGACCAGAGACTGGACACATGCTACAGGAGATGACCAGAGCCTGCAGACATACTACAGGAGATGACCAGAGACTGCACACATGCTACAGGGGATGACCAGAGACTGCACACATACTACAGGGGAGGACCAGAGACTGTGCACATACTACAGGGGATGACCATAGACTGCGCACATGCTACAGGAGTTGACCAGAGACTGCCCACATGCTACAGGGGATGACCAGAGACTGTGCACATACTATAGGGGATGACCAGAGACTGCGCACATAATACAGGGGATGACCAGAAACTGCACACATGCTACAGGGGATGACCAGAGACTGCACACATGCTACAGGAGATGACCAGAGACTGCGCACATACTACAGGGGAAGACCAGAGACTGCGAACATACTACAGGAGATGACCAGAGACTGCGCACATACTACAGGGGATGACCAGAGACTAAGCACATACTACAGGAGATGACCAGAGACTGCGCGCATACTACAGGAGATGACCAGAGACTGCACATATGCTACAGGGGATGACCAGAGACTGCACACATGCTACAGGGGATTACCAGAGACTGCGAACATACTACAGGAGATTACCAGAGACTGCGCACATCCTACAGGGGATGACCAGAGACTGCACGCATACTACAGGAGATGACCAGAGACTGCACACATGCCACAAGGGATGACCAGAGACCTTTTCAGCAATTCACAGCTTTAGAGCTGAACAACAGCTCAGGGTTTAGAAGTGCAGTCAGGCAGTCTAATGGGGGGGACATACCTGACCAGCCGGGCTCGCCATGCACTTTTAGAAGTCCTGGGGGCGGGGCTCCCACTCCAAGCTCTGTTCCTGCTACTACAGCTGCTCCCTCCTAAGTATGCAGTCTGCAAGGGGGGGTTTGGGGCGTCAGTGGAACTCCCGGCCCAGCCCCCTCTCTGCTGGCTGGAGATTATCCGATCCTCCCTCCCAAGCATACAGACGGCATGGGGCGGGGTCGGAGTATCAGTGGAGCTCCCGGCCCCGCCCCCTCTCTGCTGTTTCGGGATTACAGAGCTGCTTCCCATGTCCCCCGTGCGCTCTGCAGTGTGATCGTCGTGGCCGCAATTTGCGGGTAGCGCGGGCTCAAGGGGGGCAGCTGCTTTGGGCCCCACAGATGAGGCAGGGCCCAGGGCAGCTGCCCCATTTGCTCCGCGGTAAAGACAGCCCTGTCTAAACCTTAAATATCTACAATCGGGTGTTCTCCTTTCTATTGACATGTGTGGTGTCACCATTCCAAGATCAGTAGAGCTATCTAAGGCCAAAAAAAAAAAGTTGTGGTGCCTATGAGCCTGGCAAGGGATTTAAAAAAGATTGACAAATGATTTGGAATTAATCATTCCACTGTAAGGAGACCAATCTACAAGTGATTCAGATTTCAAATGACTGCTAATCTGTCCAGGATTGGCTAGCCCAGTAAATTTAGTCCAATCACTGACTGTTTGATACTAAAAGAAATCTTCAAAAACAAAAATTCATTGCAGGGTTTTCAGGTGTGTTAGGTTAGGAAAAAGCCTTAAAAGGTAAAGACCAAGCCTTCTGAAAAAAAGTGCAGAAGACTTATCCAACAAAGGTTGTTTGGTCACAGTGACAATAGACATGTTTTCAGAAAACAAAAAAGTATTGCAGAAGAAGCTCATACCAACTGTGAAGCATGGTGGTGGAAATGTTATGGTTTGGGGTTGCTGTCTCAGAGCTTGGGCAGTTTGCAGTCAGTGAGTCAACTGTACATTTTGCATTATATCAAAGTTTGTATGATTAGAATGTGAGGCCCAGAAGTAGAATGTGAACAGGAAATATGTCTTTCATCTTGATAATGATCCAAAGCACACTAGCAAATCCACACAGGAATGGCTTAAAAATAGATGCTTATGGACTGCCGTAGTCAAAGCCTGATTTGATCCCATTGAACTTTTGTAGGGGAAATTTGCAACAGGTAGGTCATTTCACTGAATAGATGTCATAGACTGGTGGACATTTATACAAAATGCTTACAAGAAGACATTTCTGCCTGAAGGGACAATGCTTCTAATGCCAAGGATGCACTTAACCTCCTTAGTGGTAATCACGAGCGTGGCTCGGGGTGAGTTTTCATCACCAAAAGCGGTAACCCCGAGCCACACTCAATGCAATGTCCCCCGCTGTGTCCTCCAGCAGAATCTTTTGCCCGATGCCTCTGGGTTCCGGTCTCCATTCCTTTCGAGCGCTGCGTCGCATGGGGGCGGAGCCCGGTGGTAAATTCAAAACGTGAAACACACATAACACATACAGTACACTGTAATCTGTAAGATTACATTACTGTATCAAATCTTTTCACATCCATGCTTGTCCCTAGTGCTTTGTCCAGTATCCTGCATGCACTTTTATATTATATAGGCCATTCTTTCTGCCTGGAAACTTGAGAATGTCCATGGCATCCAAAAAGCGTCCCTTTACATCAAAAGCGTTTTTTTGACCAGCTAGAAAAATGCGATAGTAAATAAAAATCACTTGCAGAATTGAGTGATACTGATTTTTGGGGAAATTCATCATCAGACACTGAAAGTGACAACAGCTACTGTTCTGCAACTGAGCAAATTTCAGTGTTTTTGACTTGATTACATTATTGAATACATTTTATTATTATTATATTATTATTTTTGATAATTATTTATAGTTATCTATTATATTATAATCTATGATTTTATTGTTTCAAACTTTATCATACCCGGGATGTCTACTAGACTCTTGTTTGGACAGATTTAGGAGAGTTATTCCCAAGAATTACAGGCCTACAATATAAAACGCCAAATTTCTATGCAAAATAATGTACCGCTTTCAGCACCAAAAATCTGAAATAATCATCCCGCCAGGGAGGTTAATTTATCCATAATACACCATCAGAAAAATAAATGATTTAAAATATATATATATCACCAATATATCACCTTTATCTATTGGTAATGTTTGAATAAAGATCTAATGTTTGCCTATTGAAATGTCTTGAAAAAGTCAACAATTTTTATGGGGTGTACGGGCTTTGTTTTTCACTTTTGACTGGTGTTTACCTTTAATGCAAAGACAACCCTATGGTACTAAAAGGGTCTTTAAAGCCTACAAGGGATACATGCTCATTAAATCTAGGGTGAAGACTAAAGTATTACTCATAATTCTAGTTTCTGGTGCTCTCCTCCACTTCTGCTTGTGGGCAGTCTTTCACTGTCTTCATGTACAATGGAGGGCTGTTGGTCCTGCATTGTCATGTACAGTTGTATGCAAAAGTTTAGGAACCCCTGACAATTTCCATGATTGTCATTTATAAATATTTGGGTGTTTGGATCAGCAATTTCATTTTGTTCTATCAAATAACTGAAGGACACAGTAATATTTCAGTAGTGAAATGAGGTTTATTGGATTAACAGAAAATGTGCAATGTGCATCAAAACAGAATTAGACAGGTGCATAAATTTGGGCACCCTTGTCATTTTGTTGATTTGAATACCTGTAACTACTTAGCACTGATGTAGCGGTACCCCTGAAGCTGCTAATGAAATTTGTATTTGTTCCCAGGCCTCTGCTTCTCAACTGCAAATAACTGTCCCAACCCCTCTGGCACACCCAGCAACCGTGTAATTGCAATGCCCAGTAAAACAGACACAAATGTAGTGAACAGGAAGTTTGTTTACTGAGAGACTTCCCGCAATCAAACAAACTATATACTGATATCCAAATGTCAAAATGACAGACTTCAAAATAATACAATCAAATGGCTTAAATTACTTTAACCACTTCAGCCCCGGAAGAATTTCCCACTTTAGGACCAGAGCACTTTTTGCGATTCGGCGCTGCGTCGCTTTAACTGACAATTGCGCGGTCGTGCGACGTTGTACCCAAACAAAATTTGCGTCCTTTTTTTCCCACAAATAGAGCTTTCTTTTGGTGGTATTTGATCGCCTCTGCGTCACTTCTTATCGCCGCTATAAAATAAAGAAGAGCGACCATTTTGCAAAAAAAACCAAATTTCTTACTTTTTGCTAAAATTCAAATCCAAAAAAAAATATATAAAAAAACATTTTTTTTCACCGTTTTTGGCCGATTTATATAATTCCTCATATTTGCGATAAAAAAATTGCAATTGGCGTTTATTGATTGGTTTGCGCAAAAGTGGCCGCGTTCACGGATGGTGAGAATTCATTTCTGGGGTTTTTATTTTTTTTTTAATTTTTACTAGTAATGGCGGCGATCTGCGATTTTTAGCGGTAATGCGATATTGGGGGGGGACATGTCGGAACATTTTGACACTTTTTTGGGACCAATGACATTTATTCAGCGATCAGAAATTTAAATGTCCACTGATTACTGTATAAATGTCATTGGCAGTGAAGGGGTTAACCTGCAGGGGGAGAGCTAGGGGTTAATCGTGTTCCCTGGGTGTGTTCTAACTGTGGGGGGGTTGGGCTAACATGGGCATGAGAGATCTAACTGATCCCAGTGACAGGGATCAGTAGATCTCTCATACCCCACTGACAGAGCGGGTAACCGCCGTGTTTAAATCGGCGGTTCCCCGTTCTTTCCCTGTAGCCGCTCATCGCGGCTCGCACCCTGGTGGCCAAATGCGAATCGCCGCTTATTTACGGCGATTCGCGCAGGGCTCCCCCACTGCCGCCGTGAAAAGACGGCACGCGGTGGGGAAGTGGTTAAAGTGGCCTATGCACTCAGGCATAGAGGGGAACTGATCTGACTTGACAACAGGCAGTTCTTATCCCTCAAATCCTGAAATCACAGACCCAGGCATTGAACATGTGAGGTAATAGGCCACAAATCCTTAAATCATTGATACCAGGGAAGTAACAATGAGAGTCCTTACAATGGAGATATCCAAGATCTTCGACTAGCCTGGCATTGGTGCACTTGGTGTCCTGTTGAGCAGGATTAACAAATGGGTTCTTGTAAGTATCCTGGTAAGGCAAAGTGGAATATAGGATCAAGCGATAGGTTCCCTAACCGGCCCGACTGGTCCCCTTGTAACCGGATCGACCCACGTCCTCTGGGATCCCTCTCAGATAGGATGTCCGTTGACATCTGACCCCTAGAGCTGTGGCAGGATCAGCACGCCGACCTCTGGAACTGTGGCTGGATGATTCCCCTCTGTGGTTAACAGCAGCCTCTCAGGTCACATGTGTCTCCTTCTCTCCCTCATGGAGAACTCCCCAGCCTTCCAAAATGGAGTCCTTAGCCAGCCCTCTGCTTTTGCAGAGCCCTCTGGGATTTGTAGTTCTGTGCCTTTAAAAGTCCATGGGGCAGCTCTCTCAGGGGACTTCATATTCCAGAACCCTTTGCGGCTCCCAGGAATCCCTCTGGTCCTGCTGAAAGCCTCCTTCATTGGCTGAGGTTTCTCCTTATGCACATAGAAGCATACCAGGGAAACCAGTGTAATCTGATCCTCCTGTGTCTCTTTACACAGCTTACATTAAGTTCAGTCTGCAAAACGGGGGGGGGGGGGATTTCACCCAGGGACTGACAGGCACATCTCTCCCTACTAAAAGAGCCTGTGTATTTACAGAGGTCTCGTGCCAAAGTTCAGAAGTAGCAGGCAGCAAAGCGGGCCCCCCCGCTACACACTCCCCCTACCAAAGAACCTTTGGTACTCCAAAGGAAGTAAAGTCTGCAACCTGTTACATGCTTTGTGTATACACGCGGAGAGAAAGACAGGTTAGTGCACACAGGAAACCAAACAGTTTGCATTTGCATGAAACCCTGGCAGAGGAACCTCCCACCAATGGTCATAGGAGGGAAAGCTGTCCTGCCTACAGGCCACCTTAATTGGAATGGCCCAGCTAGATGTGCCAGGGGGTGAGTAAGGGTCGCCCTCCATCAAATCTGTGGTGGAAGAGCCAGGCTCTTCAAGAGTCCTTTGAGAAGTGAAGATCACCTCCTCAGAGCTTTCACCCAAATTATCATATGTCAGTCTCTTTGGTGGGCTAATAACTCTTTTCTCTCTCTGCTCCTTGGCTTCAGATATGGATGGGCCTACTTTCCTTTTTCCTCTCTTCTTCTACTTCAGCTTTCTCCTCCTCAGCAAAGGGGTGAGGATCCTCAGAGTCTGCTACCAACACAGGGGACAAGGAATCTCCCATATCTTCTGAAGGCTGCCTCTAGGGTACAAATTCCGGGGCCTCCGGCCTGAGGGTCTCAGTATTTGTCCCTTTGAGGGGTGAGGGCGAAGGACTAACAAGTTCTAACATTTGGGATGGCCACAGCCAATCTATTCCCATCTCCTCATCCTCACTGTCCTCATCTTCTGCATCTACAGGTGCTGACTGAGATCTAGTCACTGGACAAGACCTTTGTGAGGTTTCAGGTGTAGACTGAGGATCTAATGGTGGTGACATACGGACTGCTTCCAATAAGGGCTACAGGTGATTGCAATGCCAAGTCTTTAGGGGGCCTGTACTTCCTTCTGGTTGGATCTGATATACTGGCAGCCCTGGAAGTTGTTTACAAATCACATAAGGCTGTGACCTACAGCGATCAGCCAGCTTGTGCTTCCCAGGGACACCCAGATTCCTCAACAGTACCCTGTCACCTGGCTGTAAGTCTTGCACTCTCACCCTCAGATCAAAGTTCTTATTATTTCTCTGTCCTCTGGCATCTGAGGCAGCTTGGGCCTTCTCATAGGCAGTCTTTAAACTTCTCCTCAGCCGGTCCACATATCCTCTGTGAGAGGTTGCTGAGGAACAGTCCAATGAGGTGCCAAAGGCCAGGTCGACGGGCAACCGAGCCTCCCATCCGAACATGAACAGATAAGGAGTGTAGCCTGTGGCATCATTCGATGTGCTGATGTATGCATGCACAACGGCCGCTATGTGTTTACTCCAGTGGTGCTTCTGTTCTGAGGTAAGAGTACCAAGCATATTCAGGAGAGTCCTATTGAATCTCTCTGGCTGTGGATCCCCTTGGGGATGATACGGAGTGGTTCGCAATTTCTTTATGCCAAGAAGATCTAGTAGTCTTTTGATGAGGCGTCCCTTAAAGTCTCTGTCTTGGTCAGAGTGGATGCGTTGGGGTAGGCCATAGTGCACGAAAAACTTTTCCACTAAGGTTTTAGCTACGGTGTATGCTTGCTGTCGCTGATCCTTTGTAGAAAAGGCCTGGGCATACCTAGTGAAATGATCTGTTACTACTGGAACGTTCCCCTGTCCACTCAAGTCAGGCTCCAGACACAGAAAAACAATGCACACCAACTCCATGGGTCCTTGGCTTTGAAGGTGGGCCATGGGGGCAGCTCTCTGAGGTAGAGTCTTCCTCTGAATGCATCGGATGCATGAGTGGCAGTAGCTCTCAACTTTGGCCCACATACAGGGCCAGTAGAACCAGTCTCTTACCAAGTTAAAAGTTCTGTCGGACCCCAGATGGCCATGGTTATCATGTAGAGCAGTTAACACAGTCTCTCTGTTGGGGCCTCAAAACAACTCTCAAATGACCTGAAAAAAAAGATTGTTCTACATTATGGTTTAGGGGAAGGCTACAAAAAGTTATCACAGAGATATAATCTGTCAGTGTCCACTGTGAGGAACATAGTGAGGAAATGGAAGACCACAGGCACAGTTCTTGTTAAGGCCAGAAGTGGCAGGCCACATAAAATATTGGAGAGACAAAGGTGAAGGATGGTGAGAACGGTCAAAAACAGCCCACAGACCACCTCCAAAGACCTACAACATTAACTTGCTGCAGATGGTGTCACTGTGCATCCTTCAACAATTCAGCTCACTTTGCACAGGGAGAGTGATGCGAAAGAAGCCTTTTCAGCACACACGCCACAAACGGAGTCGCTTGAGGTATGCAAATGCACATTTGGACAAGCCAGCTTCATTTTGGTCATAACAAGGGGCGTTATGCAAAGAACACAGCTTTCCAAGAAAAACACTTGCTACCCACAGTAAAATTTGGTAGAGTCCAATCTGGTTAAAGTTGAGGATCGCATGGATTCAACTCAATATCAGCAGATTCTTAAGAATAATTTTGAGGAATCAGTCACAAAGTTGAAGTTACGCCAGGGCTGCATATTTCAACAAGACAACGACCCAAAACACTGCTCAAAATCTACTCGGACATTTATGCAGAGGAACGAGTACAATGTTCTGGAATGGCCATCCCAGTCCCCAGAACTGAATATCATTGAACATCTGTGGTTGATTTGAAGCAGGCTGTCCATGCTCGGCAACCATCAAACCTAACTGAACTGGAGATGTTTTCTAAGGAGGAATGGTCCAAAATACATTCATCCAGAATCCAGACACTCATTACAGGCTATATAATGCGTCTAGAGGCTGTTATTTCTGCTAAAGGAGGCTCTACTAAATATTGATGTGATTTTTCTGTTGGGGTGCCCAAATTTATGCACCTCTCTAATTTCGTTTTGATGCATATTGCACATTTTCTGTTAATCAGGGGTTAATTGTCAGGGGTTCCTAAACTTTTGCATACAACTGTATGAGATCCCTGTGGACTGCTGGACCACTTTAGAGATGAGGCTGGTGCAGGGCTGCTGATAAGGGGGTACTGCCAGTCCTCCTGTATGGGGCCCAGGCCCCATCAGTTCAGCAGGGGGCCTAGGAAGCTGACAAGCAAGGGGAATTGACTTGTGGACAGGGGGGTGATCAGGGTGGAGGAGGGCAATCATTGGAACCTGTGTGGCTCTCAGCAGCATCTGAAAGCCAGCGGGAAGGAGAGGAGTGGAAGCTGGCTTTCAGCTACTGCAAGGAGAGTCACACAGGTTCCAGTGATTGCTCCACCACTGTACCAATTACCTTCCCTACCCAGCCCCCCTGTGTGTCCCTTTCCCCACAGCACTGCCGGCTTCCTCTCCTTAGAGCACCATCTACTCATTCATCTCCAGTGCAGCTGACTGTATAAAAGCACACAGTAGGGCACAAACTCCTAGTGCATTACCAAAGGTTTAATACAATATAAAGACCAAGCAGTCAAATGTACGTGGCCTGGCCTAATTACCTCTAAAGGACAGGGTGTGCCCCCGAAACGTGTCAGCATGCCAACACTCTAGCACATCCGGTCAGGCCATAAGCAGTGTTAATATCGTAGACAAAAATATTTTCATCATAGCTTTTGTCAGCTGCATGTTTTCAGGGACGAAAACTAAACGACAATAAGATTCAGTTTCAATTCAGATGACTGAAATATGACTAAAATTAAAATAGCATTTTAGTCAAAAGAATATGACTAAAACTGAGTCAAAATTTGAGGTAAAAAAAACAGTGGCCCAAAAGCAATTGGCTCACTGGCTGTGATCAGGGAGGGTCCTCGGAGAGCCAAGGCTCTCATGCACATTGCTGGATTGCGATGAGGATCAGGTAGGTATAGGGGGGCTGGGGGGCTGCTGGACAGAAAAGTTTTTTTACCTTCATGCATCGTATTACAACCAATAAAGTTTGCAGTTTTTTTTTTATATATTTTAAAGTGGTTGTAAAGTCAGAAGGTTTTTATCTTAATGCATTCTATGTGTGCAGCAGCCCCCCTCAGCCCATCTAATACTTACCTGAGCCCCATCTCGATCCAGAGATGTTGCAGAAGAGTCTCGGCTGCCTGGGACTCTCCCTCTTCATTGGCTGAGGCAGCAGCATGGTGCCATTGGCTCCTGCTGCTGTCAAAGTCAGTGAGCCAATGAGGAGAGAGAGGGGGCAGGGCCAAACTGCAGCTACGTGTCTGAATGGACACACAGAGCAGCGGCTCGGCTCGGGTGCCACATTGCAAATTGCTTGCTGTGGGGGCACCCAGGAGAGAGCCAGGAGCGCCATTGAGGGACCTCGAAAAGAGGAGGATATGGGCTGCTCTGTGCAAAACCCCTATACAGAACAGGTAAGTATAACATGATTGCTTTTTTTAAGGGTCCTTTCAACGAGCGGAGCCCGTTTTGACTGGTTCTGCTGCTCAGCGGGAATCCATCCGTTGATACCCGATGAGCCGGCGGATGACAGGACCATCTCTGCACTCTGTGCAGAGACGGACCTGTCAGAGCTCCGCTCTCCTCTATGGGGGATCGGATGAACATGGACCGTCTGTCCGTGGTTCATCCAATCCACCAGACAGATGGAAAATAGGGTTTCCATCCATCTGTGTTTAGTGGATCGGAGCGGATTGGATGTCAGCGAACATGTCACCACTGACATCCGTCGCTCCATAGAGGACAATGGAGCGTCCGTTCAGGTCCACCTGAAAAACTGACAGGCTGACCTGAATGGTGTGAAAGGACCCTAAATGGAAAAAAACTGAGACTTTAGTATCACTTTGAAGTTGCACATCTGTTTGTCAAAAAGCAATATTTGTGTTTGTTTACTGTACTGGAGTAGTCAACTAAAAAAAAAAAAATATTAATAAAACAATTCAGATGACTAAAATATAGCTAAAATTAAAATGGTATTTTAGTCAAAAGACTATGACAAAACTAAATCGAAATTCGACATCAAAATTAACACTGACCACGAGTCTCCACCACTGGGTCGTGATTTGGTGTATTACAAGCATGTACAGGTATATTCTTTACTTTTGTGAGTATGCATTTGGCTGCTTGTCTTTTAATATAGTAAACTTTCGGTAATGCACTAGGCACCCTTCTGCAAGCTTCTTTACAGTTATCTGTCAGATTTCCCCATCTGAGGAGGGCTGCAACAGTGAAGCATACGAGAAGGAGTTCTACATATCACTGCTGATGGCCACATAAGATTGGGACTCTATAGCAGTACTCCAAGTACTGGAAGTGTTTTGTTTGTCATTTTGCTCCAGTGCAGCTGAGGATGCAGAGAAAGGATTGGGGATCTATGTCCTCAAAAGTGAGACATATTTTGTGAAAGCTCCCCAACAGCATTGTAAAAAAAATTGTAAAAAATAATTTTAAAAATGAGGGGCTCGTTCACATGGGTTCTCTGGCCCACACATTGTGAAAAAAAGGAGCTGTGCAAATGGAGCTGCCTGTTACTCTATGGATATGCAGCCGTTGTTCCTAATTTAAGAAGAATAAAAGAAAATATAGGAACCAATAGCTTCCAAACCTGTGCTAATCAATGACCAAAAAAAATAAAATAAACTACAATAAAGAGCTGCATGTTCTAACGTGTAAAAACACCTATAATGTGAAAAGAAATGAAGGAACCGAGCTCTTATATCATAAATTACATATCTCCATAGTGAATAAACAAATAAATAAATAAACACATCTTCATTTGAATTATAAAAAATACATAAAAATTAAGAAAGCCAATGTATAAATCACACACGTGACTAACCGGAAATTACGTATCTCAAACACCATATGCCATTTCCGGTCAGCTGGAATGCAGGTGGAGCGCTAACCGGTGATTCCTATACAATACATGCTGGTCCCTGTCTTCTTTGATGTAAGTGCAATACAACCTTCTTGTTTAAATAAATTATTTGAATTACTGCACCATGAGAGTGTTCTTTCCTCTCCCTCTCTATATATCAACACTGGAGCTTTTGCTACGCTATCTATATATATATATATATTGAATGCATGACAGCAGTGATTTGGATTAATTCCTGCGACCTCATGTATGACATCTTGGATTTTTCCATATGCATAATTTGACTCCTTGTAATAGGGGTCAATTAAGTCTGGTGAGTGCATAGTGTGTCTGCATGTGGGTGGAGAGGAACATTTCCTATACTCACTGAGGACGTTTACTCACGTGTGACATGGACTTCACAATTTGTATGTATTTTTTTATAATTCAAATGCAGTTCCTAATTTGACAGGTGCACGGTTGAGTGGCCCTGAATGCACACTGTCTGCATTCAGGGACGTACACCTGGACCCACACACCTTTCAAATTAGGACCTGCGGCTGTGTTCATACAGCCGCTGTGTCTCCATAAGGTAACATAGGCTGCCTGCACACGACTTGAGCCACATAAAAACACCACTGATTATCACTGGACAGGCCACAGCTCCAATGTGAATACGCCCCAAGACCTCATTCACACACAAAGCTTTATTTATTAACTCAATATAGTTTTATCTTTTTAAATTTAGCAGGAATGTTGTAAGTTGTGCTGCTTGTGTCCTCTAATAAAGATTTTAGTGTATTTTTTGCGAAAATATAATTTTTATGTTTTCAGGGGGGGCCTGTCAAGTAGGATGTGTGGGGCCCCAAGATTTCTAAAGCAGCCCTGGGCTGGAGCATCTTAGAAATGAGGCTGATCAGAGGACAAGTCGCATAGATGGAGGGAGCCTACCAGAACAAGGAATAAGGTAAGTATTAATTCATATTTCTCTGCTACTAGAGTTAATGAGTATTTAACCCCCGTAGTGCTGGAGAGGCACCACAAAGGTATTTTTTTTCTCTAGTAATTCCTAGACGTGGGCTTTAAATTGAATTTCAGTGTAAACTAAAAAGAGGAAAAGCTTAATTTGATAAAATTGTACATAATTATTCTAACTTTTTTTCCTAAAAATGAGTAAACACTTAGCTCACAGTGATAACTGGCATGTGAGTGGATAATGCTCTTACCTTCACAGTGAAGAAGGCGACACAATGTGCACACTAATTGCCACTTAAGAGGGAAGTGTTTAAGTTCACATTACATTCTGATAAGCTATTGTTTACATGTTCCCAAAAAAAGGAAACAGTGACATCTTGTGGACAATGTCTGCTTTTGCCTCTTTTTAGGCTACCAATACTGTTAATGTGCAATTGGCAAGGCATGTCAAATCCAGTATTTTGGATGGCTTTAATAACTGGTGGTTCCAGAATTGGATTAAAGGAAAATTATAAGCAGACCGTGAAGATTTCTAGTAAATAAGCCAGAAGAATAGCTGCATACCCGTGGCTGTAATTTGTTTTTCAATGCAATGTTTTGCAGAAATACTAATGCTCCAAATCACATTTTCAGCCTGTTCTAAAGGCATTTTGGAAGTAAGCAGTCATTGAAGACCATGTGATCTGACCCAAAAGATAATGCACTCAAATCCAATGATGGTAATCAATACAACAGCTGGGAACTAGAGGTGCTGATTTTTTCAGATTCTACACAGGGAGTTCAGGAGCTTGCATTTATCAAATACACATAACCTATTGATATGTAAACACAATGAGCTTTGTCTTGATGAACATTATCCTCTAAAGCAGTGACCTCCAAACTGCAGCCCGCAAACTGGATGCTGCCCTTTGTTTGCCTTTATCCAGTCTTTGGGACAATGTTATTGTTACTGTTACTGATACAAGTCACTATCCCTCCCACTGACACCAACGATGAGGCACCATGCTTTTCACTGACACCAACAGTGTGGCATAATACCTACCACTGATACCAATGAAGGGCCACTATTCCTCCTACTGATACCCATGACTGGGCACTATTCTTCCCACTGATACCAATGAGGGGGCATTATTCTTCCCACCGATATCAATGAAGCCGCTGTGTCCTCATGAGTTAACACACAACTCGAGCCACATAAAAAAATGCTTATTCACACTGTACAGGACACAGCACCCATGTGAATGAGCCCCAAGACCTCATTCACACACAAAGCTTTATTTATTAACTCAATATAGTTTTATCTTTAACATTTAGCAGGAATTTTGTAAGTTGTGTTGTTTCCTCCCACTGATACCAATGGTGGGGCACTATTCCTTCCACTGATATCAATGAAGGGGCACTGTTTTTCCCACAGATATCAATGAAGGGGCACTATTCTTCCCACTGACACCAATGATGGGGCACCATTCCTTCCACTGACACAAACAATGGTGGACTAGCTCTTCCACTGACACCAACAATGGGATGCTATTCCTCCCACCAATACCTACAATATTAATGATGAGGCACTATTAGGCTGCATTCACACAAGGGCGATCCGACTTGGCGCAACTTTACTAGGCAATTGCAGCGCGACTTTCAGCGCGACTTACAACACGACTTATGCTAGGCGACTTTGCCTGTGGCCAATCAGAGAAGGGTGGAAGGGGCTTGCCCCAAACATAAATTCTATTCTTTTCACTGTAAAGTCGCTTGCATTAACATGGGGATCCGACTTGGAGGCGACTTCCATTCATTTCTATGGGCACAAGTCGGATAGAATTTGCCTTGAGTCACGCAGGAACTTTTTTCTGAAGTCGAAGCGACTTAGTAGCGTACATTAAGACGGCTCCCATTCATTTCAATGGGATTTCAGATGTCAAGCGACCTGGGGCGACTTGACGCTACTCAAGTCGGAGCGACAGTCGCCCCTGTGTGAATGGGGCCTTACTCCTAATGCCCACAGGTGCTATGTAATTTTGTTTACTCCCAATGACCACCAACTTGAGGCATTGTTTGCTCCCACTAATGCTGGGGCCTTTTTTACTCCCACTGGCCACAATCTGACCCCCCTTAAGTCTGATGGACAATAAACTGTCTCTTTATTTAGAATGTTTGGAGACCCCTGCTCTAAAGTAAAACAGAGCCTTAGATAGGCTATTTATACCTTGTATACTACACACCTGGGAAGGGTAGTGGCTGACTTCCCTTCTGATTTCATTAAAGTATATCTAAACTCAAAAATAAAAATCTAGCAGAGGAATGTACATGTCCATTTAAGCCCCATACTAGAGTTCCTTCACTCACATACAGCACTAGCTCACTTCTTCCTTAACAACAACTGACAGTTCCCCACATGTCACTTTTTCCTCCACTGCTGTCCTAGTGTATGGTGAATGTACAGATCAAGGGGCCACATAGCAAAATGTAGATAGGGCTTCCCCAGTGACCTCACTGCTGCCATTGATCTTAACATAAAATAAACTCTGGCTGTTCACTGGAAGGGTGAACTACCTAACCTGTTTGCCCACCTGCCAAACCTCTGGTTGCTGAAGGAAATTATAAATTTAGTGGCAGGATTACTACTGTTTCCTGCTCAGGGCCATGCCTCTGCCCCCTAATTGGTTTCTAGGGCACTGGTGGCTGCCTATGTCCTAACAATCAAGGACACCTAGTAATTGACGATGTCATTGGTTACTAGGATGCCAGCGGCCACATAGTCATTTGTTATTACGATTTTCCCAAAAACCCATACTAGATGCTTATCCTAGATAGGGGTCTAGTATGGATTTTAAAGGGGCGGGGGACACATGCAATACAAAAGTAAAAAAAGCTTTGGATTCCCCCCAAAATCCATTCAAGAATTTTATCTGAGCATGCAGCCTGCTGGCCAGGAAAGGGAGGGGGTGTTGAACATGCACCCCCCCCCCTCCCCTGAACTATACCAGGCCACATGCTCTCAACATGGGTAGAATACCTTGTTAGGGGGCCCTTCTTGAATAACACCTTGTCTGGGACATGGGCCTCTTCTTCGCGTGTGGTCTCGGCGACGGGCGTGGGGCCTTCTCCTCCTCTCCTGTGGTGTCGGGCGGTGGATCTAGGGATCTAGTCCATTCACGGCCTGACGGGCGGCTGGCAGGCCCCCACACCACAGTCACGACGTGGTGACTGTCCCCCTACCAACAAACGGATGGGGGGTTTTCTTTTTGGGTGGTCGGCGGTGACGGTCAGTATAATACATGGGGAGTGCATACCCCCGATTTATAGACCCCGTGGGGGGTTTCTGGAGGTGTAGATGGAACGGTCCCTACATCTCTTCTCCGGGTACAGGGTCTGTTCCACAATAAGTTCTTCCCGGGGGATTGTTCCATAAGATGGGTACAACTCTCGTACACCGGACCATATCAAGTCCCCTCCCCCCCCC
>BLSH010418355.1:403606-417534 GCA_018402905.1 Glandirana rugosa | reverse complement strand
CCCAAGAGACAGTCGTGTCAGGATATATACAAATCACAAATATTTGCCTGGGGGCATATTATGAACAAAACAAAGGACAAAGACAAAATACACACCTAAATAGTGATGCTCCCTGGGCAATACAACACAATTAGGATCGGACTTCCTCTGCACTTTTTTCTTTGACGGTTATTTACAAGCTCTGTGTTTGTAGAACGCTCTGTAATACTTTTATCTTTTGGAGCTGCAGGATTCGGAATTACAAGCATTAGCATCATGCTGAGTACAGAGAGGAGATGTAGTGAGATCCCAGAAGAATTTCATTTATACACATAATAGGTTTGCAGAGCTCATTTCATCATTACAGTTATTTATTTCCAAAATTCCAACAGACTTCTGCAGCCATTGTCATCATATTCTAAATAATACTTTAGTATTGACATTGCAGTAGAGACCAAATGCACCCTTAGATATGAGAGGACGAATGCCAGATCTGTGTTTGGCTGGATTGGGTGATGATCTTTTGTCTGCGAAATACTCGCAGATCCCTTAAAGTAGAAGGGCACCCAAAACCTAACTGACTCTAAACCTACTTGGAGCCACATTCTAAAATTAATTTATCTAGCCCTGTAAAGAAGAAATCGCTATACACACCTTTTCTGAAACCGATCCGGTCCCATGCTGAGCTGCCAGCGGTTGCTTCAGTGTGTAGGTGGGTGCAGGAGAGGTAGCTGACAACGGAAGTCTATGGGTGACGTCATTTCCCAGGCATTTCACAGCCATTGTCGATTCTCTTCTGCACACAGCATCAGCCACTGGAGACCGAATTGGCTTCAGAAAAGGTATGTATAGTGATTTCTTCTTTACAGGGTTAGGCAGATTTGTTTTAGAATGTGGCTGTGAGTATATTTAGAGAGAACTTCTACATTAGGGTATCAGTTATTAGGAGAAACAGGGATACCACTGGGTTTGGTTTATTAAGAACTAAAACCTGGTACACACTGGGTTGAACAAAATAAAAATTACAGCTCAGAGTCGCTGTACTAACAGTCCAGCGTTAGTACAGCAATCTCCCCTGCTGAGCTGTTGGGTTCTGACAGGGCGACGCCCCCCCCCCGCGATCAGAACACTTCAGTCAACGCTCTCAGCTGTCGGTTGAGATCGCTGATCGGGAGTTGGTCAGCTGCTGGTCTTCCAGCATGCTTGTCTGACAGAAGCTGGCCAAAGGCCAGCATCTATCGGACTGACTGACATACACACGGGTTGAATGTTGGACAGTTTTTATTGAACCGGCTGATGTCTCCCAACATTCGGCCTGTGTGTACTAGGCATGACTCTGCCCAAAATTGGTATTTTAGATTCAAAACTCTTCTCTGGCTATCTTCTCCACCTGAATTTCTCTTCTGAATCAACTGCTGTTGACATTACAAAGCCAAATGATTGTGCAATGCTTCTCCAGTGATTTTGTTTGTTAAATTGACTCTGGCACTAATACAGTGATCAATGAAAATACAAATTTTTCAATAATGTGCCCTTTGCAAAGAAATCACAGAAAACGTACTTCTTTAGCAGCCCATGCTGACATCTCTGAAGTAGCGAACAGAAACTGCGAGCTGAGGATCCTGATGAAGTCGACACTTCCGCGTGAGTCAGATGCTAGTGTGTAAGTGGTGCGGTGCACTGGGTCCTACATTTCTACTGTGCTATACTGTAATGGCGGTGATCAGCGACTTATAGTGGGACTGTGATTGGATGGGGGGGCAATCTGGCGCTAACAGACACTGGTTGGGAAGGTCACTAACTGACATCGCTAGTGACATTAATACTGTGATAATAATGATTTTCCAATAATGTGCCCTTTGATCATGGAAAACATACTTCTTTGGCATCCCATGCTAGCAATCTCTGCAGTAGCGAACAGAAACTGCCAGCTGAAGATCCTGATGTGAGTGTCAGATGCCAGTGTGTAAGTGGTTCAATCCACTGGGTCCTTTATTTCTACTGTGCTTTGTAGTGGCTTAGGGCTGGTAGGAGGAACCACAGCACGTGGTGGGAAACCAGGAAATTGACTCTCTTGGAAGTTCTTTCTTCTTCTACTGCACAGATCGATAGCATGGGATTTTGGATAGAAGTATGAGAAGGTTTCTAACTCCTGTCTATTTTCTTTCCATCTGTTTCGATTGAGATTTACCATTACATTCTGTCTCAACCAAAACAGGAAGTGAGGGGAAATCCCTCCAAAGTAAGGGAATCCCTGGTTCTCACCAGAACTAGCGTCCCCATTGGAAGATTCCCCTCTATTGCTGTTTTGATGATAGCTCAAAATTTGGGATTTTCTTTCACTTTTTCTGAGATAATGGTAAACAGTACAAATAGAGAGGGAATCTCCCTAATAGGGGTACAGACAGCAAAGAAAAACAGGTGATCTAAACCCTCTCCATTACAATGAAAACAAAAAAGGTTTTGACTTTAGTTATACTTAAAGGGGTTGTAAACCCTCACGCTTTTTCACCGTAAAGTGTTACTAAACCCAGTAATATGAAAATAGTTCATCTGCCCCCCCCCCCCCCCACACACACACACACACACAGTGCCCACAGTTTATAAATGTAGCGGGTACCCCACCCTCTTGGGAGCTTACCAGGGATGGGGAGGGAATACATCCCATCTCAGGGTTGGATCCATGGCTACAATGGGGAGTTTTAGAACAGAAACTTGGGTGCCAGTCACTTTAGGTATTTTTCAATGCTTTAATAAAGGAACTTGGAAGCAGTGAAGGAGAGAGGGTTAGGATAGGTTTCAGATACGTTGTTGCAGACCACTTACAGACTCTTTAAATCGAAAGGAAGAACAGCTTCTCTTTATGGCAAATCTGGAATTTTCGGACAGACCCCTCACACTGACCTAGCAGGCGGCAGGATTTCTGGACAAAGTCTTTCTCATAGACTTACAGCCAGTAGAACATCTGGATAGATTTCTCTGACAGACCAAGCAGCCAGAGCACACTTGAATGGGCCCCTCTCACAGGCTTTACATTCAAGAGATAGATAGCACAGTTCAGATTTGCAGAATGAACAATCAAGAATAGACCCCTCTCACAGGCTTTAGCATTCAGGAGACACTTAACACAGTCTAACTTGTAGAATGAGCCCTCCTGGATAAACCCCTCTCACAGGCTTTAGCATCCAGGAGCAGTGGCGGCTGGTGAAGTTTTAGGATAGGGGGGCGCCAGGCCCCGTCCTTCCTTTTTGACCCCTCCTACTTCTAATAAACCCCACCCCTTATAGAATCCACCCACTCTGTCCCCTGTATTCCACATATTGTGTCAGGAGTACACAGCTCAGCATCACAGGGCACAGTATACAGCTCAGCATTACAGGGTACAGTATACAGCTCAGTATCACATCACATCACAGGACACAATATACAGCTCAGCATCACAGGGCACAGTATACAGCTCAGCATCACAGGGTACAGTATACAGCTCAGTATCACATCACATCACATCACAGGACACAATATACAGCTCAGCATCACAGGGCACAGTATACAGCTCAGCATCACAGGGTACAGTATACAGCTCAGCATCAAAGGACACAGTATACAGCTCAGCATCACAGGGCACAGTATACAGCTCAGCATCACAGGGCACAGTATACAGCCCCAGCATCACAGGGCACAGTATACAGCCCCAGCATCACAGGGCACAGTATACAGCTCAGCATCACAGGTGGGGTAAATTGCAGCCAATGTCACAGGTGGGGGTAAATTGCAGCCAATATCACAGGTGGGGGCAGTTATGCAGCCAATAACACAGGTGGAGGCAGTTATGCAGCCAATAACACAGGTGGGGGCAGTTATGCAGCAAATATCACAGGTGGGGGCAGTTATGCAGCCAATAACACAGGTGGGACAGGTATGCAGCCAATATCACAGGTGGGGGCAGTTATGCAGCCAATATCACAGTTGGGGGCAGTTATGCAGCCAATAACACAGGTGGGGCAGTTTGCAGCCAGTATCACAGGTTGGGTACATTGCAGAGACCCCCCCCCCGCACTTACCCCATCCAATAGGCAGGCAGGATTGTTGCAGAGATTCGGCATGCGGAGAAGCGGGCTGAGTCTGCAGAGATTCCGCATGCAGAGAAGCGGGCTGAGTCTGCAGAGATTCGGCATGCGGAGAGTGGGCTGTCCCCCCTTCGTCGGTCACCAGGCGTTCATGGTCTCTGTGGGAGCGGGAGTCACGTCCGCTGCCACAGTGACCTGCCCCCGGCGACCGCATCCAATCACACTAAGCATGCACCCACATAGGCTTTAATGGCCGACCAATAGGCTCACTACTTGGCTGTCAGGTGAAAAAAAAAAAGAAAGTCAATGTACCGTCACCTCCTGCAGGGGGGCGGGCTGACTTTTTTTTTCTTTCTTCTTTAGCCGGCGGGGAGGCGGCGCCCAAGCGCCCCTCATACACCAGCCGCCACTGTCCAGGAGCTAGTTAGCACAGTCTATATAATAGAACAGGATTACAGTACCAGAACCTTTAAGCTGACCAGGCGATACTGCAACGGTGTAGACTTGTAAAAGTGGATTCAGCTTCACAGCGTCAGAACCTTTAAACCATCCGGAACACCGTAGTTTCAGGTGTATCCTTCAAGCGAGTCACCAGGCCCTTCTGAGAGACCAACCTTCATCCTGGCTCTCTCCAGCAAGGGTCCTCCCCCGGATCTTCTCAGCTTGGCTCGGCTTCCTCCACACAGGCAAGACAGCCCCAGGACCACTGCAGGTGTAGTAGGCCCCTGACAGGCTTCTGGGCCTACTCGCAGAACTCACATCAGCACATCCTCAGGCCTGAAGGGCCATGAGGGAAGAGAGATCACATGGCCACGTCCAAATAAATACTCCTTCCCAGAATGCACAGCAGCCAGGGACCTCCGACTGGGCTTTTTCTGGGAAAAGAATAATTATTTATAACGCAATTCAGTTATATTTCTGATACTGACCTGTGGTAACAGTGACACCTACTGGCAACAGTGAGAAATGCACAACCTTGCTGAAATTAGGGCAAAGCCAAAAAAACTATATATAATCAATCTGAACTGGATACAGCTCAGCCAAAAACTAAATTTACATTATAGCCCACTCAAAGTAACAGGGGGCTACACAAATCTTTTTACATTAAAATACTGCTACTATATACTTTTTTGGACAATCTGTATACCACGGTCACATGATAAACTGCACGGTTTGTCCATAGCTGTGTGTTCAGATAGGAGAAGATTTCCACTACAACCTGTATACACGCCCACATGTGTGATGTCAATATCATGTGACTTGAACAGTTCAACTGAAACAGGAAATGTTCTCTCCAGCATAAGAGACCAAACTGAGCATGTGCAGCTTTACTACCCTGCCTGTGTATCATATGGCATTACCCAGATTGATAGTGCAGGAGGGAAGTATCAGGCTATACAAGATTTAAGAGCCTTTTTACACAATGCAGAGGATTAACCACTTACATTTCACAGTGAGTATAAGCATGCTAATCTGCATATACAGACTGATTTTACTGTTGTGGGTTTAGTAACACTTTAATGTATTTTATGCATTAACGTGAAAAACCTTTTCTTGTGCAGCAGCCCCCCCAGAGCCCCCCTTTTACTTACCTGAGCCCGATCATTCCAGTGACGGGGATGAGCACACCAGCTCCAGCCGGTGTCTCAGGTCCTCATTGGATAGATTGATAGCAGCAGCATCCATTGGTTCCCACTGCTGTCAATCAAATCCAATGACGCCAGAGCCGGGGGCGGGGCCGAGTCCTGCTGTTTGTGTCAATGGACACAGCAGCAGGACATGGGAGCGTGCCCGCACGAGTGACCTCAGGGAAAGTGCTTCTCCGTGGGGGCACTCGATGTGGGGAGGAGCCAGGAACGCTGCTGGGGGACCGCAGTAGGAGAGGATCGGGTCACTCTGTGCAAAACTCTTGCACAGAGGAGGTAAATATGACATGTTTGGGGGTTTTTTTTGTTTTTTTTAAATTAAGCTTTACAACCCCTTTAATATTTTAAGCATCCAACACAAATTGTTGTTTTGAAATACAACCATTGAAGGCATAAAGCATTTAAACTCACTGATGTTTACCCTTAATTTGCAGCATTTGACTTTTTATAATTCACAAATTCTTAATGAATTTCAATTCTTTAGTGAATACACAGGTGCATGAGCAGGTGTGGTAAGAAAATAAAACTCTAGCACCTTGTGAAGGATACAGCTGTGTGCTTTACAATTGTGGTTTGTACTTCACTTGGTTTTGAACCCTGAGGCCGGGTTCACATATGTGCAGCCGCGGTTCCCAGAATGGGGTCCAGTGTGTTCCTGTTCACCGGATCAGGTGCGAATCACGTCCAAATTTTTGCCTGAATTCTCACCTGAACCGGACCCAAACATGCACAGGACCCTTTTGGAATGCAGACCGCGGCTGCCCCAGACATTTGTGAACTGGCTCCTTTGCAAGCCGGGCACACTCGCATTTCATGCAAATTGGATGCGGAGATAGCCGCATCCAATTCGCACATATGTGAACCCAGTCAAGCAAGCAAAGCCTCGATCATTTTAATGAACATGAAAAAAAAAAGTCAGGAGTAGGAGAAAACCTGTCTGTGAGTTTTGTCTGCAGCTTTACGCAGTGAACACACTGCAGAACACCTCAGGCTCCATATACATGCCTCCACATTTGCACAGTACAGCCATCACAAATAATAACCATAATGTGTCTAATGAGTGTATTTCCTGTGATCATTCGCTCCATCTAGTGGCCATAATGTGCTATGTTCCTGAAATACTGCAATCAGGAAAATACTGCATATTGACCACTAGATATAGCTGGTAATCATAGAAAAAATACATTTGCACAGCAATTCTTTTATAAATAAACTCCTATGTTTAATAGCTTAGAATTACTAATATATGGCCATCTACTTTCTGAAAAATTAAAAAACAAATACCATGTTGAAGTTTTACTTGTGTTATTGTATTACATACAAGTTATGCATAACAGGTTACATTATATCTATTTTAATACTTGAAATTGGACCTACAGCCCTAATATTTTCTAGTTATTATTGCTGTCTATGTCTGCTCTGAAGTTATCCATCCTCGATATTTATTATTCAGACCATTTATACTAGGATAAAAGTGAAGTAAAACACAAATTTCTACAGTTGTACCCAGAACAGGAGATGGGGGGAATTCTTCCACCGGGGATACTTGTTCCAGTGAAAGCTGCTAACATGGGATTTACCCTTATTATGGAAGATGTCCACTCATTTCCTGTCACGTTTTTTAAACAGGAAGTGAAGAAAAATCTTTCCATCGAGGAAATAGGAACACAACAATAGAAACCCAACACAGGTTTTGATTCTTCACCACTCTATGCAAATCTAAAACAAAAAGTATTGTCCAGAGTTTTGGGGGGAAAAAAACCTGCACAATCGGCTGAATGTGACGATGATGAAAGGCATTGGAAGTCCATCGTGTAAACCCCGGGGGGCATTTTTAGCTGTGCAAAAAAGGAAGAGAAGCGCCAGGCAAATCCTAGTGCAGCCCTATTTTATTTGAGTTAAATTAATTTGATCCAGCATCACAGAAGAGCTGCCGGGGTGTCCCTGTAGAAGAGTCCACGAGCGCCGTCTATCAACTGGAAGCTGAAGCCTCAAGGGACCTTGGGAGGATGCCGGCTGTGTAACTCTGTTTAGGAGTGTTCTGGAGCTGTCCGCGTGGGGAGCCGCCTACCACTGCGTCTGGCCAATCAGATCGCATTTCGAAGGCACGGCCAAGCCTCCTTCATCAGCCCTGCCTTCGAAACGCGTTCTGGTTGGCCAGACACAGTGGTAGGCGGTTCCCCACGTGGACAGCTCCAGAACACTCCTAAACAGAGTTACACAGCTGGCGTCCTCCCCAGGTCCCTCGAGGCTTCAGCTTCCCGCTGACACACAGCGCGCGTGGACTCCCCGGCGGCTCTTCTGTGATGCTGGATCTGGAAAGCACCTACCCTTACTAGCACTATATAAGTGCACCTTATACTCTCAACAATTTGTAATTTAATCAAATAAAATAATGCTGCACTAGTATTTGCCTGGCGCTTCTCTACCTTTTTTGCCTTCCTTTTCCCATAGTGATTGGGTCCCCCAACCCGCGCCTGAAGCAGCCTTGCTCCCTTTGTAGTATTTGTTTTAGAGACTCAGGGGTTGATTTACTAAAAAAAAATTTGGTGCAGCTCCACACAGAAACTAATATTGTCAAAACATTATTATCAAAGCTTGATTTAACAAGCTGAGGTTAGAAGCTGATTGGCTACCATGCACAGCTGCACCGGTTTTTGCACTCTCCAGCTATAGTAAATCAATCCCTCAGAGTTGACAGGGCGCACCCCCTAGAACTCTATGTTTAACTCAATCAATTTTTTACAAAAACTTTCATTTTTTGTTTTTTTATTCAATTTTTACCTCTACAATATATATTTTTATTGTTGCTATTGATGAACCAGCATATTGATGCATGTCCTCCCACTATTTTTCATAATCAGGCGTTTCAGGACTCACAATTCTGCATTTAAGCTGTAATTGTTTTCCAGACATAAATAAGAATTGAGAATTTTGTTCTTTTCTGCATGACATGATTAACAGTAATATTTATGTATGGTATATGGCAGGTTGTCTTGTAAATCATATCTATGGAGATCTATACTCCAAGCATCAGTTATTTAGCCTGTAAATAATTAAACGCATACAATTGATGTTTTTCATAGCAAAAATAAAGAAAAATAAAGTAAAAGATACAAAAATTGAAAAAAAAGTCTTTAGTTGTATACAGAGTGTCATCACAAGGTCCTATACGTCGGGTGATTCAAGTCCCTCTGAATTTGATCCATGGTCCTGCAACAAAGGAAAACATTAAGGGGCCATTTATACTATGTGTTGCATTAACATGCCTGTGACATCAAACTCTGGTTTAACTACTTCCACCCCACGCACAGTATATTTACTGCGGCAGTGTGGACGTGTACCGCGTATCGCCGTAAATAGACAGCGATCTGCGGAGTGTGCCCACGGCTCTGGCGGACCTGATGTCTGCCGGGGAGCCGCGATGAGCTACCAGAGCGAAAAAACGGGGAACCGCTGATGAAAACACGGCGGTTCCCTGCTCTGTTAGTAGGGGCATGGGAGATCATCTGATCCCTGTCACTGGGATCAGTTAGATCTCTTATGCCCAAAGTATCCCAGCCCCCCCACAGTTAGAACATGCCCAGGGAAGACAGTTAACCCCTAGATCTCCCCCTGCAGGTTAACCCCTTCACTGCCAATGACATTTATACAGTAATCAGTGGACATTTACATTTCTGATCGTTGTATAAATGTCATTGGTCCCAAAAAAGTGTAAAAAATGTCCGACATGTCCGCCCCAATAAAAATCGCAGATCGCCGCCATTACTAAAAAAAAAAAAAAAGTAAAAACGCCAGAAATGAATTCTCATGGTTTGTAAACGCGGCAACTTTTGCGCAAACCAATCAATAAACGCCGATTACGATTTCTTTTTACCAAAAATATGAGGAAGAATATAAAATCGGGCAAAACCGATGAATAAATTATTTTTATATTTTTTTTTTGGATTTTTATTTTAGCAATTGATGCTCTTTTTGTTTATAGCGGTGATCAGAAATGGCGCAGAGGGGACCAAATACCACCAAAAGAATGCTCTATTTGTGGGAAAAAAAGGATGCAAATTTTGTTTGGGTGCACGACCGCGCAATTGTCAGTTAAAGCAGCGCAGTGCCGAATCGCAAAAAGTTCTCTGGTCCTAATGTGGGAAATTCTTCAGAGGGTGAAGTGGTTAAAAGCAAATTCTATTCAAGTATACGTGCCTAAATTAGAAAAGCTGCTGTCATCAGACTCCCTGTTAGAGGGTGGTTACGTTCTTTCTCCATGGTCCCAGTGTATGTAGGAATGTCATCATCTCTCTTGATCTCCTGAGATGGACTATGTACTATGGAATTTGTAGTGTGTATAGAGCACAGTGTTGCCAACTGTCCGTAAAAACAAGGTATTTTTTACCCTGTTCATAGTGCCCGTAATTATGGCAAAAGCGCTCGTAAAAATTGCAGTGACCGGGTCGGCTGAGAACTGCGCATGTGCAGTTTCCAGAGAGGCCTGATCCAATCCTGTATTCGGCTGGCGTCGGCAGGTGGGGCCACCCGGGCTCAGGGGGGCAGAATTTGAGTGAGTGATGTCATGACACACATCCTGCCAGAATTTAAAAACACCAGGAGCTGAGCAGCAGGTGGAAGCCGCGGAATGGAGCAGCCCTCCTGGTGGTCTGTCCTGAGTGGAGTCAGCAGACGAGATTCCACAAGGACAGCATGACAGCCCAGCCCAGGCGAACGAACGGAGTGGACCAGCCCAGAGCAGGCAGACAAACAAGGCAAGCCTGTGTTCTCAGACTGCATTTTCAGGGATGGTGACAGGAAAGATGGTGTAATGGGCACTGGGCAGGAGAGGGATGGTGGGAAGGATGGGCAGGAGAGGGATGGTGTAATGGGCACTGGGCAGGAAAGGGATGGTTACAGGAGGGATGGTGGGAAGGATGGGCAGGAGAGGGAAGGTGTAATGGGTACTGGGCAGGAGAGGGATGGTGTAATGGGCACTGGGCAGGAGAGGGATGGTGTAATGGTGACAGGAGGTTATGGAGGGATGAAGACAGGAGGTCTTTAGAAGTGGGGACATAAATTCTGGTGATCCTAGTGGCTACCAGGGATTTCACCTCACTTTCTGTGGTGGTTATGGAACAGAAATTAAGGGGAAATCTCTCCAGTTGTGTTACATTAAGCCAGAAAAACAGTAAGAAACTATTTCATGAAAAATAGAATACAGGGCCAGTATTGTCAATCAGTGGAGGAGGTAGTGTTAAATGGACTCATAGATTTAGATTTTACATAAGTGAAATTAACTAATGTCTGTAGTTAGTGGGAGGAGGAATAATGCCCTGCCATTCATGTCATTGGAAGAAGTGGTGTCATTGCTAGTATCAATAGGAGGAATAGTGTCCCATGATTCGTGTTAAAGGGAGGAATAGTCCCCCATTGTTGGTGTCAGTGGAAGGAATAGTGCTCCAAAGGCCAGTTAAAGGCAACAAAGACTGTCTTTGGTTAACAGGTCACACTTTGGGGACCTCTGCTGTAGGCTGCAAACTCCTTTGTGGAACCGGGACTGTAAAATATGCTGGTTCTACATGAATATGATAAATAAATAAATAAATAAAGCAGACATACTGAAAAGATTCATTTGTTGCTCAAATGAACATTAAAATGAGAAAGATATGTAATAGAAATCACTATGGCCATGGAATTATTATTGTAGCTAGACATGGTTGTTACATTTTATTTTTTGGCCAAAGTGTTTTTAGTATTATATGTTGTTTTATTTGCCTTTACTTTTCAATAAATTTGTTGAATAAAATATATATTCCTATGTGGATCATCGATGAGTGGATGCGGACACAGTACCACTGAGTAATACAATTGTTCTGGTGGAGTCTAAACCAGGATTTTATTTTCCGGATATGGTTGTTGCAGCATCTCACAAAAAGCTGACCTCATAGGATTTTCAAAGTGTAAGAATAACATACAGTCGTTGGCTACTTTGTTAATCACAGGTCTGAGCAGAATGGATAGACTTTCAAGCTGACAGGAAGGCCAGGGGTGCTCAGACAAGCACTCTCTATAACCATGTGGCACAGGAGAACATCTGAAAGTATAACTTGTTGAACAAAAGAGGCTGGGCTACAGCAGTCGAAGGAGCTGGGTTTCACTTCTGTCAGCTAAAAACAAGAAAATTAGGCTACAATAGGTATAGAACCAGCAAAACAGGATGACTGAACAACATTGCCTGGTTTTATTAAAGCGGAACTATGGGCAAGACTTTTTTTTATCAATTTGGATAGAGTAAGGGAGGGTTATAACCCCTGTCACTTTCTCTCCCAATTGGGGAGATTTACCTTAACTGCCTGTCCGGGAGTCAAACGGGAAGTGAGAGGAAATCCCTGCAAATGAAGGGAATTCCTTGGGGACCCCCATGTCACCAGAACTACTGTCCCAATTGAAAAATTTCCCCTCTATTACTTTTCTGGAGACAACCCAAAATTTGGGGTTTTCTTTTACTTTCAAAGATAGTGGTAAACAATACAAATAGAGAGGGAGAATCTCCTTAACAGGGGCACAGACAGCTATAAAAACAGACAGGGGTTCTAATTCCTCTGCACTCTATCCAAAATTAAAAAAAAAAGTTTTGCCTTTAGTTATACTTTAACCACTTCCCGCCCGGCCTATAGACAAATGATGGCCAGGCGGGGGATTCATTATCCTGACCAGACGTCTATTGATGTCTTTCAGGATAACCCGCGATTGCACACCCGTGGCGGTGCACATCACAGCAATCCGTGGTGCGGTGTGTCAGTCTGACACGCCTCATTACCGTTCTCAGTAAAGAGATTCCATCAGAAGCTCTTTACCACGTGATCAGCCGTGACCAATCACGGCTGGTCACAGTGTAAACAGGAAAAGCAATTTATCGGCTTCTCCTCTACTCGCACCTGCAGAATGTTTATCAGTGCAGCCCCGCCTAGGATCGCCACCCAGGACCACCAGGGAGCCCACACAGGACCACCAAGGAGAGCCCACCCAGGACCACCAGGCAAGCCCACCCTGACCACCAGGGAGCCCACCCTAGACCACCAGGTAAGGGGCACAGTGCCTAACAAGGGATGGCACTCCGTGCCGATCTCTGATGCCACTCAGGACCACCAGGGATGCCTCAAAAAAAGGCCAAATAGCATTGCCACCTATCAGTGCCCATCAGTGCTGCTTATCAGTGCCACCTATCAGTGCCTGTCAGTGCTGCTTATCAGTGCCGCCTATCAGTGCTGCATACAGTATCTCACAAAAGTGAGTACACCCCTCACATTTTTGTAAAAAAAAATTCTATATTTTCATGTGACAACACTGAAGAAATGACACTTTGCTACAATGTAAATTAGTGAGTGTACAGCTTGTATTACAGTGTCAATTTGCTGTCCCCTCAAAATAACTCAACACACAGCCATTAATGTCTAAACTGCTGGCAACAAAAGTGAGTACATCCCTAAGTGAAAATGTCCAAATTGGGCCCAAAGTGTCAATATTTTGTGCGGCCACCATTATTTTCCAGCACTGCCCTTTTGGGCATGGAGTTCACCAGAACTTCACAGGTTGCCACTGGAGTCCTCTTCCACTCCTTCATGAAGATATCAAGGAGCTGGTGGATATTAGAGACCTTGCGCTCCTCCACCTTCCGTTTGAGGATGCCCTACAGATGCTCAATAGGGTTTAGGTCTGGAGACATGCTTGGCCAATCTATCACCTTTACCCTCAACTTCTTTAGTAAGGCAGTGGTCTTCATGGAGGTGTGTTTGAAGTCATTATCATGTTGGAATACTGCCCTGCGGTCCAGTCTCCGAAG
The DNA here is from genome assembly GCA_018402905.1 of Glandirana rugosa. Taxonomy (NCBI): domain Eukaryota; kingdom Metazoa; phylum Chordata; class Amphibia; order Anura; family Ranidae; genus Glandirana; species Glandirana rugosa. Next base: position 404,014 of record BLSH010418355.1, on the reverse strand, counting down.
GGAGGGAATCATGCTCTGCTTCAGTATGTCACAGTACATGTAGGCATTCATGGTTCCCTCAATGAACTGTAGCTCCCCAGTGCCGGCAGCACTCATGCAGCCTCAGACCATGACACTCTCACCACGCTTGACTGTAGGCAAGACACACTTGTCTTTGTACTCCTCACCTGGTTGCCGCCACACACCCTTGACACCATCTGAACCAAATATGTTTATCTTGGTCTCATCAGACCAAAGGACATGGTTCCAGTAATCCATGTCCTTAGTCTGTTTGTCTTCAGCAAAGTGTTTGCGGGCTTTCATGTGCATCATCTTTAGAAGAGGCTTCCTTCTGGGATAACAGCCATGCAGACCGATTTGATGCGGCATATGGTCTAAGCACTGACAGGCTAACTCCCCCCCCCCCCG
>BLSH010418355.1:374297-386675 GCA_018402905.1 Glandirana rugosa | reverse complement strand
TTGCGAAGATCAATCGTTCCTTTTTATGCCTTTTCTTTAACAATGGGGTCTTCCTTGGCCTCCGCCCATAAAGCCCCGCTTTGTTTAGTGTGCGGCGTATGGTACTTGTTGAAACAGTTACACCAGACTGCTCCAGGTTGGTCTTCAGGTCTTTAGATGTTTGACGGGGTGTTTTTTCCACCATTCGTACCAACCTTCGAAGACTTCTGTCATCAATTTTTCTCTTCCCCCCACGTCCAGGGAGGTTCTTGACAGTTCCATGCCTGGAAAACTTCTTAATAACATTACGCACCGTTGAAACAGGGATGCCAAGGTCTTTGGAGATGACCTTATACCCTTTGGAGGTCTTGTGCTTGCAAATAATAGCATTTCTGGTGTCGTCAGACAGCTCCTTTGTCTTTACCATTGTCACACATGAAGAGGGAATAACAGGTGGCTTTTTATAAAACCAAAATGTTCATTTATTGGCTAATTTGGGTCACATGGGTGGAGGCAATTCATCACAGGTGATCCTCATTTGAGATCTGCAACAGGTGAGCCAAATTGGGTTTCCATACTGATTTGCAGCAAAGGGTGCCAATACCACTGACAAGGCAAGCATTATGGTTTTCTCATAATGTTTATCTTTTTAAATGTTATTTATCATTTACAGTTTTTTGTCAAACACAAGCTATCTGTAGTAATATGTTGGTTAATTTGATACATTTCCTTCAGTAGATATTCCACAATATGTACATAAACTTCATGGGTGCCAATAATGGTGAGCAGGACTATATGTACAAGTTCAGTGTTTAAGGCGGTATTGTGATTGTTTTAGGTCAATTTTATTTTAGTTGTTTTTCCTTACTGAAAAATAGTCATGCTTTTAATGACACAGCAAGACTTGAGTTGTGCTTACTGGCTGGACAGAAGCCTAAATCTTCAGCCCTGGAAATATTTACCCTCTTAACGACCAGAGTAGTTTTTGCGATTCGGCTCTGCAACGTTTTAACTGACAATTGCGCGGTCGTGCGACGTTGTACCCAAACAAAATTGACGTCCTTTTTTTCCCACAAAAATAGCTTTCTTTTGGTGGTATTTGATCACCTTTGTGTCACTTCTGATCACCGCTATAAACAAAAAAAAGCGACAATTTTGAAAAAAACGAATATTTTTTACCTTTTGCTATAATAAATGTCCAAAAAAAATATATAAAAAACAAAATGTATTCATCAGTTTTGGCCAATATATATTCTTCTACATATTTGTGGTAAAAAAAAAAAAAAATCGCAATTTATTGATTGGTGTGTGCAAAAGTTGCCGCGTTTACAAAACATGAGAATTAATTTATGGCATTTTCACTATTTTTTTTTTCGTTGCTAATGGCGGCGATCTGCGATTTTTATCGGGACTGCGATATTGCGGCGGACTGATCGGACATTTTTGACACTTTTTTGGGACCATTGACATTTATACAGCGATCAGAGCTAAAAAAAACTGATTACTGTGTAAATGTCACTGGCAGGGAAGGGGTTAACCTGTAGGGGGCAATCAAGGTGTTAAATGTCTTCCCTCACTGTGTTCTAACTGTGTGGGGGCTGGCAGGGACATGACAGATCTTACTGATCCCGATGACAGGGATCAGTAGATCTCGGTCATGCCGCCTGACATAGCGGGGAACCGTTGTGTTTACATCAGCGGTTCCCTGCTTCTCCGCTGTACCAGGTAATCATGGGTCGCCAGCGGAAATCAAGTCCGCACGACCTGCAGTTCCACTCAGGGAGCGTGGGGTGGCGCGCGCTCGCCCCCAGCTGCGCATGCACGTATCGCCGTTCATAGAAGGCGATCTGCGCTATGCTGCCAACTCGGAGCAGTAAATGTACATGAGCCGGTCGTTAACCGGTTAATATTCTTTAAGCGCTAATTCACACCACAAAAATGCACTGCAGATCCAATCCGGATGCGTTTCTGCATGCGCGTTTTTGATGCATTTCCGGATGCATTCCTGATGCTTTTTTCTTTTTATGTCTTTTTTGATGCATTCCAGTGCATTCCAATGCATTTTACGGCATTCCAGTACAGTCCAGTGCAGGAAAAATGCAGCATGTTCTACCATTTTCTACCATTTTCTCTGGAACTGGAAAGCCCTGGAACTGACCACACTGGTATGTACTATGCCATTGGAAACCATATAACCTACTTTCCATGGATTTTTTGATGCAGAAAAAAAGCACTGGACTGCATGTGGTGTGAACTGGCCCTGAAAGTGGAACTATACTCACTTTCTTGCATTTGTGGTGTCCCAGAGCTCCACACTGGGTACACAGCTTTCCTTTGACCATAATGGCTTCCATTTATTGACCTTCAGCCTTTTTCATTAACCCAGCTGTGAAGACATCACTATCACACGTGCACAGGAGCTCATTCATCTCGGCATTGACTAAATTTGTACACAGAGCTGTGCACGCGCAGCTCAGTGGACAGAACACACAACCAGGTAAAGAACTTTAATGCAGGAGAGACATAGTATATCTCTATTGCATTAAAAATCCTGCCTGTGCCAATTTGTTTTTCCAGGGTAAAGTTCCACTTTAATCACTGGATCTCCGGAGGGTTTTACCCACTTCAGGACCAGACCATTTTTTGGTATTCAGCACTGTGCTGCTTTAACTGGTAATTGTGCGGCTATGCAATACTGTACCTAAATTACATTTATATAATTTTTTTTCACACAAATAGAGCTTTCTTTTGATGGTATTTGATCACCACTGTGTTTTTTTGTGCAATATAAATGAAAAAAAAAGAGAAAAAATACAGTGTCTTTGCACACGCAAAAAAAATATTTTTCCTAACAAATTCATTCACGACCATGTTGCAAAAATGAATACACCCCTGTAAACATGATGCAAATTTCGGATGGAAATTTTCATACGACGACCGACCATCCAAAATTCTTAGCATGCTCCTTTCGACAGCTGATTTTGATTTTTCGGACAACAAAAGCTGGATGTGCAGACTTGAAAAACATTTACGTACGTCAAGGCAACGTCTGATTTTCGTATCATCAGTACGGTTTTCATACGAAAAGACTACGCAGGCTCAGAAACGCAAAAATACATACAAAGCTCTTCAACACATTACGTCACTTCTGGCGTTGAATTCAGTAATGCGAAAATTTTCATTGTTAGTACGCTCTTCACTTTCGACATGAGACTAGCTTCCAACAAAAAATGGACGTCCTGTCGTCCGAAAATCTAAGCGTGTGTATGAGGCTTTTGGAGAAAAGCTGAATTTTAGACAACAAGATCCCAATTAACAAGAATTCAACTGGTAAGTAATTATATAACTTAGATGACAAAATCTTCAGTTTTACTTAAGTTAGTTGATGCAAAAATGAAAACACCCTCCAACAAACACTACTACACCTAGTATTTTGTGTGACCTCCATGATATGTAAAGACAGCACCAGGGACGGCCCATCCATTAAGGGCGCAGGAGCGCCGCCCCCCCCTATTCACCGCCGCCTCCCCCTATCCATATGTCCGGCTCCTTTCAGGACGCCGGATGCATGGAATCCAATGCGGGGTGGGTGTTTTTTTGAGACACCTTATTAGAGCCAAAAGCTCTAATAGGCTTCAAAATAGGGTGGGCTCGGGGCGCAGAGAATGCATCCGGAGCCCACCCAGGTATGTTACAACAGCTAACGAATATTGGCTATTGTAACACTGATCTTCCCCCCAGCCAATCAGGAGGCGGGTTTTTGAAACCCGTCACCCGATTGGCTGAACTGACAGGCGATCCTATTGAACGCCTAAGAGGAGGGGAGAAGCCACACGCTGGAAGCCGCCTATGGAGGATAGGACACAGAGCCGCTGTACACCACCTGCTACCTGCTTAGATGGGGTAAGTGCAGGACCGATTGGCAAATAGCGGGGAGGAGGTGCCACTGGCCACTCAGGGGGGTGGTTGTTTGCCGCCCCCCCCCCCAAAAAAAAACACCAGCCGCCACTGGACAGCACCAAGTCTTCTAGGCATGGAATAAACAAGTTGGCGACATATTGCAACATCTCTCTTTTTCCATTCTTCAAGAACAACCTCTTTTAGAGTCTGAATGCTGGATTGAGAGTGATCCTCAACTTGTCTCATCAGAATTCCCCATAGGTGTGCGATTGGGCTTAGGTCAGGAGACATACTTGGCCACTGAATCACTTTCACCCTGTTCTTCTTCAGAAATGCAACAGTGGCCTTAGATGTGTGTTTTGGAACATTGTCATGTTGGAAAAGTGCACAACAACAAAAGATGGGAGCATCTTCTCTTTCATTATAGAGCAGTACATCTGTGAATTCATGATATGGTGAAATGACACAAGCAGCACTCATGCAGCCCCACAGAAGGACACTGCCACCACCATGTTTCACTTTAGGCACAATGCATTTATCTTTGTACTCCTCGCCTTTGCGACGCCATACAGTTTTGAAATCATCGATCTTCTCATCACTCCAGAGTCCCAGTAGTCTTCTTTTTCCGCATAGGCCCTGACAAATACTAGGTGGGCTTTTTTGTGCATGGGCTTTAGGAGAAGCTTCCTTCATGAACAAATCCCATGCCATTCTTCTGCATTGTGCACCGTATTGTGTCATGGGAAACAATCACCCAAGTTTGGCTTTCTACATCTTTAGCTAACTGCAGTGAAATTGCATGGCTATCTTCTTTAACCCTTCTCATCAGTAGACGCTCCTGTGCAGTTCCATCTTTGTTACATTTTTGTATCCCTTTTGCTACAGTATTCTGACTGATAAGTAAAGCTTTGCTGATCTTGTAGCCTTCACCTTTCTTGTGTAAAGAAATTTTCTTCCTCAGGCCTTGTGATATTTCTCTTCCATGTGGGAAGTGGTTTTCTTTGTTAAGTAATGGAATTTTATAATCAACTTTCTGCTGGACACCTGTTTAATGTATAATTAAACTCACCTGTAGTTGAATTCTTGTTAATTAGGCTTTTGTTGTCTAAAATTCAGCTTTACTCCTATGGGCCGGTTCACACCTAGGCGATTTGTGATCCGACTTGTGTCGCCCCAAGTAGCCTCAAATCACTTGACATCAGAAATCCCATTGAAATGAATGGGAGTCGTCTTAATATGCGCTACTCAAGTCACTTCCGACTTGATGGCGACTTCTGAAAAGGTTCCTGTACTATTTCAAGGCGGCTTCTAGGCAATTTGAGCCCATAGAAGTCAATGGAAGTTGCTTCCAAGTCGAATCACCGTCTATGAAGAAGCAACTTTACAGGAAAAGGAAAATTGAGGAAAATTGTTTTCATACTTACCGTAATTTTCCTTTCCTGGATCCTCCTCATGTCAGCCTACTATGGGTCAGCTCCACCCCCTCTGACCCCTTCAGGACAACCTCTTTCCAAGCCTATAAGAGGCGGCTGTCTGCCCATATGCAGTGTTCAGTTTACCCACCTGGTGATGGACTTTGGGTGGGAATTCCTCGGCTGACATGAGGACGATCCAGGAAAGGAAAATTACGGTAAGTATGAAAACAATTTTCCTCATTCCTGGACCTCCTCATGTCAGCTTACTATGGGATGTACCAAGCAATCAACCACATAAGGGGAGGGAAGACATCAAACACCAGAATCATAAACTGATATCAATAATTTTATGGCCGACAGCCGCTGACAAAACAGTAGACCCAAAAGCTTCCGATGCCGTCAGAGTTACCTTCACTCTGTAGCGCGGAATGAAAGTATTCGGTGCATTCAAGCTAGCTGCCCTGCACCCTACTTCTGCGGACACCTTAGCGTATAACGCACAGGAATCTGCCATGCTTCTCATAAATGTGCTTTGACCTCCAGTGGCGGAAGATATCCCGCCTCTCTATATGCCATCTGGATAAGTTTAACGATCTATGAAGACCCTATTCTAGGAGGCCTAGCCATGCCTTTCCTGGAGGGCCCGGGAAAGATGAAGAGCTGATCATGTTTCCAGACATCTAGTCCACTCTAGGTATATTGATAAGGCCCGCACTAGATCCAGCCTAGTCCATTCGTCTTTCGAGTTACTACCCGGAAAAGCCGATACGACTGCTTCCCAAATCAACTGCAAGGCTGATGCCACCTTTTAGAAGAAAGTTTGGGACTGTTCTGAGTATTATTTCCTCTTGGAGGATTCGTCAATATGGCTCCCTGGTTGAAAAAGCACACAGTTCAGACACCCATCTGGCCAATGTAATTACCATCAAAAAATTGCACTGAGATAAAGAGCATGATGGCACCGGACCAAATGGTGGTGCTAATAAGGCTTTCAGAATTAAAGGCAGGTCCCACTTCGGAAAGGGCTTTATTGAAGGCCTGATCTTTATTGCTGCCTTTCAGGAACGCATCCCTAGAGGATCCAAGGCCCATCTTTGTTCCCCCGTAGCTGACAGGGCAGACTCAAACCTTTGAGGAGCTAAACGACAAAACCCTTGCCCCTACTTTCCTGGAGAAATTTCAATATGCTAGAGACTACGGGTGCCCTCAGAACCCAGCTCTTTCCTGCTGAGAAGCGACAAAAAGGCCTTATATATCCTATAATAAAGTATTATCGGTAGTTTTCTTTTGACTAAAAGCTCCACACCATGAACCTCAGTTTTCCTGGCTTCCGGTTACACTGCTTGTCATGCAGCAGAAAATGTTTGTGAGGAGGCAGGAGAATTGGCTGACACATAGCCATTTTCTATGCTAGTGAACATCATGGTCTTCTGGGCCAGAAGGCCATGCCGCTATTGCTGTTATCTTCTTCTGTTCTTCATTAAAACTCTGAGGATTAACGAGAGCGGAGGAACCACAGACTAAGGGAAAGTCCCATGGAATGGATAGAGCATCCTAGCCTAAAGCCTGCGAGTGCCACCTTTGGGAGAAGTAACACGTAATCTGAGAGTTCTCCTCCAACGTCACCCAATCTATGATTGAGGTCCCCGAGACCTTGAAGATTTTGAACAGGTATCTGGGATCCAAGCTCTGTTCGTTCAAATCCACGGATCTCCAACTCAGTTGATCCACCAGCTTGTTTTGTGGACCCAGAAGGTATGCTGCTGCCTAGGGAACAATCTGGCATGCCACTCTGAGTAGTGGGAGGCTCCTGGTTCCCCCTTGCCGGGCCACGTAGGCTTTGCAACATCGATTGGAAGGCTACTAGAGTGTTCTGAACGGCCCCTAATTCTAACAGGATTGAATGCTGAGATAGAGATGCTTCTAATTTGCCCTGTACTTGTTGCCTAAGGAATGAGCTCCCCGGTCTACTATGCTAGCATCTGTAGTCAGCACTACTGGAACTGGAGGTTCGATAGGCACCCTGCGGTATAGATTCTGAGATATCTTCCACCATATCAGAGGTGGTTTTATTGGTACTGAATAGCAGATCTTCTGGGCTAATGAGTGGCGATCCCACTGATGAAGAAAATTGTATTGAAAACTCTCCTTCTGAAATTTGGCCCAAGGTACTACCTGGATTGTGGATGACAACAGGCCCAGGTAGTGCATACACTTCTTGGCCATCAGAAATTGCCTGGTCATGCCCATTCCCGACTTGGTCTGAACTTCCACCAACTTCCTAAGAGGCAGAATACACGAACTTGGGTAGTGTCAAATTGCATTCCTAGATACTCTAGGACTTGAGTCGGTTGCAACAGACTCTTGTGATGGTTGATCAACCAACCAAACCATCTGATCGTGCTGCAGGTTATCAGCCCGTGCTGTTGAAGGAGGGACTTTGACGCGGCCCGAGGAAGAAAGTCGTCCAGATAATAAAAAATTTGAATGCCTCTGATCCTTAAGATAGCGATGATTACAGCCAAAACTTCTGAAAATGTTCTTGGAACTATGCCCAGCCCAAAAGGCAGACAACGAAACTGGCAATGGAAGCGATGGTGTGATGCACTTATGGGCACATGTAGGTAAGCATCCGCTAGGCCTATTGACGCTAGCAAATCTCCCTTCTTCACAATGAACAATGATGGTTTGCAAGGACTCCATTCTGGATGGAGGGACTTTCATGAAGGTATTCGGGCTTTTAAGTCCAGGACCGGCCTGAATCCTTCTGAGGATCTTAATGAGAGAACTCCGCGCTTAGGATATTGATGGGCTAGCTGCTGGGTATGCTGCCTCCAGTGGTACCTCCCTGCTCAGGGAGTAAGGGTATATCTGATTTAGGTCTGGGTTGGCGCTCCCCTCGTTTGTTAAATAAATGAAAAGTGAAAACAGAATTTGTATATATAAAAAATTCATGTAAAAAAAAAATTCATGTGCTAGTATGCTTAATGTGCTAGTATGCCTGATATAAGGTGAATGTTGCAAGATGCTGTAGGTGAGTACAGCTAAAATCAAGTGAATATATAAAACAGGTGATAAATCTGTAAATTAGATAAAATCCTTTTTATAACAATAAAACGGGAAATGTGATGATGTGATAGTATAAAAATATAATTTACTCGAGGTAGAGTCTGGTAAGAAAGTGCTTGTGCAACTAATAATTATGTGATATATGGTAAAGACCTCTCCAAGCGTTCCTTGGGTATGACAAATATGCTAGTATCACTTAATGTGCTAGTATCACCCTGGTAGATATATCTCTGGTTCTCCCAAAAGTATATGTACCCCTTCTTAATTCAGTAATGATATATTCTGGTGGCAATCTGCAAGTTCAACCTATTCGTGCGACCTAGGTACACACGATCCCCAGTTCTCCTATTAAATTATTTATATACTGTTATAAATGCAATATATGACCAATCCTGCTTCCTTAAAAGTGTGGTTAAAGTGTCCATAAAATGCAGTTCAACATTAAATCCTTTTTGTGCGGCACACGTGCTCCCCAACTTCCACCCTGCTTACCGGACAGCGCCACCCCACACAGTGGTAAAACGCAGAGGCGCCTGTCCCAGGCGGGTGTAACAGGGATCCTTGGAATGATGGTTGATTTCTCCTTGTTCTCCGTTTGGTTTAATCCAGGTTCCTAGGTGGTTGGGGCTTCCCGAGGATGTGTATCCAGACGAGGATGTGTATCCAGACGTGGTTGGTTCCTTTCACAGGTGCATCCACAATCCTGTGGCAAATGGTGGTCTCCTTTTGCGTTGTATATTCCAGGGTGTTGGTTAGTCAAAGGGTCCTCCGTGGTATATGCGATTCACATTCAGGGAAGGAATGGGAACAACTCCAAGTTGTTACCAAGAACAGAAGAGAATAGAATCCTTCTCCCTTCTCGTGTTTCAGAACTGGCAGAATTGCTAGATGGCAATAAATTCTTTACATACATTAATAAACAACGCCCTTTCCACTGGACAAGTAGAAATTCGGGTCTCCACAGAATGAGACTAGGGAGGTCTTCCTTAAATGAAGTCCAAGACCCAGGTATCTTAAACTTCTTCCGCCTAGACCTCTCCAAAGTAAGACAGTCTGCTCCCACTTGGGAAGTCTGGACAGGGAAACCTTCAGAAAAGCTTGTCTGAAGCTTTCGCTGGCTGGTTCGCCTTAACTTTGGTTGCCTTGGAAAATGCTGGACCCTGCTCCTTCCACTTGTCCAAAGAACGGTCGCCCCGGTTGGTAAGCGGAAGCTTCCCCGAAACTTTTTTTAGATCTCTCGGAAGGGATCGAACGGCTGGGGAAATCTTTTCCTTCCCTGCGGAATAAGCCCTGCGTTCCCTCCAGACACTTGTTGCACCTCTGACTCCAGGGTCTTGCCAAAAAATTTTCCATCAAAAAGGAACTGAGCAAAGGCTGTGCTTGGAAGCACTATCCGCTGACCAATGCTTCAGCCATAGGGCTCTGTGTGTCGTCATAGACTGAGCTATAATTTTCAGTATTATCCTGACCTGGTCCACGGGCACTTGCTAGAAAATACAACCTTACCCTAATGGACTGTAAAGGGGGGAACTTTCTTCCCCTATCACTTAACCCAAAGAACCGTGCTCCAACTCCGTAATGCACACCTTAAGGCTGCTGCCACTAGGTAAGTGCTCTATCCGGCTAACGGGTACATTCTTTAGAGATCTGTATCTATCCTACGATCCATCTGATCTTGAAGGATACAGAGTCATCTAGAAGCAAGGTAATGTGCCCAGCTTGTCTCTGAAGTGAGGCATCCGTCTTAGGTGCGGCCTCCCAAAGCTTAGCATCCCTAGAGCAAAAAGGGTACAAGTTTGAGACCCTGTTGGACGTTCAATCTTTTATCGGGCCTTGCCCATTCATCTTCCACTATTTCCTGTATTAAAAACCAAAATAATGGGAAGGGCAGGAGTGACCTTTTCAAGTCCAGATAATACTCTCGCTGCACAAAATACTAAGCGCTTTTGAAGAGCTTCTCAGGCGCTTTTGAAGAGCCTTCCATTGCTTTCAATGGAGAGGGGTGTATTTTCACCATCCAGCCAGCGCACTGCTCCAGAGTGAGAGCGTTCATTGAGTTTAAAAGAAATAGGATTTCGTGAGCTCTTCAGGCGCCTGAAAAACACATGAAAAGCGCCTCAGCGAGAAAGGGGTCCTAGGCTTGACTCACACCCATGCATCTCCAGCATCCCTCGCATCGTGCAGACCCACACCACAGACATGTCCCATAGGAAACAATGCCAAATAGACTGTAGTGCTGATCTGCGAAAATGCACCAAAAACGCACGGGTGCGAATCAGGCCAAAAGAAGCATGTTCTTCTGAACTGTAGTGATATGTTGCCTCTGGCTCTGATTCTGAAGCTGAAGCGGAAGAGTACCACCTCGGCCTTCCAGCCGCCCTTGACTGCCGCCTTAACATAGTGCTTCACCTGGCGTGCATCTGTTGCATTACCACATGCGGCCTCCTTTAAACAAGAGAAGTATACACGCCTCCCTGGCAGGAAGTTTGCCCGCGCGCCCAGCAGGCCTTCTCCTCCCGGGCCGAGGCCCTTTTCAGAAGATGAAGAGGATCTGCGTCTGCTTATGCACATGCTAGCGCTTAGCGGTTGCTTCCTGGTGTTGCAACAGCCATTGGCCTTGGCTCACGGCAATGCAATGAGGCACCCGAGAGGGTGACCTGGAGTGGCGTTCCACATGGATTTTATCCCACCGCCGACCACTCCTCTGAGCCGACTTATCACACACTGAGCGATTCATTCTTTGCGGGTGATGCGGCTCCTTGGAACTTCCCTGCGGGCGTTTATCCTGCATCCGGGTCTTCTCTGTGTGAAGAGAAGAATGCACTCTTTTAAAAAAAAAAAAATCATGCATTCTTCAGTGCTATAGAAGCAGGCAGGAGGACGCAGGACACCTGGACACACATAGACAGCCAGAGATCTATCCAGCAACTCAAGGCCGCAGCCCTGTTGAGATCCCACATCATTCAGCATAGAGGCAGTGATTAGCAGACAAGCTGGGCTACAGGTGTTGTAATCACCACAGAGAAGCAGGAACCAGAGCATGGGAGAGGGCATTCCTAACATACCAGGAAGTGGCCACTCTGAGCAACCTCCTGAGAGTTCCTGTGGGACTACAAGCCTCAGCCTGCCTGCTGTTCATCCATTTGTCACACAGCCCAATCCAGCAACATATAAACGCTTCCTAGAGGTCGGTGTACACCTCTATACTGCTGAAGTGAGACTCTGTCCTTGCTGTCGTCACCACTTCGCCACACAGCCCCACTAGCAGTATTTAACCGCTTCCTAGAGGCTGGTGTACACATGCAGTTCTTTAAAGTGCTGAAGTGAGACTCTGTCCTTGCTCTCTTATCACTTCGCCACATAGCTCAACTAGCAGTATTTAACCGCTTCCTAAAGGCTGGTGTACACATGCAGTTCTTTAAACTGCTGAAGTGAGACTCTGTCCTTGCTGTCTTCACCGCTTCGCCACACAGCTCAACTAGCAGTATTTAACCACTTCCTAAAGGCTGGTGTACACATGCAGTTCTTTAAACTGCTGAAGTGAGACTTGCCTGCCGCCGCACAGCCCACCCATCAGTGTTTAACTACTCTCTAAAGGCCGGTGTACACACGCAGTACTTTATACTGCTTCACTGAGACCCAGCACCAAGGGTACCCCACAAGGGAAGATTTACAGCCCAGACAACCAAGTACGCGAGAGGACTCAAGTCTTCTAGGGAACAGACCCGACATTTAGAAGGGAACACCCCATGGGAACCACGACCCAGAGTCACTTCGTCATATTTCATGACGCACACATGTGGCCGGAAATCTCTCATCAATTTGTGACTACCCACCCGACACGCCGCCGTCCGTTCAGAGTGAAGTCGTCAAATTTCTTGACGTACACATGTGGTCGGAAATCCTTCACCAATTTATGACGATCAACTCGACACACCGCTTCGCCACTTCTGTCGTTCCTGTCTCAGAGTGAAGTCGTCAAATTTCTTGACGTACACATGTGGTCGGAAATCCT
>BLSH010418355.1:355039-370229 GCA_018402905.1 Glandirana rugosa | reverse complement strand
CAACCCCCTGCTCCTCTGCATCCCCTTTGCATTACACACCCCCTGCTCCTCTGCATCCCCTTTACATTACACAGCCCCCTCCTCCTCTGCATCCACTTTACATTACACAACCCCCTGCACCTCTGGGCCCCTTTACATTACACTGCCCCCTGCTCCTCTGCATCCCCTTTACATTACACAGCCCCTTGCTCCTCTGTATCCCCTTTACATTACACAGCCCCCTCCTCCTCTGCATCCACTTTACATTACACAACCCCCTGCACCTCTGGGCCCCTTTACATTACACAACCCCCTGCACCTCTGCACTCCTTTACATTACACAGCCGCCCTGCAGCTGTGGGGGGGTCACCTTGGAGGGGTGGGTGCAGGTGGACCTGGGGGGTCTTGCTATGTTTTTTTTTGTTTTACTTACATTTTTTTTACTTTTTTGGGGGGAGTGGTGTCTTTGGTGAGATATCAGAGGTCTAAACAGACCCCCATATCTCTTATTTCGAGACAGAGAAAGGGAACTGAATCCTTTTCTCTACAGCTTTTAACTTCAATGAGTGAGGAATTTCAGGAATTTCTCACTCATTGAGAAAATGACACACTGATAGACAGTAACACTTGCGGTTACTATTATCAGCTGTCAGTGGGACACATAGCAGTGATCACTGTTTGTGCCCGCTGTGCTACACATGTTTACCAAGCCCCCCAAGCCCTAACTTCACCCTCATCCGCACCGCTGCCCCCCCCCCCCCCCCACAATCCCCAGCCTGTCAGCTTGCCGGAGAACACAGGCAGAAGCTGCAGGCTGCAGGAGGGGAAGGAGGGATGCCGCTTGGAGTTGCAATGGATGGGGGGTGCAGTGATCTGAGTGGTGGAGGGAACACATCCGGATCCCCCCCAAGCCCCATGCAGCACCTGAAGCCGGCGTGGGCGGCAGAGGAGGGATGCTGGCTAATTATGGTAGCTGTGGGGCTGCCATTAGGGGGGAACAAGGATCGGGTTAAGGGGGGGGGGTCGTCCGAGCCTGATGACAGCTGGTGGGAGGGGAGGAGGAGGGAGAGGGGGAATCCGAGGACAAGTGATTGGTTGTTAAGGAAGCGATGGCCCCGTTCCTTAACAACCAATAATTGCAGGCATTTTTTCCTTTACATTTCAGTTGTTAGTGGGGAATTCCCAGCGGACAAGTGAAAGAATCGAGACCAAAGGTATCGGTTTCCGGTATCTGAAAATGCCCAGTATCAGTACCGATACCGATACTAGTACAAAGTATGAGTGGTACAAGTATGAGTCATAGTTAAAGAAGAAAAAAATTTTGGGGTGCTTATTTCAGATGATTGCAAAATAAGAAAACAGTATGATCTGGCCGTATTGTAGGTAAGGCCTGGTTTACACTAGTGCGGCACATGATGGCTCCTTAACCATTTGCCGACCAGCCGCCGTGTAATGCGCAAACCGACCTACCTGTACGTTGGTCTGTGCATGTGGGATAGTGGGTGCGCGCACCCGCCCGGGTCACGCGGACTCTATGTCCACCGGCGACTCGCGATCGTTCTACACAAAGGCAGAACGGGGATCCGCCTATGTAAACAAGGGAGATCCCCATTCTGACAGGAGACATGTCTGAGATCTGCTGTTCCCAGTGATAGGGAACAGCAATCTCTGTCATGTCCCTTGCAGCCCATCCCCCCTACAGTTAGAACACACCCAGGGAACACAGTTAACCCCTTGATTGCCCCCTACTGTTAACCTCTTCCCTGTCCGTGTCATTTATATATTGATCAATGCATTTTTATAGCACTGATCAATGTAATAATGTCCCCAAAAAGTGTAATTTGGGGTCAGATCGCCGCTATTACCAGTAAAAAATAAATAAATAAATAAAAGTCCATAAATCGATCATGTAGTTTGTAGACACGATAACTTTTGTGCAAACCAATCAATAAACGCCTATTGCGATTTTTTTTTTTACCAAAAATATGTAGAAAAATACATATTGGCCTAAACTGATGAATACATTTTTTTTTATATATATATATATATATATATATATATTTTTTGGATATGTATTATAACAGAAAGTTAAATATATCTTTTTTCGTTTATAGCGCAAATAAAAAAAAAAACCGCAGAGGTGATTAAATACCACCAAAAGAAGGCTCTATTTGTGGAAAAAAGAAGGACACAAATTTTGTTTGGGTACAGCGTTGCACGACCGTGCAATTGTCAGTTAAAGTGACGCAGTGCCGAATCGCAAAAAAATGGCCTGGTCAGGAAGGAGGCAAATCCTTCCGGGGCTGAAGTGGTTAACAACCAATAAATCATCCAGCTGTCAGCAGGAATGAGCCATCGGTTGTTAGGATGTCAGTGGGTGCCGACTCCTTGAGTGGAACTTTAGTCAGAAAATGAAGTCCTGATAGATCACTTCAGGCTGGCCCCTTTTGCAGGTATAGCTATGTAAAACATTAAAATGAAGTGCCTATACTGTTTGAAATCCAATAAGGCACTGTCTCACTTTGCTCTGCACAGCCTCAGCTGTTCAGTATTCTTGGCAATGTGCCGATAATCAGTGAGTTACTAGAGGCAAGCATCCGGCGTCATGCAAGGGCCAGACGCATGGATAGGGGGGGCGGCGCCCGTGCAAATTAATGGACGGGCCGCCCCCTGGTCTTTGCTTTGGGAGAAAAAAATCACTTCTAACATTGGGTGCTCTACGCATGTGGATGTTGCTGCATTATGTAAAACTGTTACGTTTCTTTAATTATTTTTACTATTACTATCTTATTATTACTACTTTTTTTTATTTAAGAATGGGGTGCCTTGAGATTGGGCATAATTTTAAAGGGTGCCTTGACTGAAAAAAGTTGAGATACACTGGTGTAGGCAATTTACAGCAGACACTAATTTTGGCAGTATAATTATTAGTGTAGAAACCAAATTGAAAAAATGGGTATGGCTTTCATAATTATTAATGTGAAATGTATGTTCTTTTGTTAACCCCTTCAGATCTGCGCTATAGTGGCGGCAGGGGAGGGCTGGGCCAGGGGGCAGGGTGGCAATTGCCCCCCAGGCCACCCTAACTTACATTCAAAATGGCCGACGGCCGCTGCCCGCTCACACTTTTTTCTTCTTGTGGAGGAAGGAAGCAGGGGCCAGGGGCGCAGCCACCAACTAACTGCAGGCAAAGGGGGGAGGGGGCACCCAGGGCCGGCTGTGCTGATGGGCACTGACGAGCCTGCATTGATGGGCACTGATCAGGTTGCATTTGATAGGCATTGATGAGCTGCATTGATGCATTATTTTTGTTAAACGTCCTCTGTTGCTATTAACATTAAATTATGTTACCACATTGTATCATATTTGTCTTGCTTCATAACATCAATATTCGTTCTAAAACCAAGTGGACATGGGTGGTGAGCTGATTCGGTGGTTCAATGGGCCACTTGACTGGACTTGCCCCCCAGGCCTAAGGCTGCCAGCCCTCCCCTGAGCGGCGGTGTGCCCACGGGTCGGACGGACTCGATGTCTGCCCGAGACCCGCGATCACCTGCCAAAGCTGCAGAACGGGGATGTAAATACGCCGGTCCTCCATTCTGTGACAGGGGGCTTGACAGATCTACTGATCCCTGTCACTGGGATCAGTTAGATCTGTTCTGTCCCGGCCAGCCCCTCCCCCCACAGTTAGAACACATGCAGGGAACACAGTTAACCCCTTCACTGTGCCCTTAGTGTTAACCCCTTCACTGCCAATGACATTTATACAGTAATCAGTGGCTATTTAAATTTCTGATCGCTGTATAAATGTCATTGGTCCTAAAAAAAGAGTCAAAAATGTCCGACATGTCCACCCCAATATCGCAGTCCCAATAAAAATCGCAGATTGCCGCCATTACTAGTAAAAAATAAATAAATAATAAAAACGCCATAAATAAATTCCCATAGTTTGTAGACGCGATAACTTTTGCTCAAACCAATCAATATACGCCGATTACCAAAAATATGTAGAAGATATAAATTGGCCTACAAAAAAATGTAGCAGCATGAAAATCGAGCCAAAAATGTATCAAAAACACATCAATGTGCATTAATGTCACACTACAAAATACAAGTCCTATTTCCTTTAAATAGCACTTTATGTAGACCTCATTTAGAATACTGTGTCCATTTCTGGAGACCTCATATATAAAAGATATTGATAAGGTTAAAGGAGTCCAGAGATAGACAACAAAAATGGTGAAAGGTCTGAGGGATAAAACATACTGTACAGTATAAGGGCACTTACACACTGCGGGTGGTGGTGCGTTAGCAGTAAATCCCCGCTAGTCACAGCGGGGATTTACTGCTGTATTAGTGGCACTACGGCGGCGGGAGCGGTGCACTTTTAACCTCCCACAAGGGGTTAAAACGGGGTTAAAAGTGCCTGCGCTCCGCACTTCCGAGGCGGTGTGCAGCCGCTTCAGAATCGCTGCCCCATTGTTTTCAAGGGGCGGTGGAGGAGCGGTATATCACCGCTCCAAAAATGCGGCTTGCAGGACTTGCAAGCACACCGCTCCAGTGTGAAAGCACTCTGGCTTTCACATTGCGGTGGATGGGGAGTGACTTTCGAGCTAAATAGCGCCTGTAAAGCGCCTCAGTGTGAAAGGGGTCTAATGCCTCGTACACACGGTGCACCGGTCGTACGACCGAACAGCCCAAATTGTATGTTGGCTGTTGTATCTCGCGTACTGACATTCATTAAACGATCGTACGACCAAGCTGAACGTAGTGACGTGTTATGAACATATAAAGAGAAAGTTCAGGTTCCTGTAATTTGTGTCTGGCCGTTCATGACTTCTGAGCATGCGTGTTTTGCACAATACAACTTGTTGGACCAACTTCTCTGTGCACACGATACAAAGGTCGTATGACCGCTTGTTGGTACTACCAAGTTTTATAGTTTGCTCATACAACTTCTGTAGTACAACCGTCGTATGTCGGCTGTTCTAATCGCGTGTACTAACGGTCGATTTAGCATACAACGGTCGTTCGTACGACCTGTTGTATACAATCGTCAACACGTGTGTATGAGGCTTAAGGGAAGACTGCAGGAACTTAATGTGTACAGCCTGGAGAAAAGAAGGGAAAGGGGGACATAATTGAAACCTTTACATACATCAAGGGTATGAATAAGGTTCAGGCGGATAGTATTTTCAGTAAGAAGCTACAGACTTTCAGCAGCGGTCAGTCAACAGTAAATAAATGTAAACAAACCTAGATCTATACTATAGAAAATATATACGTTTGTCTATAGAAAAAAGAAATAAAAAAGAGGCAGACTTAGGCCCTTTTCACACTGAGACGCTTTCCTAGCGTTATTGTGATAAAAATAGTGCTTCCAAAATGCTTCTGAAATGCTGCCCATTAATTCCAATGTATCTATTCACACTGAGGCGCCGCGTTTAAAAATGTCCTGCAAGCATGATTTTTTGTGCTTATACTGAGCGCTAAAAATAGCGTATTAAAAACGCCCATATACATTGAAATGAATGTAAAGCGCTTTAAAAGCGCCAGCAAAACGCCCAGAGGTTGTGGAAAGGTCAAAATACCAGGAAGTTAATAGGATGTAATGTAGGGGGATGTGCAATTTATTTAATGCTAGCGCTTGAAAAGCGCTTCAAAAACGCCTGGGCGTTAGGGCTAATTATAGCGCTAACGCTGGAAAAACGCGACAAAAACGCAGTAATAACGCTTGATGTTTTGCACATGTTTTTCAAACGCCTCAGTGTGAAAGTAGCCTTAAATAGACCATTTTTTGTGTCATCACACTTCAATTTTCCTATATAAGTGAATGCATGACTGTTAGCTATGTTGTCTGCAAAAGAAGAGCAGCGCCGAGTTATTTGCACGGTAGTAGGTTCTGAAACTGATCCAAAGAGTTGCTAGATAGAAAATTGAATTGATTAGTCACCTCCGCAGAGATGAGTGGGACAATTAGATTAATTGCTTGTGTATGGGATTGTTGAGTGATTTTCCTATTTTCATTATATATAAAAAAAGAAGCTTCACTTCACTAAAGGCATTGAATCATGACCTTTCACTGTAAAATAACTTGTTTACTTGGTTTCATTTCACAGTCATTATATAACTAGACTCCTGGAGAGCAGCTGAATGCACAGTTCAAATACAACTATATTAATTTTTATTTCTGCTCTGCCTGTCTTTTTATCCTGCCTACCAGACAGAACAGATAAATCCTAGACCTCCAATGCAGTAGCAGCAGCCCAACATGACCTAGACCAGTGGTTCTCAACCCGGTCCTCAAGTACCCCCAACAGGCCATGTTTGCAGGTTTTCCTTTATCTTGCACAGGTGCTTTAAATCAGAGTCAATGGCTTGGAATTTTGGACAGCTATTTTAGCTAAGAGAGATTCCCAAAACATGGCCTTTTGGGGGTAGTTGAGGACAGGGTTGAGAACCACTGACCTAGAACATATCCCTAGCCTACTGACTGGACAATAAAGGAGCAACAGTTAGATCACCACACTGCTCTCTTCTTCTGCACCTTCACTGTCTGCGCAGAAACACTGCAGAAGAGCCTGATTGCCTTCTTGCGCTGGAACTCCTCCATATGGGCTCCATGCACACTGGACGCTATCTGGGCTCTTCAGCGTCGGGCAGCAGAAGCTGCTTACAAAACGTTCTATTTGCAGTGTTTTGTAAGCAGCGTTTACCCGCGTTTAGCGGCGTTTTTTTTTTTCTTCATTGGCTTCCATTGACTGCAAAAAACGCCAGACGCCGATAAACCGGCGTTTACCGGCGTTTGGCGTTTTTTGTGGTCAGGAGAACGACTTTTGAACGCCAATTCAGGGCATTCAGATAACAGCCCAAAAACGTCACTGTTGATAAAAGACAATAAACGACCATGTGCGCATGGACACATAGGATAAAATAAAGTGGCGTTTTTGGGCTAACAAAAAAACGCCCAAACGACCAAAAACGGTCGTTTTTGAGATACAGTGTGCATGGAGCCTTAGGGTTGCCACATCATCCCTTTAATCCAGGACACATATGAATTACCCAGGTTCTGTGGCTGATTAAGGTGGTAATTAAACTCACTTGGTGCCTTATCTGCATTAAATTAGCCGCAGAACCTGTGTAATTCATATGTGTCCTGGATTAAAGGGATGATGTGGCAACCCTACCTCCATTCTAAAGCCTCGTACACACGGTTCGACGGTCGTATACAACAGGTCGTACTAACGACCGTTGTATGCGATATCAATCATTCGTATGCGCGATTAGAACAGTCAAACAAATACGACGGTCGTACAAGGGAGTTGTATGAGCAAACTAGAAAACTTGGTCGTACCAACAAGCGCTCATACCACCGTTGTATCGTGTGTACAGAGAAGTTGGTACAACAAGTTGTATTGTGCAAAACACGCATGCTCAGAAGTCAGGAACGGCTGGATGCTAATTACATGAACCTGAACGTTCTTTCTGCGGTCATGCGATCGTGTAGTGCAGTCAGTATGCAAGTTACATTATCCAACATACGATTTGAGACGATCGTACGTGCGATCGTCGTCCCATGTGTACGAGGCTTAAATCTTGCTATACAGGGGATTATGGAAGGAACATCTGCTAATTGCATGTAAAAATGTATTTTAACCACTTCAGCCCTGGAAGGATTTCCCCCTTAATGACCAGAGCACTTTTTGTGATTCGGCACCGTGTTGCTTTAACTGACAATTCATGTGACACAAACGAAAATGACGTCCTTTTTTCCCACAAATAGAGCTTTCTTTTGGTGGTATTTGATCACCTCTGTGGTTTTTATTTTTTGCACTATAAACAAAAAAATAGCGACAATTTTGAAAAAAAAAAAAACAATATTTCTTTTTGTTGAAATACATATCCAAAAAAAAATATGAAAAAACTAATTTATTCATCAGTTTTGACCAATATTTATTTATTCTTTCCCATATTTTAGTAAAAAAAAATTACAATAGGCGTATAACGATTGGTTAGCGCAAAAGTTGCCGCATCTACAAACAATGAGAATTCATTTATGGGTTTTTTTTTGTTTTTTTTACTAGTAATGGCGGAGATCTGCGTTTTTTAGCAGGACTGCGACATTGCGGCGGACATGTCGGACACTTTTGACACTTTTTTGGGACCATTGGCATTTATACAGCGATCAGTGCTATGAAAATGCACTGATTACTGTGTAAATGTCACTGGCAGGGAAGGGGTTAACACTAGGGGGCGATCAAAGGGTTAACTGTGTTCCCTGCTTTGTGTTACTAACTGTGTGGGGGCTTGGCTGACTGGGGAAGGAGAGTGATTGCTGTTCCCATATACAGGGAGAATACGATCACACTCCTTCTCCCCTGTCAGAACGGGAATCCGCTTGTTTACACTAGCGGTCCCTGTTCTGTCACTGCGGGGGGAGCGATCGCGGGTAGCTGGCGGACATCGTGTCCCCCCTACCCGCTCCCCTCACTTCACAATGTGTGTACGCCCACAATTCTCGATCTTGCAGCCGCCGTCGGGTGAGGGCGGTTTGCGATTTAGAGCCAAGTTGCCGCCGTCAAGCCACGGCGGGCGGTCGGCAACTGTTTAAGTGATACTAAAGTTGTTTTTTTTTTGTTTGAAAATAACAAACATGTCATACTTACCTGCTCTGTGTACACAGCAACCCAAATGTTTGCTTTTGTGTTTAATAAAGGTTTAATGCATAACTGCATTAAATCCTGTTTAGATAATAAAACAATGCAAATCAGAGAGCCTTCAACTATCTTTGTCAAGATGATGCCATATCAAAAAGGACACGTACATAGCAAGAAAAGAATTGGACGGGACTTTAGAGGCATCAAAAAGCATTCAGGTAGATGTAAAAACACCTTTATTACAAATGGTTAAAATCCATTAAGACAGGGGGGCGGAGCCGGCATCCGGAGCGGATGGTCGTGTAAGGAGAGAGCTCCGGCAGTTCGGCGGCTATAGCGACTCCAGAGCGAAGTACCAAGCACCTGATCGGCTCCCAAAAAGCCTACAAGCACTGCGGCTGACTATGCTGTCCACTGGGAAAAGAAAGGATCGGGAGGGCCCGAGAAAAATAGAGGACTTCTTCGTCCCCACAGCAGGCCGGAGAGCACAAAATGGCGCCGGCGCGGCAGCAAGGCGGCATGCGGAGCGAGAAGGAGACCCACAGTCGCAGCCCGGATCACAAGGTGAGAAGACCGGGGACGCTGTCCCGCTGCCAGCTTCACCATCTGACAGCCCGATCAAACAAAAGCGGAGAGTGGGAAGCCAGGGCGAGGATGCGGGGAGCATTAGAGGGAATGAGGAAGCTATGGAGGAGACTGACCATTACAGTCAACAGCTAAACTCCTTCCCCACTACAGGCCAGGCTATCACTGACGACACACTGAAAGACATGCTATTAACCCTGAGGGGTGCCCTGCAGCAAGACATGGCAGCATTTATGAAAACAACAAGGAGGGATATAGAGATAGAGTGGATTTTATGGAGAATAAAATGGGAGATTTTTCTAAGGCACACAACGAACTAGTTGACGCACACTATGAAGTCAAGGATGCGCTTCTAGCACTCAGGGCAAAGGTCATAGACCTAGAGGATAGAGCCCGCAGGAACAACCTGAAATTCAGAGGTGTTCCTGAAACCGTTAAATCATCAGAACTGCGCAACTATATCCAACAACTGATTATAACCGCTCTCCCAGCACTACAGCCTATAGATCTG
This sequence comes from Glandirana rugosa, assembly GCA_018402905.1. Taxonomy (NCBI): domain Eukaryota; kingdom Metazoa; phylum Chordata; class Amphibia; order Anura; family Ranidae; genus Glandirana; species Glandirana rugosa. The sequence continues at coordinate 360,497 of BLSH010418355.1, read as the reverse complement.
ACAGTGGACCGGGTGCATAGACTACCGAAACCTCCCCACCTACCAGACAAAGTCCCAAGAGACGTTATAGCAAAAATACACTTCTATCAAGTTAAAGAGCAATTGATATCATACTCCAGGAACAACCCAGCCCTCCCAGACCCCTTCTCCGGAGTCTCAATATATGCAGACCTCTCTAAAGCAACAATGGCAGCGAGAAGCAATCTGGTTCATATCACCAAAATCCTGAGGAATCACAAGATTCTTTACAAATGGGGCTTTCCGGCTAAACTGATCCTAGAAAGAAACAATGAGACGGTCACCATCACCTCTCAAGAGAAAGGCCTTAACCTCCTGCAAGATTGGGGGCTTCTACCACCTTCAAGCAACGTACCACCACAGTCTATCCAACAACAAAGACCAACCCAGCAGAGAAGGCATGAGAAGGGCAACTTCCGAAACTGACACGCTGAACTACAGACATCACCGTACTGTTAAAACAGAGTTCAATACAGGTATGTCACCCATTCCGCAGCACTCTTCCAGTGGACACAGGAGCCAAGGGGATGATGCCGCCGGACGATCGGCATTCCTTTTTCTTCCTTTTGGTAAGAACTCTTGTATTAGACTTTTGTTTATTTTCAAAGCTTGAATCGGAGCAAAATGGGGGTAATTCTCCCCCACCCCTCACCCCCAAGAGAGCTGAGTTTGTCAGCCCCACTAGTTCTGACCTTGACTATTCCCCTGTTACTTTTTACTCCCTGCGCACGTCGCCAGGAAAAAGCAGCTACCATAACAGATGCACACAAACTTGTTACCCTTGTACCACCACATGTAGACAAATCCAAGAATGCTTGTTACTTTTCATCTGACAAAGTGAAGCTACCCAGCGACAGAAGACCCAGCATCTCCCCCAGGGAAGATGTCACTTAAGCTAATGTCTCTAAACGTGAGGGGTCTCAACAGCCCGTTCAAAAGAAGAACAATGTGGAACACTGCCTTGGACTACAATTGTGATATCTTGTGTGTTCAAGAGACCCACTTTGCCTATGGTAAAGCACCTAAGTGCACGCACCCTAAATTCACCCAGGTTTTTAATGCAATGGACGCTTCCAAGAAAAATGGGGTTTTAATAGTGGTAAGGGATGGTGTCGCTCTCAGCCTTCTGGATCTGCAGAAGGATGAGCATGGATGGTTTCTAATCCTGGTGGCTGAGATCGACGGAGTGTTGCTAACCTTGGTCAATTTGTATGCCCCCAACAGCAAACAGACTAAATTCATTACAAACATCTTGACCAAGGTCAAACAATACCAAAAGGGAAGATTGATTATTTGTGGCGATTTTAACATGGTGATGGAGGGGAGAGTCGATTCCTCTGCTGGAAGAGGGGAGCACAGGCAGGCTCTGGGGACCCTCTGTCTTAAAGAGGGCCTCTATGACCCCTGGAGGTGCCTCCACTCCACGGAGAGGGACTACTCTTTCTTCTCGGCAGTACACAAAACGTACTCGAGAATTGATTTCTTTCTTACAGACAAGTTTATTTTGCAACAAATAGTGAAAGCAGAGATCCATAGTATAACCTGGTCCGACCATGCACCAGTAACCCTTGAAATAGCACAGGACAATAGATCATCTAATTTAGGCATCTGGAGGAATAATACGTACCTATTATCCCACCCAAAATTAAAACCACAAATAGAAGCCAAAATCAATGAGTATTTCCAGTTCAACGATGACGGCCAAACGTCCCCCATGACCACCTGGTGTGCTCACAAGGCGGTCATTAGGGGTCACCTCATCCAGCTCGCAGCCAGGGAAAAAAGGAGAAAGCTTCAAAATATAACCCAACTGCAACAAACCATATCCCTTTTAGAGGCCAAACATAAAACAGCAACCCAACCAGACCTATCCACACTAAAGCAGCTGGACGACTGCAGAAATAGGCTGAGAAACATTCTCAAATCAGAGTATGACCACTACTTTAAAAAGCTAAAACTAACATGGTACTCACAGGGAAACAAATCAGGCAAGCTACTAGCGGCCCAGATCAAACTAAGACAACAACGTATCACCCTACCCTCAATTAAACATCACCTAACAGGGAAGACTTTTAAAAATCCCAAAGAAATTGCAAACACGTTTAAGGACTATTATAGCTCCTTATACAACCTACGGGAAGACTCAGAAACACACCAACCCTCAATGCAAGAAATTGACAACTTTCTTAAAAAAAATTACCCTCCCCAGCATAAATGATGCAACGAGAGATAAACTTAACACACCAATCACTGAACAGGAAATCCTAGACGTGATCAAGTCCCTCCCCTCACATAAATCCCCGGGCATAGACGGATTCTCCTCCGAATATTACAAAAACTTTGCAACACAACTTTCCCCACATCTTATGAAAACATTTAACTCAGCAGTGGAAAAAGGAGCTTTCCCTAAAGAAATGCTCCAGGCAATCATTATCACTATCCCCAAACCGGGCAAAGACATAGCTAATCCCCAGAATTTTAGACCTATCTCACTTTTAAATTCCGACATAAAAATTTTTGCAAAAGTTCTGGCCAATAGACTTCTGGAGCTTACCCCAACATTAATTGGACTGGATCAGGTGGGTTTCGTCAAGGGCCGCCAGGCACACGATGGAACCCGCCGGATGATCAACCTACTCAGACTGGGAGAAAATTCAAAGGAGCCATATGCCTTCCTGGCCCTGGACGCGGAGAAGGCCTTTGACAGGGTCCATTGGGGATACCTGTCCAGGGCACTTTCCTCATATGGTTTACAGGGTCCAATCCACAAGGCCATCATGTCTCTGTATACAGGCCCCACAGCTAAAGTAATGACTTCTGGGATCCTCTCAGAGGAATTCTCACTAACGAATGGGACACGCCAGGGGTGTCCCTTATCACCGATCATCTTCTCGCTGATGATTGAACCCTTGGCGGCATCCATAAGAGCGAATATGGATATATCCGGCATCACAGTGGGCCCAACATCCCATAAACTGGGACTTTTTGCGGACGATGTTATATTAACCCTAACCAAACCAAATAGGTCGCTACCTGCCATCAAATTAGCACTCTATGAATTCAGCCGAGTATCATTTCACAAGGTCAATACAGCCAAATGCTTTGCCCTCCCAATCAACGCCTCACCCTCCCACATCACCAAGTGGAATACAATCTTCCCATGCAATTGGAAGAACTCCTCTATCACCTATTTAGGAATTCAACTGACCTCACCATCTTCAAATCTCTATAAACAAAATTTCCCACCCTTATTAATCTCCATGCAAAAAGAGCTTGCAGCACTAGGCAAGGTACAGCTCTCATGGATAGGAAGAATAGCAGCATACCAGATGCAGACTTTTCCAAAACTATTATACTATTTTAGAACCCTCCCCATCCCAATTCCCCAAAAATTTTTCAATGACCTTAATAAAATGCTTCGCAGCTACATGTGGAACAAGGCAAAACCAAGGGTTTCCTTATCCACGATGGTTAGAAGCAGAAAGCTCGGAGGTATGGGCCTCCCCAATGCCCAAGCCTACCACCAAGCGGCAGTCCTCGAACAAACAAGATATTGGTTTTCGGCCCAAGAGGACAACCACTGGTCAAATATAGAAAGGGAACTTATATCTAGCCATGATTTACCCTCAGTACTTATAGCTGCCAGCTGGACTAATAAACCAACATCACCTGATTTTCACACTATCCGGGCAACAATTGCCGCTTGGAACTCACTATCCAACAAGCACCTCCAGGAAGAATGCCTTACCCCAATAAACGCCCCTCTGGCTACGTATGAACACTTAATACCCAACTTCTCCACCCGTAGATGGTCCAAAAAAGGGATCAACTTCGACACAGATGCACTCTATGATCAACCCCCCCTTGACAAACACCAAATCGCCCAAATCAAATCTTTCCACAAAGCTATCCCAAAATCTACTGTGGTCACCCCGACCAAGTTATGGAATTTCCTCAATGGTAGATCTCCTACCCAAAAAAAGGGAATCTCCCTATTTTACAAATTCTGTAACTACCACCCCCCAAATAAAAAAATCCCAGCAATATGTCGATGGGAACAAGAATTAAAAACTGAATACACGCTAGCCCAATGGGCGACAGCAATTAAGTACAATGCGAAAGCGTCAGCATGTGTAAACCACTGGGACAACTCCCAAAAAATATTACACAGGTACTACCTTACACCTTCCCGTCTACATCTTATGAATCCGAGCATCTCCCCGCTATGCTGGAGAGGCTGCAAGAGCAAAGGCTCTTTACAGCACCTACTTTGGGAATGCCCCATTATCCACAATTTATGGAGCAGCATTGCAGATCTCCTTACAGAAGTAGCAGGATTTACAATTATCATCACCCCAGAACTGGCACTCTTGTCTATTGGTATAGACGCCTTTCCCCCATCTACCAGGATAGTGATACTCCACACACTCTTTGCGACCAGAATTGCACTAGCTAGTAAATGGCGTACTCCTTCAACACCTACAATTGAGGAAATTATCAACAGAGTGAATACCCAATGTAAAATGGAACAGTTATTAGCCTTTAAAGACAATAAAGCCCAGTCCTTCGAAGCTAAGTGGCTTCTGTGGTTGTCCTCTAGTAAATCCAATCTCACAGATTAAAAACTAACACCCACAGAGACAAAACCCTCACTATGACTCCAGCAATGAAAAGTACATTAAAGCAAAGAAGATAACAATGGTTAAGGTACATGAATCTTTACAACAAACATAAAACCAAGGGTACTACTAAGTAGCAGACACATGTGCATTATGTTATGATGATCAATAAAGTTATGACTGTTAACCTCAAGAGGAGACAGGGCGACACCCATTACCAATAGAACAATTCTCCTCAATCAACAAAATACCTGTCAGGGCGTCCACAATCACCTTTTGCAACTCAGCCACAGATTGTTCCCATCAGGGGTGGCTGAGGCGTCTCCCAGTGAGAGAGGGATTGCTACCAACAAAAGGGACATCTGCCCTTGTCCTCCAACAAGGAGAACTCATCATCAAGCAGAGTCATTCTCGAGTTCTATCAAATGAGTGTCGCCCAGACTACCTCGGTCCCTGTTCTGTTACCACCCCCTTTCTCTCCCCCCCTCTTTTACTTTCTACCAGACCCGCTGTGAGTAAACTATCTTGAGCTCTTACTGAGACGAACTACTACTCAAGAGGAACAACCTCCTGTTCCCGTCTACAGGGAAAACAACCATCGTTAGGGAGAGAGTGACCCTCTGCGGAGTCGGTGGGGACTACCCTTGTTAGACACCGACTCAACGTTTTCCACTAACACCTGCGGGACTGTCCATAAAACAACTAACTCCTCTTAACAAGATAACCATTACCCACAGCGGGACAGAGGAGAACTCCAATTGTCAGTATTGAAATAACTAGTAGTATTGTATTACGTGTACACAGACGATGAATCATCATGG
>BLSH010418355.1:319871-355029 GCA_018402905.1 Glandirana rugosa | reverse complement strand
CTCCCCCCTCTTTTACTTTCACCCCCCCCCTCTCCTCCTCTACAATGATGTAAGATGTCATCTATATGTAACTCTACCGGTTTCTTTTAAAATTGTAACTCGATGTATTCAACTGTTAAACAACTCTTATTTTGTTGTTTCTTTTTTCAATAAAAACCTATGGTTATAAAAAAAATCCATTAAGACAAGTACAAAATGTATGTAAAAAATTACATGATAAAAAAAACATATCTCAGAGTAAATAATACTTTGTCACAACATATATAACATTGGAGAGTACATTTAAAGCCTCGTACACACGCGCTGATTATCCTACGACCGCACATACAACTTTTGTCCAAATTGGCTGTCCGTGGTTTTGTCTAGCATACTGAAGTTAGTCAAGTAATCGTCCAACAAAGGCAAACGTAGTGACGTATTAGAAGCGTATAAAGAGGAAGTTCGGGTGAATGTGAATTACGCACACAGGTTTTCACGACCGAACACTTCCTAGATTCCGAGCATGCGTGTTTGTACTTACAACTTTTGTTTGGCCAACTTCTGTACACATGAGCCAAAAATTGGCCAACGCCTCGTTGGCAGACAAAAGTTTTCTACTCTTCACATACAACTTCTGTTGGACGATAATTGAAAATTGGCTGTTGAATCATGCGTACTAATGGTTGGATTATCGGACGAAAGGCTGTCGTACGACCGGTGTTGGCCGATAATTGTACTGTGTGTACGTGCCTTTACTCACTAGAAAAATAGATAACAGTCAAAAAAGAGAAACATCAAAAGCATTGTATGATATAACTGTTATCTATTTTTCTAGTGAGTTAATGTGTTCTCAAACTAAGAAAAACTCCCTGAAGAAGATTTTGGATAGTCGAAACGTTGGAGTTATGTTGTGATGAAGTATTATTTACTCTATGAGAACTGTTTTTTTATCATGTCATTTTTTAACCACTTCAGCCCTGGAAGGATTTCCAGCTTTAGGACCGGAGCCCTTTTTGCGATTCGGCGCTGCGTCGCTTTAACTGACAATTGCGCGGTCGTGCGACGTTGCACCCAAACAAAATTTGCGTCTTTTTTTTCCCACAAACAGAGCTTTCTTTTGGTGGTATTTGATCACCGCTGCGTCATTTCTGATCGCCGCTATAAACAAAAGAAGAGCGACAATTTTGCAAAAAAACCCAAATTTCTTACTTTTTCCTAAAATACAAAACCAAAAGAAATATATAAAAAAACATTTTTTTTCACCGTTTTTGGCCGATTTATATTCTTCCTCATATTTGCGATAAAAAAAATCGCAATCGGCGTTTATTGATTGGTTTGCGCAAAAGTGGTCGCGTTTACGGATGATGAGAATTCATTTTTGGGGTTTTTCATTTTTTTTTATTTTTTACTAAAAATGGCGGCGATCTGCGATTTTTTGCGGTACTGCAATATTTCAGCGGACATGTCGGACCATTTTGACACTTTTTTGAGACCATTGGCATTTATACAGCGATCAGTGCTATAAAAATGCACTGATTACTGTGTAAATGCCATTGGCAGTGAAGGGGTTAACCTGCAGGGGGCGCGCTAAGGGTTAACTATGTTCCCTGGGCGTGTTCTAACTGTATGGGGGATTGCCTAGCTGGGGAAGGGAAGTGGTCACAGCCTTCACGTAAAGGAATGTTTACATACACGGACCTCCGCTCACTCGCTCTGGGGGGGCCATCGCGGGTAGCCGGCGGCAATCGAAGCCGCCGCACCCGCTCCCTGGCCCCCCCTGGACACAGTGAGCGCGCGGGCGCGCCTCCGGCGGCGCGCGTGCGCTCACTAAACTCGTTCCCACAGCCGCCGTCGTATGACGGCGATTTGCGGGAACGAGCCACTTTGCCGCCGTCAGATGCCGATCGGCGGTCGGCAAGTGGTTAAGGTCATCATCACAAAGGACAAGGGGGCACTCTTTACGTCTAGAGGAAAAAAGATTTCATCTCCAAATACGGAAAGGTTTCTTCACAGTAAGAGCTGTGAATATGTGGAATAGAATAGACTCCCTCCAGAGGTGGTTTTGGCCAGCACCGTTGATTTCTTTAAAAAAGGCCTGGAATACTTTCCTTAATCTACATAATATAACTGGGTACTAACATTTATAGGTAAAGTTGATCCAGGGAAAATCTGATTGCCTCTCGGGTTATCAGGAAGGAATTTTTTCCACCGTTATAGCAAATTGGATCATGCTTTGCTGGGGTTTTTGCCTTCCTCTGGATCAACTGTGGGTGAAGGATTGTGTATATGGGGTTGTATGGTTATATATATTTTTTTCTTTTTTTTTTTGCTGGTTGAACTAGGTGGACTTGTGTCTCTTTTCAACCTGGTTAACTATGTAACTATGTAAAAAGATGTGGTTTAAGGCTGGGTTCACATCTCTGCATTGTGGTAATGCAGGGCACCTTAATGCATCAAGGCAACACACCTGTGCTGCAATGCATTACATTCCTGAGAAAAGGTCAGATTTTAGCTGGACTGGGGTGTGTTGGCAGCCCATACAAAAACTTGCCTCTTTACTCTGGGTTCACACTAGTGCAAACACAGACATCGCATGTGATTCGCACCCGCAGTGTGGGTGCCGATAGAATTCGATGTCTGTGCATTGCGAGTTCAGCCATACAGTTGTGTGGCTGAACTCGCATTGGATTCCCAGAAAAAAAAGATGCAGAGACTTTTTTTTCCCGCACTGGAATCGGATTGCACGGGTGTTCTCACCTATGCGATCCGATTCCTGTACAAATACACATTTCGAACTACGATCTGTGAACCGATCTGGGATTAACAATGTATTGACACCCGGTGCCGATTCCTGCATCGCACCTATGTGCACCTGGGCTAAATAACAAGTTAGCCAATAAAGAGCATCACTTAATTTCCAACTTTTCACATTTATCGATGGCTAACACAGTACAAAACTATCACTGCTAAAATTTACTTCCACATTTTAGAACTGCAACTTACCACCACAGCTTTCATTAGACACTGGAATTAGTAAAATGTCTCCATTGTGCTAAAATACAATACAGACCAAATCAAAAAGGACAAAATGTTATACATAGTTATGTTTTACAAAATATCATGTTTTATGTCATGGATAATGAAGGGCAATGCAGTATAACAAAAAGTTAATATATGATCTATCTATATATATATATATATATAATTTTTTTTTTTTCTTTGGGGGATAAAATTTAATTTATTAATCAGCATATTTTATATAAAGCAGCACCGGTAGGATCACAGAATGCACTTGCTATCTGCTCTCACATAGTAGTATATAGAGTTAGTAGAGGCTGTTGACAGGATTACTGAAATATAATCAATATATTCAACAATAAAATGGCATTGGTTAAAATTATAAAGAGACTGAGGTTATTACCACCTTGCAGGACTCCCACTTTTGACACTTTACAAATAATGCCTTGGAGAATCCCATGCCTTGTATATGGTGTAATGAGATGAATGGTGCATTGCAGCCTCTTATAGCTTTCTAGCTAACAAAACTCAGACATTTGTTTCCATTATGCTTTGTTGATATGAGTGCGCTGGTCCTTCCTTACTCTATGGAAAGCTTAAAGTTTTGGCGTTTGATATACTTAAAACGTATCTAAACCCAAAACTAAAACTGTAATATATCGCATTTTACCAATCTCTAGATGTGATGGCTGCATTTGTTTTCTTTTTTAGCACACTTCCTATCCAGGATGTCACCTCTATCTATAGGAGAGCAATTGAACAGAAGTATTATCTGGAGAAGACAGTGTCAAGTGCAGGGGCGGCCCATCCATTAAAGGCGCACGGGCGCTGCCCCCTCTTCTGCTAATGGATAGATTCATGCATAGCATGAATTTATCCATGGCCATCGCCGCCACCCCCTATTCATGCGGCCGGCCCCTTCAGGACGCTGGCCACATGAATTACAGAAATGTCAGTGTTTTTTGAAGCACCTGATTAGAGCCATGGGCTCCAATAAGCTTCGAAATAGAGTGGCTCGTGGTGCAGAGCATGAATATTTGCTTTTCCAACACTGAATCGCCTCTCAGCCAATCGGGAAGCGCCGGCAAGTTACTGGTTTACCCATTGGCTGAATGGTCAGGCAATCTTATTGGACGCCTTTCTCAGAGGAGGATGGGGTTTAGCTCCCATTCGCCAGACACCGCTCGCTGCCACTTCCTAGATGGGGTAAGTGTGAGACTTTGATGTCCCGACTACCCTGGGGGGATCTGCTGGAGGGGGATCTTCTGTCAGTGCCGCGAGCACCGCAAAGGGGTGGTGTAGGGGGCTGTATACTCTATCTGCTGATGCTGTCTACCCCTACCTGGTGATGCTGCATATACCTGTATCTGTGATGCTGTATACTCCTCTCTAGTAATACTGTATACTCCCATCTGGTGATGCTGTATACTCCTATCTCGTGATGCTGCATATACTCCTATCTGGTGATGCTGTATATATTCCTATCTGGTGATGCTGTATATACTCCTATCTGGTGATGCTGTATATACTCCTATCTGGTGATGCTGTATATACTCCTATCTGGTGATGCTGTATATACTCCTATCTGGTGATGCTGTATATCCCTATCTAGTGATGCTGTATATCCCTATCTAGTGATGCTGTATATCCCTATCTGGTGATGCTGTATATCCCTATTTGGTGATGCTGTACACTCCTATCTGGTGATGCTGTATATCCCTATCTGGTGATGCTGGGCTGTATACTCCTGACACAATGGGTGGAATCTATAAGGGGTGTGGCTTGGCTTACAAGAAGAGGGAGGGGTCAACAAGGCGATCCCCCCGTCCTAAAATTTCACCAGCCGCCACTGGTCAGGTGGACTAGTAGATTTAGAACAAACGTAAAGCCTAACTCCAGCTAACACTTTTAAGAAATTACAGAAACAGTGTTTTTGACTTAGGGGATAAAGGTTCTAATTAAATGAATAACAACCGACCTTTGTAAGCACCCCTGTCAGTGGTAAATGGTTTATCTCCCCTCTCCCTGTTACTGCACTCATCACCTCTTTCTAACTCAATGCCCACATGATAACAAAACCAGGATGCTCAAGCACATGCCCTCATATAAATCATATTCCCATATTACTTCCCTTTCTCTTCTGCTTCTCCTAGCCTCTGGAGATATTTCCCCAAACCCTGGGCCTCTCTCAATTAACCACACACATCACCACCACCCCACACCCTCTGGCAGTAGTCGCAATCTACACAATATAATCTCCATCCCCCTCCTTCCCAAAACCACCCTCCCCTTACGCTGTGCCCTCTGGAACGCCCGCTCTGTGTGCAACAAGCTCACTGCCGTTCACGCCCTATTTCTCACTAATTCCTTTCATCTACTTGCTATCACTGAAACCTGGCTCCACGAATGCGATTCTCCTTCTCCTGCTTCCCTCTCCCATGGTGGCCTTCTCTGGACTCACTCCCCTAGGCCTAATGGATGCAAGGGAGGTGGAGTGGGATTCCTCTTATCCCCACAGAGCACCTTTCAGGTTCTTCACTCTCCTCCCTCTCTGTCACTCTCATCATTTGAAGCCCACTGTATACGTCTATTCTCTCCACCCTCCCTAAGAATTGCTGTGATCTACCGGCCTCCTGGACCGCTGTCAACTTTCCTTGATGAATTTTCTGCCTGGCTACCCTACTTTCTATCTTCTGAAATTCCCACAATCCTTCTTGGGGACTTCAACATCCCAGTTAACATGAACACTACTGCTACTTCTAAATTTCTTAGTCTAACTTCCTCATTTGACCTGAACCAATGGGTACAGGATCTTACTCACACTGATGGGAACACCCTCGACCTTGTCTTCTCCTATCTATGCACTCCATGCAACTTCTCCAACAATCCTTTTCCCCTCTCTGACCACCACCTTATTGGATTCTCTCTCTCCCTGTCTTGCACCACCTTCCCCTCCAATCGCCTAACCGTTACCCGTAGAAACCTTCGCCAACTCAACACTTCTCTCCTCTATTCTGCTACTGACCACCTCTATGAAAAAATCTCACCCCTGTCCTGCCCCAACCAAGCCACTGCCATCTACAATAAATCCTTTTCCTCCACCCTGGACAAGCTTGCTCCCCTCACCACACACAAAATCAGGCCTCGACCCCTGCAACCCTGGCAAACAACACCAGGAACCTCAAAAAGCGTAGCCGTGCCCTTGAGCGCCTGTGGCACAAGACTAAGTCCCTCAAAGACTTCAACCAATACAAATCTGCCCTCCATAAATACAATTCTCGCCTCCACACTGCCAAGCAGACCTATTTTACCACTCTTATTAACACCTTCTCATCCAGTCCCCGTCAACTCTTCTCTACCTTCAATTCCCTACTTCGTCCTCCACTGCTTCCGCCCACTAACACACTCACTGTCCAGGAGGTTGCTAACCACTTCAAAAGCAAGATTGACACAATTCGTGACAAAATCTCCACTCTACAGGCATCCTCCCCAGTTGACACCCCATGTCAACAAGCACAATCTACACTATCCTTATTCAAACCTGCTACTATTAACGAGGTTGCTAAACTCCTTTCTAATGCCCACCTAACCACCTGTCCACTGGACCCTATTCCCTCTCAAATACTACGCTCACCCTCTGACTCTATCCTGCACTCTCTAACTCACATCTTCAATCTCTCCCTCTGTTCTGGCATCTTCCCCAATGCTCTAAAACATGCATTGGTCACCCCCATACTCAAAAAGCCATCCCTGGACCCTACCGATCTAAACAATCTGCGCCCGATCTCCTTGCTCCCCTTTTCTTCCAAACTCCAAGAACGCCTAGTCTACAACCAACTGAGTGACCACCTTGTTAAGAATAACCTGCTGGACCCCCTTCAATCTGGATTTCGCCCTCAACATTCCACAGAAACTGCCCTTCTTAAACTCACAAATGACCTACTAACTGCAAAAGCCAATGGACACTTCTCTATACTCCTACTCCTGGGTCTTTCGGCTGCCTTTGATACTGTCGACCAAGGAAATTTAGTTAGAAAATGAAGTCCTGCTAGATCATCTCTTAAGGTTGGCCCCTTTTGCAGGTATAATTGTGTAAAATGTTAAAAATAAGTGTCTATAATGTTTAAAACCAGTAATACACTATCTCACCCTGCACTGCACATGCTCAGTTGCTCTCCCATTTTAGGCATTTTTAGGCACTGCGGAGTTTGTAGAGGCCGATCTGCTGACAGCCTTAAAGCAGAATGATACCCTCCTATCCTTTCAGCCAAGGAGGCAGCTTCTGTTTGAACTGCAACTGCCTTTATGCTGCACATGTGAACAGTTATGACACCAGCCATTTGATGGTTTGACAGTTTGGTTGAGGACACAATCAAATCAACTGTTTTTTGAAACTGGCAAATCAATATATATTTTTTTCTAATTCTCTTTATTCAGCTTTTATTTTGAAAGGTACAAAACAAAGCATATTGGGCATACCCAGGCTTACAGTTGTGCTCATAAGTTTACATACCCTTACAGAATTGATGATTTCTTGGCCATTTTACCGAGAATATGAATGATTACACAAAAACATTTCTTTCACTCATGGTTAGTGTTTGGCTGAAGCCATTTATTATCAATCAACTGTGTTTACTCTTTTTAAATCATAATGACAGAAACTACCCAAATGACCCTGATCAAAAGTTTACATACCCTGGTGATTTTGGCCTGATAACATGCACACAAGTTGACACAAAGGGGTTTGACTGGCTATTAAAGAGGAAGTAAACCCAGATGGGGTTTACTTCCTCTGTATTCCCCTGTAAAGTAGATGCATAATGGGCTACTATGCATAGCATAGTTATGGGCATGGGTAAGCAGCGCTACAATATAGTACATATAAAGATTCAGGCAGGCCAGACCCCCCTGTCTCCAAGGTCTCTGAAGCACTATAAGTTTGACTCTTGGATGTGAGGAGCCCCATAAGAAGGACCGACTCAAATTGTTTACAATATTTGTGTGGTATCCACACTGATGCATGTCATAAAATGTTAAGGAAGGAAGGAAGCAACTTCATTTTGATAAGATTAATTTTCCCTAGTAATGACAGGGGGAGAGTGATCCACGCTTTAAGGCTTTGTGTTGTTGACTGGAGTAGAGAGTAAAATTAATGGAGCTAAATTCACTGATTTTAGGTCAGATCACTACACCTAGATATTTAACAGAGGAGGCCCATTTTAGGGGTATGGAAGGGTCCGCAACCCTTTGTGCATTACCGTTGATTGGAAGAATAAGGGATTTTTTACAATTTACTCGCAGTCCAGAGATTGAAGAAAATGAGGAGATAAGGTCCAAGGCAGCTTTCAGGGAGGGGCCAGGGCCATTTAAGAATAAAACCAAGCCATCGGCATATAAAGCCACTTTCTTAATTATAGTCCCTATTTGGATACCCTTAATATCAGCCCAAATCGATACGTTTAATTGCACTTTAAGATTTACAGCTGAGGCGCTGGGCTTCAGCAAAATGACAGCCTTCAGCAAGAAGAAACAGGGACACTGCTGGAGGCAATTTACAGCACACACTAATTTTGGTAGCATTATTATTAATGTACAATGTATGTTCCTTGCTAAACAACATTATTTTTTACCAAGTTGTTATGGGTAAAGTTCCACTTTAAGGTGGAATGAAATCCTCCTATCCTTTACAGTCAAAGAAGCTGCTTCTGTTTGATGTTCAACTGCCATGGTGCTGCACATGTGATCAGTTATGACACCAGCCACTTCATGGTTTGAGGGTTTGGTTGAGGACACAAATGTGACAGTTCGCATCCAGCAATGTATCTGTTTTTTTAAATCATTACATCGATGGGTTTAGTTCCTTTTATGATTTACTGTTGTTCAGGAGCTCTGGGCTTCAGCAAAATGGCAGCCTCCAGCAAGAAGAAACAGGAACAATAGTGGAGGCAATTTACAGAACACACTAATTTGGTAGCATGTGGAATGCATGTTCCTTGCTAAAGAACATTATTTTTATCTAGTTGGTTTGAGTAAAGTTCCGCTTTAAGGATTGGTAAGCTGCAATGTATTACAATTTAGTTTTTGATACACTTTAAATATTTGTAAAAGGTTGTTTATTGTGCCCATCCCTGTCACACACGGCTCTCCTTGGCCCTTAACTCTCCTCTGAGAGTGTTACACATGACTGTGTGTGCTACACTGAGCACTCTGTCTTCACCCACTCTACATTGTCTGTCTTTCCTATCCCATGTGTATTTATCAAATCCCAAAACTAGCCTCTTGTATTCAATATACATTAAACTGTAAAGTGCTTTTTTTATGTGGGGAGGAAATGTAAGTCTAATTTATAGTGGATCAGGGAATATTTCACTTGTGAAAGGTAAACATGCTCAGGGGCGTAACTTCAGGGGTTGCAGGGGTTGCAATTGCGACCGGGCCCTCGTGTGCCTCCCTTGTACACCTGGATAGGAGGAATGGCGGGGACGGCATTCAGAGGAACCAATCTCCTCCATTTTCCTCCTAATGGAGAAGATTGGTTCCTCTATATGCTGCCCCCGCCGCCCCTCCTATACAGTTTACTTGTCTTCTGCTGTTCCCAGGGTCCCTGTGTGCTTCCCTGGTCCCCCCACAAAGCTGCTGTCTTCCCCCCTCCTCTCTTCTGCCAGCTGCTGTAGAAAATGTGTCATGATTGAGCGATGGGAACGGATCTGTAAATTTGTCATTTACCAGCTCCTTCTTTTTCTGAATGCGCAGAGTCAGTGATTGGTACCAATTGGTTCACTCCTAACTGAAGCAATGTAAACTGTTTTTACTATACTTCCATTTCTGAATGAATGGGAGGCTCAGTGCACAGCTATTCGTTTATTCAGTGGGACTGTAATAAAGGCCCTTCATAATTTCTTGCACCGAGGCCCTGAAGGTTCTAGTTACGCCTCTGCACATGCTGTCAAATCATGAACATTCCTCACCTGATTGGACTCCTTTGATGTTCTAGGTTTCTGGTTCACTTTCTGGATATCATTGTAGAATTTTTTGGCAGTGAGAAATAACAGTGGTGAACCAATAGATATTATTTTATAGTCCTATAATAAACAAATAATTGTCGTTTTTTAGTTATTGTGGCTCAAGGAGAAAAAGCTAGTGCAATTAACTCACAGGCAGTAGTATTTTTTACTTTTATGGTAAACTATAGCAGATATATACTGATCAGCCATAATATTATGACCACAAACAATGACACCTAAAAGTGGGTAGGATATTTTAAGTAGCAAATGAACATGTTGTCCCTGAGGTTGATGTGTTGAAAGAAGAAAAATGAGCAAGCGAGATTTGAGTGACTTTGCCAAGGGACAGATTGTAGAGCTGTGCATGACGGAAACATTTGCTTTGCTTCGGACTGGTTCAGTAAGTTAATTATTTCATTTCATCATATTCATTATGTTAGAATGGTTTGTTTTTGAAATTCATTTTGTATATTTGGATTTGTTTCATATATTAGTTATTTTTAAATCTATTTAAAATCAATTTGATTTAAAAAAAGGAATTTAAATTCGAAATGGAACCATATTGCAATAAATACAATAAGGTGTAAATGAAAAAAGATGATGATTCCTACTTAGGCAGCTTTATAGAATAGAACCAATTATAAAAGGATAGAACTTAATAGAATAAAATAGAATATAAAATAAAAGAATAGAATAGAAAATATAGGAATAAAATTAAACAGAATACAATGGAATAACACAGAAAACAATAGAATAGAATATTCTATTTTCCACTCTATTCTGTTCTTTCTATTTTATACTACCCTATCCTATTCTTTTATTTCCTATTCTATTCCTTTATTTTTTTTATTATACTCTGTTTTATTTTATTCTATTTCTTTCTATTCTGTTTTATTCTAGTCCTTTATTTTCTATTCTATTTTGTTTTTTTCTTTGCTCTTTTTATTTTCATTCTGTTCTATTATGGTTTTATTCTATTCTATTGTGTTCTATACTATTCTTTTCTATTTTCTTTTCTATTCTATTCTATAAAGCAGCCTAAGTAGGAATCATCATCTTATTTCACTTTTATAACTTACTGTGTTTATTGTATTATGTTTCCATTTGGAAATCTAATTAATTTTCAAATTTGAACAATTTGTTTCATCATAATTTATTTTTGGATTCGTTAGAAAATCATTACTGTTGTGATTCAGAAATTCAGATACATCTGAAACTCTGAATATTTCGTCCACATTTCAATTCGTAACGAAATGAAATGCAAAACCAGATTGTAATGGCTAGATGACTGAGTCAGAGCAACTCCAAGACTGCAGCTCTTTTGAGATGTTCCCAGTCTGCAGTGGTCAGGACCTACCAAAAGTGGTCCAAGGAAGGAAAACCGGGGACGGGGTTATTGGTGGTCAGGACTCATTGATACACGTAGGGAGTGAAGGCTGGCCACCAGTATAGTCTGATTCAATAGAAGTACTACTGTAGCACACATTGCTGATAAAGTTAATGCTGGTTCTGATAAAAAGGTGTTGGAATGAACAGTGCATCACAGTTTGTGTATGGGGCTGTGTAGCCACATACCCATCAGGGTGCCCATGTTAACGGATCACTCACCGCTCCAGGATATGAATGGACACCAGATCAGCTGTGTGTATCCCAGTACAGGTGCAGGCTGATGAGTGCAAGCAGACAATTGAAATAATGAAGGCTGGAAAGCCGCACACTAGGTCCAATCCTGTAATATATTGTTAGCAAGAGGTACAGGTACAGATAGGCGAACCACAAGTCCCAGCTTAAGCGTTTTGCACCTAAAACTGGTGCTTACTCGTAGCCTCATAGCCCATGTTGACCTGTGTCCACAGTCAAAAGCGCCTACAATGGGCAGGTAAGCATTAGAACTGGACCACAGAATAATGAAAGAAGGTGGCTTGGTCTGATGAATCACATTTTCTCTTTTTACATCATGTGGAGTGCATACTGTATTTTTCACCTACCTGGGGAAGAGATGGCACCAGGATGCACTATGGGAAGAAGGAAAGCTGGTGAAGGCAGTGTGATGCTTAATCCAATTAAGTCTTTGTCTCGATGGGTCAGGGCTGTTTTAGCGACTATTCAATATTAGGTGGTGGTCATAATGCTATGACTGATCACTGTACAGTAAGTACATATTTTAAGTTTATTTCAGCTTTAATCTAGAAAAGTACACTGTACTCCATGTAACTTTACCTCAACAGGTATGTCTCTCTAAGTTCAGGATGTATTTTCTCTGTCACCTGTTGTCTGAGCTTGCTCCAGCAGGATGTGCTAAAGAGATACCAGCAGGCCTGGGGAACCTGCGGTGTATGCTGGGAGAGCTATTAACTATCAGAGGTCCTACCTGCTCTATCTCTTCCCTTAGGGGCTTCTGTCCTATGAGGGTGTCAGCCCAGTTGTCCCTCCTAGGTCTTAGGCCTAGGCACATGGCACAGTGTTTTTTGAAGCACCTGATTGGGGCCAGAGGCTCTAATAGGCTTCAAAAAGGGTGGACTCAGGGGGGAAAGCACAGCACCCCAATCCCGCCCAGTTGTGTGACAATAGCAAATTAATTTTTGCTATTTTCACACTAAAGTTCCTCCCCACCAATCAGGAGGCAGGTCGTGAGACCTGTTTCCCGATTGGCCAAATCACCAGGTGATCCTATTGGATGCCTAGCGTTTAGGCGGAAAAGAAAGCAGACACATGGTGGGGGAAGCCGCTGGATGAGCGCACCATGGGAGAGGAGGAGAGGACATCACAGCCTGCCACCTAAATCCTTAGATTAGGTAAGTGCCAAACCGCTGGCCACCTGGGGAGGGTGGTTTTAGTGCTTTGCCACCGGCGGGTGGTTGTTTGCTGCCCCCCCCCCAAAAGAAAAACCCACCAGCCGCCACTGTCCATTACTACTATTGAGCAATCAGAAACCACCATATACTTGAAAATGCAAGGTGTTACTGGGATTTTTAGTAACTGACCTGTATACGATTACTAAACAATGCTACAGGAATAGGCATGAAATTATAGAGAACATTTCTTATAATCTTTCAAATAGTCTTGCAGCTGCTCTACTGAAAACTGAAAACCCCTTACACCATAATCCTCTTCACTTGTTGAGCTGAAATCCTCATTTAGATGTACAAGTTGCAGTGTCCTCGCTCTGTAGGATGAATTAGACAGAATCATTAGGTAAATCAATAACAATATAAAAGTTCAAGTTTGCAGACCTGAATTGATCCAGCTATAAAATAAATCATATTATGTAAAATATGTGTGCCAATGACGTAACCTTTTCCTTTACCAACGTTTACAGAAATCGAATGTTCCGTTTATATAAATCACACTGGTGAACAAAAATTCGGCTCTAGTCTGCCCCCTAACATTCCCCTTTGGTTAAGGTGACCAGATTTTCAAAAGGAAATCTGAGAACACCCTATTGACCACACCCACTTTTATTGGGGGTGGGGCTGAGGAATAACAGGGGGTATGGATGATATTAGCATGTAAAGTTTCCCACACCAAATGTTGGGTGGGGCCAAATTGTGCTAACAGTAGAAGGGGCTTACAGAGGTATAGTTTAATAGCACCTAAGCCTACTTTTCTCTTTGTCAAGAGTGCAGGTTTCAGGTGTGCACTGTGAGTAACCACCACTATTAAGGGCAAGGAAGCAAATAATCCATAGTCTTACCTCCTTCAATGAAGTATGTACAAGCCGAGAGGAGAGTAAAAAATGAGGACCCATTATTTTAATTGGGATTTTTTTCAGGGAATGTCGCCAGCAACCCTACTGTCCAGTCACCCTACCTACCCCGCCTCACAGAACAGGTAAGGTGAAATCAGGCTTTCCATTACCTGCCATGCATAAAAGACATCTCAGACCTACCTGGGAAAATCACATTTCCCTGTTCTCTACATATGTCAGTTTTCAGAAGAAGATGAGGGTATCTAACAAGTGGATTATTTGGACACATAGGTCAAGGCAATAATCCCTCACATTTACTAAAGAATTATGTGATAACAGAGATGTTTTGTTCCTCACATCAGGAGCTTAGCCCATGCTCACTTAACCTATGATTCCAGTATCACTTTCTCCAGTACACTATAGGATAAAAATCTGAACGTATCAGTATTGTATTCTATAGGCCCCTGCACACCGGTCTGTAAAGGTTCACAGTGTAAAGCTGCATAAACCAAATATGAGTTTGAGAACCTGTATATGGAGTGTATTTTGTGCTGTATGCGTATAAAAATTGGTGTATTACACGCATACAGCACAAATGTAGACTATTGGCTGCTGATGCTGCCTAAGGGCCAGAAAAAGTAAATATCAACATGGTGTAATCAACAGTGCCTATTCCACTGACTAATTTATTGATGTTTTACATTTTGGCCCCAGCTCCCCAAAAGCATCCCTGTTGGGTTAGCAGATCAAAGCACCTATATTTTATTGCAAAATCCCAGATTTCGCTGAGTTATCTATTTAATCCTTTAGCATCAGGTGTTGCCATGGTGCAGGTGGGCTGGCCCATCTGCACTGTTGAAATGTTGCGGCATTCCAGTGTCACCCCCAGCATTTAAAAGAGGAGGAAAGTCCACCTCTGGACAGACCTGCTTTGCCTTCTGCCCTCTGTTGTTCTGCCACACATGTACTAATTATAAGAGAGAACACTGATGTGAGGGGGCTATGAGGACACTAATGTGGTGGGAGCTCTGAGTACTTCTGTATGTTGGTGCCCTGAGGACTGTGATGTGAGGGGGACTCAGAGGTCACTAATGTGACGGGGCTTTCGCATGCTGATTGATAAATGCAGTAGCATCCAGAGAGGGTAATGTACAGGCTCTAACCAGACTTAATATAACCACCAATGGTCTCCCAAGACCGGATAGAATTGTGTAGATAGGAGTGGGGAAAAAAGGAGAGAAAGAGGACTAGTAATGGGAAAAGAAAGAAAGGAAGGGAAGGGGAGGGTGCAAGAGAAGGTTCTGATACCCGGTGACAGATATTCTGAAAGAAAATCCAAGTAGTAGGAGTAATTCCTATTCATACTTCATCAGTAGAGAGATCTGAGATAATAGCAAAATACAAAGCAGTATATTTGAACTTGAACCAGCAGAACAGGCCCATATCTTGGTGTGCCGACCTGGAGAGATATATGTAAGATCTTCCATAAGGCAGATGTTGTCCACCTTTCTAAGCCATTTGGGCAAAAGATGGTATAGTTTTTTGTCCCCAAAACAGTGGAATGAGGGATTTGGCCACTTTTAACAAATGTGGGGTTATAGACCACTTACTGTATATCGGCCGGTTGGTTCAGTTGCATAATGGAACAACACTGACCAAGTGACAGGGGGTTTGGGGACACTGATGTGAGGGGGGGCTCTGAAGACACTGATGTAAGGATGAACTCTGAGGACATGATGTGAAGGAGCTCTGAGGACTCTTGTGTGAGGGAGCCTATGAGGACACTGATGTAAGGGGGCTCTGAAGACTCCAGTTTTGGAGGACACTGATGTGTGGGGGATATCTGAGGACATGGGAGTAAAGGGGCTCCAAGAACACTGAGTAGAGGGGGCTTTAGGGCCACTGATATATCTGTAGCGCTTACCCCCGTATGACCGGCTGAATTTGAGGATATAATTTACTACTCTGACAGTACAACCCTTTTCTCGCTCGTATCTCCAGTTGTCTAGGGGTATATTGAAAGAAGTTGAACACCAATCACTTTTCTGATGCTTAAACAGGATAACGTTTATTCTTCACACAAGAACAAGGAGAGAGGGGTAGGGAGCTCAGGACACCCTTTCAGCGACAATCAAAAATATGAATAAGCAGGCAGACTCTCAGGCAAAAATACAGTGAGACAGCATAACAGGCCGCAGCCTCTTCTGAACACTCTGACACGTGGCTGTCTCACTTAGCAACCCCAAAAACGAACGTTACACTTGCGGATCTGTAGAACTCCCTCTTAGTTCTCTAAACTTCAGTGGATCCCAATTTAGCAACAACAGAATGTACTCACAAACATGTAGAACTCTCTCACAGTTCTCTGGGCTTGTAGAACTCTCTCACAGTTCTCTGGGCTTAAGTGGATTCTGACATAGAAATGAACAGAGTACACTCACGGGTCCATGGAACTCTCTCAGTCCCCTTACTGAAGCAGATCCTGGGCAGGCGCACCACAACACTTTACATCTTCCGGACAGGCATGGGACTTCTGGCAGCCGGGACCCCTGGATAGGCCTAAGGACTCAAGCCTAGCAGCCATGAGGCTTCTGTAAAGCAGGCCCCTCCCAGCGAACTGGGAGAGCGACTGGGGCCTACCCCAGCGGAGCTGGGCTGGACGCTCCTTTCCCCAGAGGAGCTGGGCTGGACTCTGACCGACCTGGGCCCCGATCACATGACTTCCTCCCCATATATGGTCTCCTCCCACCTACCCACAATGCACTTGCACCGAGTGGATTGGCTAGGAAAAGAATGAGATCACTCCAGAATGTTCTGGAATATTATGACTTATCTCACTCATGTCTTAGGCAGCAGTGCCACCTACTGACGTGGTGGAGAAGTACACTAAAAAGAGGAAATCCAGTAATCAGGAACTACAAATTACGGCAAGACCAGTACTGTCTTGCAAATATATTTTGCCTAATAGCCTAACAAATTTAGCACCCGCTACATATCTTTTTTATTGAAAGGCTTTTTTGTCTTACAAAAACAACACTTCAGTAACAAAAACAACATTTAAGTGAGGGGCTCTACAGACACCGATGCGAAGGGGCTCAAATGTGAAGGGGCACTCCTGATGTAAAGAGGAGCTCATGCTATAAAGGAAGTAATCTGACACAAATAGGGCTTCTGATGTGAAAGGGAGACTCTGATGTGAAGGAGGCTCCTAATGTGAAATTGGGCTCCTGACGTGAAAAGGGAAACTCTGATGTGACAGTTCAACTAAGACAGCAAAGACAAGGAAAAGAGCCACTGTGATGCTTGTAGCAACACAGTTTGTATGTTGCTAAGGCAACTAGCTAGGGCCTGGAGCAACTGTACTGTCGGTGCAGAGTTCAATTACACTGTACTTACAGCGCGCTGGGTTAGTGAATAAACCACTCCCTGTTATGGATAAATTGTTAATTAAAAAGCACTTACTCCTCTGATGTGATGTTTTTATAAATAGTTCAAAATATGGTATATAAGTAAAACAAATGCAAATAGCAATATTAAGCAATTAACCTTTAGGCCCCATGCACACAGAACATTTAAAAAATGTCCTAGATTATCAGTGATTTTTTTCAGCTTTTATTAGCATTATATTACCGGCGTTTTTGCCCGTTTGTTTGCGTCTTTAAAGGTCCAGCGTTTTGGGGTTTTTTCCCCCCCCAATTGATCGAAAACATCCAAAAACGTTGGTGACCAGCGTTTAGCCATGTGTTTGCATGTTTTTGAGCGTTTTTACAGCTGAAAAACTTCTCTCAGAACCCACTGGTCTTGGGTTTTTTTACAGCTCAAAAACGTCCCTGCCAAAAACAGTTGATAACAGCCTATGTGTGCATGAACACATAGGATAACATGGAGAGTTTATTGACTGTAGAAAAAAAATGTCTGCAGCTAAACACAGCTGCTGTAAAACAGTCAAAAAAGGTCCTGTGTGCACGAGGCCTTAGTGTTTAAATGAAAGTAAATAGGAGGGAAAGCAGAGAATAGGTTGCAGATCCATCATAGCCACTAGTAAACCAATCACTTTCAGTCATTAATATAGACATTTTGGCTAGACTTTCAAACACAAATGTCATTAGAACTTTTCATTCTATGGGTTCAGATAAAATAAAGAGTATATGGTCTCCATAGACTTTAGGCTTAACCAAAGGTATCTTACTATATCAGCATTATTATATAATAATAAAACAAATTGCATTTTAGTTAACCACCTAATCTTATAAACTCAGAGGAAGCCATTCTGTTGAAACAAGCAATACTAAGTTTAGAGTAAGTTTTGAACCGTGTATAGTCTGTCCCCCTTTAAGCTGTAAATGACAGCGGACGTGGGTGTTTATGTGCTGCGGTTGTGATGCTTTGCGCCCGTGGAAAAAGCAACCCAACATGTCCCAATCAAGGTGACCCATTCAAGTGAACGGTGAAGCAAACATGTCAGTAAAAATGGGGTTAAAATAGGTGGTGACGAGGTGTCACATCGTCTTCTCACTGCCTGTCAATAGCCTCTGAATAGTGATCTGAACATACTTACCCCAAGGGCAGAATCCCATCTCTGCTGCAATACTCCTTGCTACATTAACCTGGTATTGGGAGGACTGTAAATATCCATAAAGGACAATTACTTGGGTGAGACCGCTTTATTTGTTTTTGGAAGTTTTAGGTGGACAGCGGGTGTACAGCAGATAAAATAAGTATTGAACATGTCACCATTTTTCTAGGCAAATATGTATTTCTAAAGGTGCTTATTGACATGAAATGTTCACCACATATCGGTAACAACCCATGCATGCAAAAAAAAAAACAGATAAGTTCAGAAATTGAGTTATGTGTAATAAAATGGAATGATACAGGGAAAAAGTATTGAACACGCTAACTGAAATGTATTTAATACTTAGTACAAAATCCTATATCGATAATGACAGTTTCAAGAAGACGCCTCCAGTATGGAGAAATTAGTCACATGCATTGCTCGGGTGCGATTTTGGCCTGTTCTTCCACACAGTCTTCAAATCTTGAAGGTTCCATGGGCCTATTCCATGAATTGGTCTTTAGCTCTCTCCATGGATTTTCTATTGGATTCAAGTCAGTTGATTGGCTGGAGCATTCTAGCGTCTTTATTTCCTGGACCTCCTCATGTCAGCCTACTATGGGTCAGCTCCGCCCCCTCTGACCCCTTCAGGACAACTTCTTTCCAAGCTTATAAGAGGTGGCTGTCTGCCCATATGCAATGTTCTTTTTTCGTCCTCGCTCAGGACGCCTCTTAAGAGAAATATATATTCTTACACACACACACAAGAAGAAGCATGGTAGGAGACTTACTGCGAAACCTTGTAATGTCCATGCGATCCTGCTCAAGTTCACACACTCTCCTGAGTTCAGAAGACCCCCTGTCTAGGCTGTAAATCTTCCCTTGTTGGGTACCCTTGGTGCTGGGTCTCAGTGAAGCAGTATAAAGGACTGCGTGTGTACATCGGCCTCTAGAAAGCGGTTAAATACTGCTGGTTGAGCTGTGTGGCAAATTGGTGAGACAGCAGGCAGGCATCACTTCAGCAGTATAAAGGACTGCATGTATACACCGGCCTCTAGAAAGCAGTTAAATACTGCTGGTTGAGCTGTGTGACAAATTGGTGAGACAGCAAGGACAGAGTCTCACTTCAGCAGTATAAAGGACTGCATGTATACACCAGCCTCTAGAAAGTGGTTATATACTGGTGGTTGAGCTGTGTGGCAAATTGGTGAGACAGCAAGCAGACAGAGTCTTACTTCAGCAGTATAAAGGACTGCATGTGTACGCTGCTGGTTTGGGCTGTGTGGCAAACGGATGAAACAGCAGGCAGGTTGAGGCTTGTAGTCCCTCAGGAACTCTCAGGAGGTTGCTGAGAGTGGCCACTTCCTGGTATGATAGGAACGCCCTCTCCCATGCTCTGGTTCCTGCTTCCCTGCTGTGATTACAACACCTGTAGCTGCAGCTTGTCTCATAATCACTGCTTCTGTGCTGAGTGATGTGGGATCTCAACAGGGCTGCTGCCTTGAGTTGCTGGATAGATCTGTGGCTGTCTATGGGTTTCCAGGTGTCCTGGGTCCTCCTGCCTGCCTCTATAGCATGGAAGAACGCATGGAAAGGTTTTTTGCTATTTTTAAGTTTTTTGTTTTTTTTTAAAAGAGTGCATTCTTCTTTTCTACACAGAAAGAAGACCTGGATGTGGGATAAACGCCACAGGGAAGTACCAAGGAGCCGCATCACCCGCAAAGAAAGAAGCGCTCAGTGTGTGATAAGTCCGGTCAGAGGAGTGGTCGGCGGCGGGATAAAATCCATGTGGAGCACCACTCCAGGTCACCCTCACTGGTGTCTCATTGCATTGCCTTGAGCCCAGGCCAATGGCTGTTGCAACACCAGAAAGTAACCACTAAGCGCCAGCAGGTGCATAAGCAAAGACGCAGATCCTCTTCATCTTCTAGAAGGGCCTCGGCCCGGGATGAGAAGGCCTGCTGGGCACGCGGGCAAACTCCCTGCCAGGGAGGTGTGTATACTTCTCTTGTCTGAAGGAGGCCGCATGTGATAATGCAGCAGATGCACGCCAGGTGAAGTACTATATTAAGGCGGCAGTCAAAGGCGGCTTGAAGTCCGTATCTAAGAGATCTCGGCCTAGGCGTCACTCTTCCGCTTCAGAATCAGAACCAGAGGCAACATATCGGTATAGTTCAGAAGAACATTCAGATGATTCCTTCTTTGGGCCTGATTCGCACCCGTACGTTTTTGGTGCGTTTTGCGGATCTGCACTACAGTCTATTTGGCGTTGTTTCTTATGGAACACATCTGTGCTGTGGGTCTGTGGGATGCGGGGGATGCTGGAGATGCATGGGCATGCGTTGAGCCTAAGACCCCTTTCATACTGAGGCGCTTTTCATGCGCTTTCACGCTAAACAGGCGCCTGAAAAACTCACGAAATCCTATTTCTTTTAAGATCAATGAATGCTTTCACATAGGGGCAGTGCGCTGGCTGGATAGGGAAATACACCCCTCCCCATTGAATTCAATGGAAAGCTGTTCAAAAGCGCCTGAAAAGCTCTTCAAAATCGCTTAGTATTTCACGCAGCGAGAATATTATCTGGACTTGAAGAGGTCACTCCTGTCCTTCCCATTATTTTTTTTTGAAATACAGGAAATAATGGAAGATGAATGGGCAAAGCCCGATAAAATGTCCAAAACAGGATCTCAAACGTATACCCTTTTTGCTCTAGGGATGCTAAGCTTTGGGATGCCATGCCTAAGGTGGATGCCTCATTACAGAGACAAGCTGGGCACATTACCTTGCCTCTAGATGACTCAGTACCATTCAAGATCCAATGGATCATAGGATAGACACAGATCTCAAAAGAATGTACACGGTAGCAGGAGCAGCCTGCAGGCTGGCTATAGCACTCACCTAAGTGACGGCAGCCTTAAAGGTGTGCATTGTGGAGTTGGAGGCCAGTTCTCTGGGTTAAATCATAGGAAAAGAAGGTTCCCCCTTTTTCAGTCCATTCGGATCATGGTGTATTTTCTAGCACAAGTGCCCGTGGACCAGGTCAGGATAACACTGAAATTGATGGCTCATTCTGTGACGGCACGCAGAGCCCTATAGCTGAAGCATTGTTCAGCGGATAGTGCTTCCAAGCACAGCCTTTGCTCAGTTCCTTTTGATGGAAAATCTTTTGGCAAGACCTTGGAGTCAGAGGTTCAGCAAGTGTCTGGAGGGAACTCAGGGCTTATTCCGCAGGAAAATAAAAAATTTCCTCAGCCGTTCGTCCCTTCTGAGAGATCTAAAAAAGGTTTCGGGGAAGCTTCCGCGTACCAACCGGGGCGACCATTCTTTAGGCAGTGGAAGGGGCAGGGTCCAACCTTTCCCAAAGGAACCAAAGCCAAGGCAAACCAGCCAGCGAAAGCTTCAGACATGCCCTTCTGAAGGGATCCCCATCCAGACTTCCCAAGTGGGAGCAGACTGTCTAACTTTGGAGAGGTCTGGGTGGAAGAAGTTTAAGATACCTGGGTCTTGGACATCATTCAAAGAGGATATCTCCTAGAATTCAAGGAAAGACCTCCCTAGTCTCATTCTGTGGAGACCCGGATTCCTACTTGTCCAGAGAAAAGGGCATTGTTTATTTATGTATGTAAAGAATTTATTGGCATCTCAAGCAATTCTGCCAGTTCTGAAGCACGAGAAGGGAGAAGGATTCTATTCTCTTCTGTTCTTGGTAACAAAATCCTCAGGAGGATTCAGGCCGTTCCTGGGCTTAAAAGCCCCGAATACCTTCATGAAAGTCCCTCCATTCAGAATGGAGTCCTTGCAAACCATCATTGTCCATGGTGTAGAAGGGAGATTTGCTAGCGTCAATAGGCCTAGCAGATGCTTACCTACACGTGCCCATAAGTGCATCACATCATCGCTTCCATTGCCAATTTCGTTGTCAGCCATTTGGGCTGTGCACAGCTCCAAGAACATTTTCAGAAGTTTTGGCAGTGGTCATCGCTATCTTAAGGATCAGAGGCATTCAAACTTTTCATTATCTGGACGTCATTCTCCTCCGGGCCGCATCAAAGTCCCTCCTTCAACAGCACGTGCTGATAACCGGCAGCACGATCAGGGGGTTCGGTTGGTTAATCAACCATCGCAAGAGTCTGTTGCAACCAGCTCAAGTCCTAGAGTATCTAGGAATGCAATTCGACACTACCCAAGTTTGTGTATTTTTGCCTCTTAGGAAGATTGTGGAAATTCAGACCAAGTCGGGAATAGTAATCACCAGGCAATTTCTGATAGCCAAGAAGTGTATGCAGTACCTGGGCCTGGAGAGATTTCAATACAATTTTCTCCATCAATGGGATCGCCTCTGGTTAGCCCAGAAAATCTACCATTCAGTACCAATAAAACGGTCTCTGATATGGTGGAAGAGATC
The DNA here is from genome assembly GCA_018402905.1 of Glandirana rugosa. Taxonomy (NCBI): domain Eukaryota; kingdom Metazoa; phylum Chordata; class Amphibia; order Anura; family Ranidae; genus Glandirana; species Glandirana rugosa. Next base: position 332,379 of record BLSH010418355.1, on the reverse strand, counting down.
TCAGAATCTATACCGCGGGTGCCTCTCGAACCTCCAGTTCCATTACTGCTGACTACAGATGCCAGCCTAGTAGACCAGGGAGCTCATTCCTTAGGCCAACAAGTACAGGGCAAATGAGAAGCATCTCTATTTCAGCATTCAAACCTGTTAGAATTAGAGGCCGTTCGGAACGCTCTAGTAGCCTTCCAATCGATGTTGCAAAGGGGCAGTCAAAGTCCTTTCCAACAACAAACCATGGTGGCCTACGTGGCCCGGCAAGGGGGCACCAGGAGCCTCCCACTACTCAGAGTGGCATGCCAGATTGTTCCCTAAACAGCAGCATTCCTTCTGGGTCCACAAAACAAGCTGGTGGATCAACTGGGTCGGAGATCCTTGGATTTGAACGAACGGGGCTTGAATCCCAGATACCTGTTTAAAATCTTCAAGGTCTAGGGGACTTCAGTCATAGATTGGGTGGCATTGAAGGAGAACTCTCAGATTACGTGTTACTTCTCCCAAAGGTGGCACCCGCAGGCTCTAGGCTAGGATGTTCTATCCATTCCATGGGACTTTCCCCTAGTCTGTGTTTCCTCCTCTCTCGCTAATCCTCAGAGTTTTAATGAAGAACAGGAGGAGATAACAGCAATAGCGGTGTGGCCCTTCTGCCCCAGAAGACCATGATGTTCACTAGCATAGAAAATGGATATGTGTCAGCCGATTCCTCTGCCTCCTCACAAACATTTCCTGCTGCAGGACAAGCAGTTTAACCCGAAGCTGGGAAAACTGAAGTTCATGGCGTGGAGGTTGGGAGGAGATCGATAGAGCTTTTAGTCAAAAGAGAACTACCAATAGGACTTTATTATAGGATATATAAGGCTTTTTGGTCACTTCTCAGCAGGAAAGAGCTGGGATCTGAGGTCACCCGTAGTCTCTAACATATTGAAATTTTTCCAGGGAGGTCTGGGCAAGGGTTTTAGCGTTTAGCTCCTCAAAGGTTTGAGTCTGCCCTGTCAGCTACGGTGAACAAAGAGGGGCCTTGGATCCTCTAGTGATGCGTTTTTCTGAAAGGCAGCAATAAAGATCAGGTCTCCAATGAATCCTTTTTTCAAAGTGGGACCTGCCTTTAGTTCTGAAAGCCTTATTAGCACCTCCATTTAGTCCGGTGTCATCATGCTCTTTGTCTCAGTGCAATTTTTTGATGGCAATTGCATCAGCCAGATGGGTGTCTGAACTGTGTGCCTTCTCAACCAGGGAGCCATATTGCCGAATTCTCCAAGAGGAAATGATACTCAGACCAGTCCCAAACTTTCTTCTAAAGGTAGCATCAGCTTAGCAGATGAATTGGGAAGCAGTCTTATCGGCTTTTCCAGATAGTAACTCGGTAGACGAATGGACTAGGCTGGATCTATTGCAGGCCTTATCAATATACCTAGAGCAAACTAAGGATTTCTGGAAACAAGATCAGCTCTTCATCTTTTCCAGGCCCTCCAGGAAAGGCATGGCTATGCCTCCTAGAATAGTGTCTTCATAGATCGTAAAACCTATCCAGATGTCATATAGAGAATATATACTCCACCATTGGAGGTCAAGGCACATTTTATGAGAAGCATGGCAGATTCCTGTGCATCATACGATAAGGTGTCAGCTGAAGTAGAGTGCAGGGCAGCTAGCTTGAGTGCACCGAATACTTTCATTCCGCGCTACAGAGTGAAGGTGACCGCATCAGAAGCTTTTTGGGTCTACTGTTCTGTCGGCGGCTGTCGGCCATTAAAATAATTGATATCGGTTTAGGATTCTGGTTTTTGGTGTCTTTCCCTCCCCTTATGTGGTTGATTGCTTGCTACGTCCCATAGTAGGCTGACATGAGGAGGTCCAGGAATAAGGAAAATTGTTTTCATACTTACCGTAATTTTCCTTTCCTGGATCCTCCTCATGTCAGCCAAGGAATTCCCACTCAAAGTCCGTCGCAAGGTGGGTAAACTGAACACTGCATATGGGCAGACAGCCGCCTCTTATAGGCTTGGAAAGAGGTTGTCCTGAAGGGGTCAGAGGGGGCGGAGCTGACCCATGAGGAGGATCCAGGAAAGGAAAATTACGGTAAGTATGAAAACAATTTTCCTTATTTCTTTCTTTGAAACCAATTGAGAGTTTCCTTGGCTTTGTGTTTGGGATCATAGTCTTGCTGAAATGTCCACCCTTGCTTCATCTTCATTATCCTGTTAGATACTGTAGCACCAGATTTTTATCAAATTTTATCACGTTTTGATACATTTTTCTATTCATCCTTCCTTCAATGATATGAAGTTTGCCAGTACCATATGCTGAAAAACAGCCCCACACCATAATGTTCCCACCTCCAAACTTCACTGTTAGTATTGCGTTTTTGGGGTGATGTGCTGTGCCATTTGTCCTCCAAACATGGCATGTATTATGGCATCCAGAGTTCAATTTTGGTCTCATCTGACCAGACTGTATTCTCCCAGTATTTCACAGGTTTGTCTAAATGTTGTACGGCAAACTTTAATTGAGCTTCAACATGCTTTTTCTTCAGCAATGGAGTCTTTTGTGGTGAGCGTGCATACAGGCCATGGCATTTGAGTGCATTACTTATTGTTTTCTTTGAAACAATTGTACCTGCCAATTCCAGGTCTTTCTGAAGCTCTCCAAAAGTGGTCCTTGGCTCTTGGACAAATATTGCGAGGAGCACCTGGTCGTGGCCAGGTTATGGTGAAATGATGTCCTTTCCACTTCCAGATTATGGCCCCAACAGTGCTCACTGGAACATTCAGAAGTTTAGAAATCCTTCTGTAACCAATGCCATCAATATGTTTTGCAACAATAAGGTTGCAAAGGTCTTGATAGAGCTCTTTGCTTTTACCCATCATAAGATGATTCTTGTGTGACATCTTGGTAATGAGACACCTTTTTATAGGCCATCAGTTGAGACTGAACCAGCTAATATTAATTTGCACTGACAGGGGGTAGGATTGCTTTCTAATTACTGATACATTTCAGCTGGTGTCTTGGCTTTCCATGCCTTTTTGCACCTCCCTTTCTTCATGTACTCAATAATTTTTCCTTGTGTCATTCCATTTTATTACACATAACTTGATATCTGAACTTATTTGTTTTGGTTTCTTTGTATGTATGGATTGCATGGGTTGTTACCATCGTGTGGTGAAAATTTCAGGTCAATAGCACCTTTAGAAATACATTTACCTAGAAAAATGGTGACGTGTTCAGTTCTTATTTTACCTGCTGTACCTCCAATTCTACCTACAGCCATGGCCAAATGTTTTGAGAATTACACAAATATTAATTTTCACAAAGTCTGCTGCTTTAATGTTTATGCAAAGAGTCAATATTTGCAGCGTTGATGCTTCTTTTTCAAGACCTCTGCAATTCTCCCTTGCATGCTGTGAATCAACTTCTGGGCCACATCCTGACCGATGGCAACCCATTCTTGCATAATCAGTGCTTGGAGTTAGTCAGAATTTGTGGGGTTTTTTTTATCCACCTGCCTCTTGAGGATTGACCACAAGTTCTCAATGGGATTAAGATCTGGGGAGTTTCCTGGCCATGGACCCAAACTTTCGATGTTGTGTACCCCAAGCCACTAAGTTATCACTTTTGCCATATGGCAAGGTGCTCCATCAAGCTGGAAAAGGCATTGTTTGTCACCAAACTGTTCTTGGATAGTTGGGAGTAGTTGCTCTTGGAGGATGTTTTTGTACCATTATTTGTTCAAGGCTGTGTTATTAGGCAAAATTGTGAGTGAGCTCACTCCCTTGGCTCAGAAACAACCTCACACATGAATTATTATTATTATACAGGATTTATATAGCGCCGACAGTTTGTGCAGCGCTTTACAATATTAGGCAGACAGTACAATTACAATACAATTCAATACAGGAGGAATCAGAGGGCCCTGCTCGTTAGAGCTTACAATCTAGGAAGGAGGGTTAAATGATACGAAAGGGGGGGATGAGCTGATTGAGAAAATAAGGAGTGTAGTTGTTAGGCGGTGGCAGGATAGGCTTCCCTGAAGAGAAAAGTTTTCAGGGATCGCCTGAAGGTGGATAGATTTGGGGGCAGTCTGACCGATTGGGGTAGGGAGTTCCAGAGGATGGGAGAGGCTCGGGAGAAGTCTTGGAGGTGAATATGAGAGGAGGTGATGAGGGAGCTGGAGAGCAGGAGGTCTTGAGCAGGAGTGAAGAGAATGAATGATCTCAGGATGCTTTACTGTTGGCATGACACGACTGATGGTAGCACACACCTTTTCTTCTCCGGACTAGGTTTTTTCTGGATGCCCCAAACAATCGAAAAGGGGATTCATCAGAGAAAATGACTTTACCCCAGTCCTCAGAAGTTTAATCCCTGTACCTTTTGCAGGATATCAGTCTGTCTCTGATGTTTTTCCTGGAGAGAAGTGGCTTCTTCGCTACCCTTCTTGACTCCAGACCCCAGTGTTGCCAAACATTAGTATTTTTACTGGCAGCCAGTAAAAAATGGGCACTTTTCACCTGCCAGTAAATGCCAGTAAGAGGAAAAGGTTGCCAGTAAAAAATATGGCTGTGATGCTCGGCTCGGTCCGGCTGAGATCATCCAAGTGCCTGCTACAGTATGTTGGGCGGTGCCATCAGGAGGCGGGTCGGGTGGAGGCAGTGCCTGAGTGTGTTGTGTGATGTCCTGGTGCAAGGGAGCCGAGCGTGCAGGTCTGTGGGACGAAGATGCGGCTTGCAGGACTTTTTTTTACCGTCCCGCAAGCACACTGCCCCAGTGTGAAAGCACTCGGGCTTTCACACTGGGGTGTATTGGGGGGAGTTTTTCAGGCGCTTTTTAGTCGCTATTTATAGCGCAAAAGTGACTGAAAAATGCCTTGGTGTGAAAGGGGTCTAAATCAGATTGCTAATTGCATATTGTACTTGTTTGTAGCCTAAATACTGACATTTGCACTTTATGTAATTTTGTACCTTTTGTAAATGCCAGTAAAAACGTGGCTGTGCCAGTACATTTTGGGTGTCGTGTCAGTAAATTTCAATCTGGTAGGCTGGCAACACTGCCAGATCCTCCTCCAAAAGTTTTCTCCTCACTGTGCATGCAGATGCAGTCACACCTGCCTGCTGTCATTCCTGAGCAAGATCTGCACTGGTGGTGCCCCGATCCCGCGCCTAAATCAACTGTAGGAGATGGCCCTGGTGCTTTCTGTACCTTCTTGGTTGCCCTGAAGCAGTGGCAGCTCATAGGTTTTTTTTGGGGGGGGGCAGCAATCAACCTACCCCCCTGTCTGCCACTTACCTCATCTTAGTGGCGGGCCATGCAGGGGGTGAAGGGCGGCAAGCTGTGCCCCAGGCAGCTGTTTCCTCTCATAGAGACACCATCCAATAGGATCGCCTGTACTTTCAGCCAATTGGGTGATGGCTCTCAGACCCACTTGCCGATTGGCCTGGAGGAGGACCAGTGTTGCAACAGCGAATATTCATTCTCTGTTGCAACACACCTGGGTGGGCTCTGGACGCAATGCTCTGCGCCCTGAGCCCACCCTATTTTGAAGACTATTTGAGCCTCTGGCTCTAATTAGGTGCTTAAAAAAAACCAAACCCCACCCACCCGGCCATAGGAATTCATGACCCGGCGTCCTGAAAGGGCCTGGCGCATGAATAGGGGGGGTGGCGGCATGGAGGGGGGGCGGCGCCCGTGCGCCGTCAATGGATGGGCCACCTCTGCCCTGAAGGCTTCTTCACAAATGCAGTGAAAAGGTTTTTTAGGGCTCTTTCACACGGGCAGATGGTTCGGGTCCGCCTGTCAGTTTTTCAGGTGGACCCAAATGGACGCTCCATTGTCCTCTATGGAGCGACGGATGTCAGCAGTGTCATGCCTGCTGACACCCGATCCGCTCTGATTCGCCAAAAATAGATGGATGGAAACCCTATTTTCCATCCGCCTGTCAAATCGGATGAACACGGACAGACGGTCCGTGTTCATCCGATCCTCCATAGAGGAGAATGGAGCTGTGAAAGGTCAGTCTCTGCACGGAGTGCAGAGACTGACCTGTCATCCGCCGGCTCAGCGGGGATAAACGGATGGATCCCCGCTGAGCAACGGAGTCTGTCAAAACGGGCTCCGCTCGTGTGAAAGGGGCCTTATGGGATTAAGTCAATTTCCATGGCATTGAGGGACTTTGCTATTATTGCAATTCATCCGATCACTCTTCATACCATTCTGGAGAATATGCAAATTTCCATCATAAAAACTGAGGCAGCAGACTTTGTGAAAATTAATATTTGTTTCATTCTCAGGACTTTTGGCCATGGTTGTATTTATTTTATATAAATATAAAAAAACAAACTTGTGGTTAAAATTCCTGCTCTAAATATGTCACTGGGGTGCATATTTGCATTACGAAATATTATTTACAAGGTACCTGCTATTTTTTTTTGGCAAGAATATAAATGTATGTAAATGAAAATCACAAACCCCAATTACGTAACTTCGAGTTTCTTTAAACCATCAGTATTTTGATACATTGCACACCAGGAACCAAATACAGCCCGGTACAGGAAGATTTAGCTGTTTTGACAGCAGCGGCTAACGAGGACAAAGTTGTTGTTGCCTTGGAGGTGGTATTTTGTTGGTTAGTATCGAGGCGGAGTAACAATCTCTGCTCATAATATCGTGCACCGGGCTGTATTCGGTTCTCAATTCATTAAAATCTCCAATTACTGATGGTTTAAAGAAAATGGAAGTTACGTAGTTGGAGTTTATGACCAGTTGGCAAATTTGACAGAGCACCTGCAAACACATACAGTATATCTCACATGCTCTTAAAGAAACAGCCCTGGGGAGGAGGGAGTACAACAATATATACCCCTGATGATCTCCGCCAAAGATCGATATATCCAGCTAAAGTTTCTTCATAGGGCATACTATACCCCCAATAGACTATCGAGAATATACCCATCTCGGACAGACAGATGCCCGAAGTGCACTACTGAGGTGGGGACATTCTTTCATGTCATATGGGAGTGTCCGTAGATCCAACAGTTCTGGAGGGAGGTGACTGGTGTGATAGCGACGTTGGGGGAATTGCAGTTGGGCATGGACCCTTTGGTTCTTCTTCTTGGCAAATGTGACACAGTCACACAGGGCACCCACAAAAGGTTGTTTGTGTTCTATACAACCTTCTATGCCAGGAAATCTATCTTACTCAAATGGAAGGACCCGGACCCTCCTACGCTTACTCAATGGAGGTTGATGATTAATACGGTCCTCCCAGTATATAAACTTACATATATGAGCCATAAATGCCCCCAAAAATTTGATAAGATATGGGGACGGTGGGTTGCAGAATAAGTGTCTGTGCTGCTTCGAGCGGGTGGGGGTGGAGAGCCAGTTTGAGGGTCTCCATCCATATCCCATTTTAGTGACCTCCATCCTCGAGAGTTCATCCTATCTGTACTACTAAAGCTCCTTTGGGAAAGATCTGTAAGATGACTAGGAAACTACCAATATTGTAAATCGTAGTTACTTTGGTTGCTCTTGCTTGCAGTGTATACTACTGTCAATATGCAAACAGTGTAATGCAAATGTTTGTACCATTCTTTAATGACCAAAAATAAAAAACTTTTCTGTTAAAAAAAAAAAAAGAAACAGCCCTGAATTTGACATTATACTATATGCTGGTAACTATACTAAGATGTTCAAAAAGACAATTTATAAAATAATAGAACAGAGAGAAAATAACCTTACTTGGTTAATCGAAATACTCCTACTGCAATATTAAAGACGACACCAAACAGCAAACCAATATTTGCAGCAAAGCAGATTGTTACCACATAGGTGCAAATCCATATTATCTGTTGGAAAAAGAGTTCATATTGAAAATTAAGAAACAACACATAGGGGTGTATTTGTAAAAAAAAAAAAAATGCATAGCACTTCACCCAGTAAAAGTGCAGGTTGGTCTGTTATAATGCTATTTCCTGTGCTGGTTGAATCATTTCAATAAGGTGGCTAAATGTGGTATTTTCCATTTTAAATCAATGCATTAATATTGCTATGCAATTTTGGTATAAATACACCCCATAATATGTGATTCTTAAAGATTCATTACAGACCAGTGAGTCAGGAATGGTCTTTGAAATATTCTATGAAACTAATAGTTGGAATTGTTTACATATCCAGCTAATGGAACAATTATGCCAGCAATGCTGAAAACAATTTTTGCATACCTAAAATTATATAATGCCATTTCTAATCAGCTTTGCTCAGAAGATCACTTTACCAAAAATGATTTCAGGTGCAATAGAAACCAATTGCAAACCAGATGTGTCCAAAGGCACCAAACATTTGCTGCAATATGTGCAATTATGCATGTGGCTTTGTTATAATGTTGCCTCATTATTTCACTTATAGTTTGTGTGACTATCTTGGTAGGACTATTACAGGCTTCATACATATTCATGTAAAGATTTGACTTATTAGAAAGTCTCAATATTCAGCTCAGTACTTACCCAATCAAATTTATCAACATTCCAGTATTTCTTCAAATCTTGGAACTGTCTAAGCATTCCTTTCAATCCAACAATAATGACACTTGCCAAAACACACTGCAATAGGATCACACAAATACACACATTGCGTTAAAGTATATATAAAACCAAAACATTTTCTTTTTATTGTGGATGGAGTATGGAATGGTTAAACCCTTGCCATTCATGTTCAAATGGAGAGATGTGCCTTCATTTTCTGTTCTGTAAACAAGAGAGGAAATGAGAGGAATTCTCTCTAAGGCTAAGGAAATTAAATGTTCCCAATGTAACATTTCCCCTCTATTCCTATTCTGATGGCAACTCAAAATTCTGGATTTTCCCTTCCTAACAATGGTCACCAAGACAAATATAGAAGGTGAATATTCCCAGTGGGGACATAGACAGCAATAAAATTTGCAATTTGGACTCGGGTTCTATCCCATTACCACTAAAAAATCCATATCCAAAACTAAGAAAATAATGTTTTGGCCTAAGATATATTTTAAAGTGTAGAACGGACTTCTTGGAGAACAAATCCCCCAAACAAGAACCCAGAACGCAATGCAAACTTTACAGAGGTTCAAACCCTCCCCCACAAAAATTAAAAAATAAATAAATTGGTAAAATATGGGTTTAAAACATGCCCTGCCCTCTCCTAAAAGATTTATAATGGTCGATGGCATCACAAGGGGGCGCTGCCACAAGGTGACATTGCTGGGTGGCCCCGCCCCTTAGCTATTTAAGAAATGTCAGGGGGCAGAGCAGACAGACGGGTGGAGCCTTCGCCGCAAGCGGAGCTTCTTGTTTTTTCCAGGTTGGCAGTGGTGGTGAGCATTGTGATTGGCAATGGATCTACACCGGGGGACAAAGCGCCCCCCATATGTTGAGGGTATGTGGCCTGGTATGGTTGGGAGGGCGTTCACTCGTCCCCTCCCTTTCCTGACCTGCCGGGCTGCATGCTCAGATAAGGGCCTAGTAGGGATTTTGGGGAGGACCCCATGTCAATTTTTTTTTCATTTTGGCGTTGGAGCTCCCCTCCAAATCCATACCAGCCCCAAAGCACCTGGTATGGATTGGGGGGGCACACCCTTTTTTTTCCCCCCATTTTTTACATTCAGCTGTCAGGGGGAAAGCCCGCTGATATCTAATGACTCATTGGTTGTTAAGGATCGGAGGCCGGCTTCCCGGCCGCTTATTAACAACCAGCTAAACTTCACACTGTATTAACACGCTGCAAACACTTCACAACCACGCTGTAAACGTGCTGCAACCACATGCCAGTGTGGTTGCGGCGCGTTACCATATACTTGAATGGGAGACGTTGAAAGGCTTCAAATGCCTCCTGAGTCGACATGAGGATTCATGTTTTGATAATGTGAATAGCACTGTGTGCTGTCCATTGTATCATTTGCATGTTTAATGCCCCTGAAACACCTGCTTTTAATGTCAATGTGAACTTAGCCAAATAGAGTACCACACTGTCATAGACCTGAGGGAGCTGGGGCTGCCTGACTATGTCAGTCCCTTCCACCCCTCTCCCTCCTCCATTCATAGAAGCTGTGCTATGAATGAGACACAATCTATTAAAGGAGGAGGACCTTTCATTCCTTTGCCCATCCTCCATTTATAGATTTATCATTCATAAAAGCTATAGCACAGCTTCTGTGAATGGAGGAGCTGGGCAGAAAGAGCGGGCATAGTTGGGCACTCTTGATAAGTGTCTGTCTTAGGACCATTGGTCTAGTAACCCCTGCCATACTGGAAAATTATGGCAGCAATTTTTTATTTTTTTTTTGGCTAAACATAGGCTTTAAAAGGTAATCTAAACTTTCATTACAAACATTCATACAACATAACAGCTACACAAGCCATACTGTAATTTTGTGCTAATAAAAATTACCTATTTCAATCTGCAAGCACGGTCATTTAAAAAAAAAACTGTTCAAAAATATATGTGTAGCTTCCTTTCAATATGGTAACCTGAAACCTGAATTTCCTACTTGTGTGGATGAAAAGGTGCGACTAACACAGTTTGCTAAAATCCTTGCAATTTGTATAGATCCCCTAGAGGGGAGTTACAATTTAAACAACATTTTTGCTTACCATTGGTAGCCAGTATAGTAAAGGTATTAAGAAATAAATGACCAGGAGGACAAGGAAGCATGATACCAAACAGGCAACCTAGAGATCAAACAAAGTGTACATGTTAGGTCATAAAATAATTAATATGTATAGAAGTAATTACTAAACCCCATTCAAATATCAGAATATACAGGTTTAGCCCATGTGTCTGCAGCTAAAAGGGTGAGGAGCAGCTACAGTTTCATAGTGTCTGCTGCTTGTGTTAACAGAGGGGCAGGCACAGCTGTAATTGGGGACTTGAGTAGCTTGCTGGGTCTGCCCACCAAGGGAGGGGATTGTGGACTGCTGTGAATGCTGGGAAGAATGGAGGATTGTGGGAAAAGGAGTTCTAAACAGACTAAGTTTTATAGACTGAGAAAAAGGAAATTCAGATCCTAGAGTGACTAGAGCTCTGAGCAGAGAGGAAAATGAGAAGGTTGTTGTTCCTGGGCTGAGGAGGAGTATGAAGGATGTTTGGAGGGGCTGAGTGTGCTTCAGAACACTCACCACCACACCTGAGAGGGATAGAGGGGCAGTGGCAGACATCCTGGAACACCAGAGAGTGCCCCAAATGCCTACTGAACCCATTGCCTAATCAATGGGAAGGATACCATGAAAACTGACAGATTGTGCTGCTTACAGTTAAGAGGAAGGTCACCATAGTAGTAGGTGAGAGGTCACTGGCCAAATCCCACTACACTTTAACAAACTTACTTACTTGTTGCCTGCAAGTATTACAAAGCTTATAACAGTGCTTGAGGAGACATTATCTTGAGTGCTACCACATAAGCACTGGGCCCCAATGAGCTTGCCAGCAGAAGAGAGAGGGTATATTACACACTGCTGAACTATTATGGTGGCGTTACTCTCCTTAGGGTTGCCAGAGTATAGGGTTTAGGAGGGCTTGCCCTTTACGCCAGTGTTTCACAAAATAGTTCTTTGTTTAGCTATTTGCTGTGTCATTACTATTATTCATATCTCTTTTGCTACCGTGGTACTACATATACATCTGCAATAAATATTCCCCACCCAGCCGAGAAAACTCGAGACCCGAGACACAGAAAATCCTTCAGAGGTAAGCACTACACAGGTGAAACATGTAAAGAACAGTTTATCTGTCCAATGATTTATACAGCAATGATCTTGTGCGTGGACTAATAGTAAATATCATCATACTGGTGATGGCAGACACACATTAATGGGCATTTAAAGCACACATGCATAGGTATGAATGGGCCCCTTGATCATCTGGTATGTAGAAACTCAGTTTAATTACAGATATACAACAGTTATACAAGCTCAAATCAAAAATATTTCAAGACATTAATTAACTAAAGTGTGTTTTATATATTTATTTGCAGGTGTCATCATTTTATTAGTGTGTTAGAAAAAAAATGATATACACCCACACTCACTGGCCACTTTATTAGGTACACCTTGCTAGCACTTTGCTTTGAGGCAAAGATTCACAAGGTATTGGAAACATTCCTCAGAGATTTTGGTCCATTTTGACATGATAGCATCACACAGTAATAGTAGATTTGTCAGCTGCACATCTATGATGCGAATCTCCGATTCTCCCACAAATCATAGGTGCTCTATTGGATGAGATCTGGTGAGCGTGGAGGCCATTGGAGTGCAGTGACCCCACTGTCATGTTCAAGAAACCGGTTTGAAATGATTTGGTTCCACATGGATTATTTCACCGGTCACTCACACCCACATATAGTAAAAAAAAGATTGTGTGATTATTTTACTACTGTGGACGTTTATTTATATATTTTGTGTGAAATCAATTAATTACAGAACTTTATAAAAACTAAACTCGAACATATTGACAACATATAGACATTAATTTGACTCAAAGATGTATGGTC
>BLSH010418355.1:298851-311955 GCA_018402905.1 Glandirana rugosa | reverse complement strand
TTCTGAGAGGCAGCGGTGAGGCATGGTGACATCACCAGTACCTCCAGCAATTGGAAAGAGCAGAGGCCAAGCTAAGGAATTTGAATTTTTATTTGTATGTATATATATATATATATATATATAAAAATCTTTTTTTTTTTTAAGTTTATTTTTGACAGTCTTTTTAAGCTTTTTTTCATTTGAAGAACTGGATTTTATTAGTAGAGGGCCTTACATTTTCATGCAGGATGTGCTTTGAAAAGGTAGGTCAGTTGCTGATTAGAGTTGAGCGAACCCGTGAATGTTCGGGTTCGTCCGAACTTCGGAAAAAAGTCTGGGTTCGGTACCGAACTTGACCCAAACTTTACCCCGAACCCCATTGAATTCAATGGGGATCCAAACTTTTCGGCACAGAAATGACTGTAAAAGAGTCCTGGAAAGTGCTAGAGGGCTGCAAAATGATTTTAGAACAATAATCTGTCCCTTACAGCAACAGCAGGAACCTGACCCTATAGAACTAGAAGATGATTTTAGAACAATAATCTGTCCCTCTAAGCAGTAGACTCTACCTAGTCTAGTCAGATCTTTCTGTAATGCAGGATGAGATCTGCAATCTGTCCCTAAAAGCAGTAGTAGTAGCAATCTCTACCTACCTATCTATCTGCAATCTGTCCCTCACAGCCCCGGCAGCATCCTCTCCCTACACTACCCAGAGAGCATGTGACATGCAGCACTAAGTGACTCCAGCTTATAAAGAGGCTGGGTCACATGATGCACTGGCCAATCACAGCCATGCCATTAGTAGGCATGGCTGTGATGGCTTCTAAAGGCAAACCAGTGAAACGCTTGTTGATTGGCTGCCCTGCAGCTATATAACATGCGTGATCAAATACCCGAACGCAAACTTTTTTTCAAATGTCCGGGTTCGGGTCCGGGTCACGGACACCCCAAAGTTCGGTACGAACCCGAACTTTACAGTTCGGGTTCGCTCAACTCTATTGCTGATTCAGCTTCACTGATTTTTATTTGATAGAAGCCATGATCTGGTTTTCAAATATTCAAAGTGAACTGCAGCAGAAAAAATATTTTTGCAATTATTTTGGGGGGATAGGTAAAAATATTGGCTGCATGCTGCATAATAATGGCATTTCCAGTCAATACCTTAAAAGTTATCAAATTAATTACCCTTTTGGAATATATCCAATGACTTCAGTGCTGTAATCTTCTTCCATATTGGCAAAATAACAAGCAAGGGAAGTTACAGACATCTGTGCAAAGGAAAAGAAAACAAAACTGTTAGCAAATTAGGATGAGTCATTGTATTAAAGTGCTATATGCAACTCATTTTCATTATTCTAGTTTTACTATAGTTTGCTCTTTAAGGGTCACAGGATTTAGCTTTTAGTCTAGATGCCTAATTATTTATTGGACTGCTAAAATATTGGTTCATACGATGGCCTGGGGTGCAATATCTGTACTGTAAAAGGAAATAACAAGCCTACCAATTCATAAAGGAACATTGAATGTAAAATGATTTAAAAAATACTGCTCCTACATTTTGGAAAGGATATTGCTATAAGAAATGAGGACCACAAAATATGTCTTGAGGTTTACTTGGCAGAGGTAAATCAGGCATTAGCTGATTGGAATTGATTTATGAAAACTGAAGCATGGATAACAAGACAAAACTGAAAGTATGTCACACATGACTTGACATGAGAGCCTTGTTGTTGCCAATGTATTGTCAGGATTACCCGCGTGTTGTCCATGTATTGTTGCCATTACCTACAGTATCTCACAAAAGTGAGTACACCCCTCACATTTTTGTAAATATTTTATTCTATCTTTTCATGTGACAACACTGAAGAAATGACACTTTGCTACAATGTAAAGTAGTGAGTGTACAGCTTGTATAACAGTGTAAATTTGCTGTCCCCTCAAAATAACTCAACACACAGCCATTAGGCTCCATGCACACTGGACGATATCTGGGCTCTCTGGGCGTTGGGCAGGAGACGCTGCTTAGAAAACGTTCTTTTGCAGGGTTTTGTAAGCTACATTGACTACAAAAAAACGCTGGACGCTAATAAACTGCAGTTTACCCGTGTTTATGAGCATTTAGCGGTGTTCAGCATTTTTTGTGTTCAGAAGAAAGACTTTTGAACGCCAATTCAGGGCATTCAGATAACAGCCCAAAAACGCCACTGCTGCTAAACGACAACTAACGTCCATGTGTGCATCAACACATAGGATAACATAAAGTGGCGTTTTTGGGCTGTTAGAAAAAAACGCCCAAATGACCAAAAATGGTCATTTAACAGATATAGAGTGCATGGAGCCTAAATGTTTAAACCGCTGGCAACAAAAGTATGTACACCCCTAAGTGAAAATGTCCAAATTGGGCCCAAAGCGTTAATATTTGTGTGGCCACCATTATTTTCCAGCACTTCCTTAACCCTCTTGAGCATGGAGTTCACCAGAGCTTCACAGGTTGCCACTGGAGCCTCTTCCACTCCTCCATGATGGCATCATGGAGCTGGTGGATGTTAGAGAGCTTGCGCTCCTCCACTTACCATTTAAGAATGCCCCACAGATGTTCAATAGGGTTTAGGTCTAGAGACATGCTTGGCCAGTCCATCACCTTAACCCTCAGCTTCTTTAGCAAGGCAGTGGTCGTCTTGGAGGTGTGTTTGGAGTAGTTATCATTTTCGAATACTGCCCTATGGCCCAGTCTCCAAAGGGAGGGGATCATGCTCTACTTTAGTAAGTCACAGTACATGTTGATATTTATGGTTCCCTCAATAAACTCTAGCTCCCCAGTGCCAGCATCGTTCATGCAGCCCCCGACCATGACACTCCCACCACCATGCTTGACTGTAGGCAAGACACACTTGCCTTTGTACTTGTCAGCTGATTGCCGCCACATAAGCTTGACACCATGTGAACCAAATAAGTTTATCTTGGTCTCATCAGACCAGAGGTCATGGTTCCAGTAATCTGTGTCCTTAGTCTGCTTGTCTTCAGCAAATTGTTTGCAGGCTTTCTTGTGCATCATCTTTAGAAGAGGCTTCCTTCTGGGAAGGAAGGGACGACAGCCTTGCAGACCAATTTGATGCAGTGTGCGGCATATGGTCTGAGCACTAACAGGCTTACCCCCCACCCCTTCAACCTCTGCAGCAATGCTGGCAGCATTCATACATCTATTTCCCAAAGACAACCTCTGGATTGGACGCTGAGCACATGCACTCAGCTTCTTTGGTCGACCATGGCGAGGCCTGTTCTCAACGGAACCTGTCCTGTTAAACCGCTGTATGGTCTTGGCCACCATACTGCAGCTCAGTTTCAGGGTCTTGGCAATCTTCTTATAGCCTAGGCCAGTGGTTCTCAACTCCGGTCCTCGGGCCCCCCCAACAGGCCAGATTTTAAGTATTACCTTGGGGAGATGCAGACTAGAATACTGCAATCACTGAGCAGCAATGATATCACCTGTGATGTATTTCAGTTATCCTGCAAACCTGGCCTGTTGGGGGGGCCCGAGGACCGGAGTTGAGAACCACTGGCCTAGGCCATCTTTATGTAGAGCAACAATTCTTTTTTTCAGATCCTCAGAGAGTTCTTTACCATGACGTGCCATGTTGAACTTCCAGTGACCAGAATGAGAGAGTGAGAGCGATAACACCAAATTTAACACACCTACTCCCCATTCACACCTGAGACCTTGTAACACTAACGAGTCACATGACAACAGGGAGGGAAAATGGCTAATTGGGCCCAATTTGGACATTTTCACTTAGGGGTGTACTCACTTTTGTTGCTAGCGGTTTAGACATTAACGGCTGTGTGTTGAGTTATATTGAGGGGACAGCACATTTACACTGTTACACAAGCTGTTCACTCACTGCTTTATATTGTAGCAAAGTGTCTGTTAGAGGAAATCCTGTAAAAACTGACTTTTTTGCCGCTAATGCGCGCGCGTGCCCGCCGGAAATGACGCCACACTGCTCTATTTCTACCCTGCACGCCCTGCAGCAAGTGCTGTCTGATCTACAGCGTGTAGTGTGTGTGTTCCTGAGCAACCTGTATCTGTTTCTCTGTTCCTGTGACCCGGATTGCCTGACTTTGCTGATTTCTGCCTGCACCGACCCCTGGACTGTCTACGACCACTCTCTTGCCTAGCCCTCTTGTACTTTGCCTGCCCGCCTGTTGACAACCCAGCCTGAACTCGACTATCTGCCTGCCTGCTCCTCTTGTACCGCACTGCCAGCCTGTTTCACGACTCAGCCTGTACGACCATTCTTTGAGTGCACCAACGGACTTATACCATCACCAGTGACCCAGTCCAACCCTCGTGCCATCCTGCACTCCTGAGCCACCTGTCTACTCTACCAGGGGTTCCTGAGTCGGGGTCGTAAGGGAGGTTACCCACTGCAAGTCAGACTCCTCCACCAGGTACGTAACAGTATCAGACAGCCATGCCTGAGTCTGCACAGGGGGCCTCCCCAACGAATGAACTCTGCACGCATCTAGCCAGCCTCACTCAAGCGGTGAAGGCTCTCCAAGATGGCTACGTGCAGTTGGAAGGTCAACTCCGGGAGCTCTCCGCACCATCCGCATCAGGGTCCAACCCGCTTCCTGGTCACACCCTCGTCACTCTGCCTACCGAGCCGGATGTCCCCCCTCCTGAATGGTTCACCGGGGACCACAAGAAGTTTTGGGCGTTCCGGAGGGCATGCGAATTATACTTCGCCCTTCAACTCAGCACCTTCTCCCGTGAAGCCACCAAGGTGGGATTGGCCATCTCACTGCTTCAGGATGGGCCCCAGACCTGGGCTCACCAACTACTTGAAGATAAGTCCCCGGACACCACCACCCTAGCAGGCTTCTTTCAGGCAATGGCACGTCTGTATGACGACCCACACCAGACCACCACTGCTGAAGCCACGCTCCATGCACTCAAGCACGGCGACTGCCCGTTGGAAGATTATGTGGCCGAATTCCGGCGCTGGAGCGCCGACACTGCCTGGGACCCCGCAGCCCTCAGTTTCCAGTTCCGGCTGTGCTTGTCCGAGTCCCTTAAGGATGAGTTTGCCCGTGTCGGGGTTCCCCCGACCTTGAGTGTTCTGTTGGATTGGGTCGTTCTGATCGATCGTCGACTACGGGAGCGCAACGCGGAGGAGAGACTAAATCGTATGGCCCACGATCTGTGCCTCTATTGTGGAGCCCCCGGGCACAGGGTGCGAACCTGTCCAGCCAAGCGGCCTAGGAGTGCCTATCCTGTCAAGGGAGAAGTCCTTTCTTTGATCAGTCCTACGGCCCACTTGACACTCACCGTGACACTTCAGCTACCTGGAGGTGATGTCCCAGTCCGGGCAATCATTGACTCCGGGGCCTGTGGTTGTTTTCTGGACTTGACCTTTGCAGCCCAACACCAGGTTCCTCTCCAGCCCAAGGACCATAAGATGACCGTCCACCTGGCCGACGGGTCCCCCATCAGTTTGGGTGTGGTGACCCACGAGGCTATTCCAATTTTAGCCCGCACTCCAGATGGCCATGCGGAGTTCCTACACCTGGACGCTATCACGTCTCCGCTTTCCCCTGTCATACTGGGGATCCCCTGGCTTCGGGCGCATTGCCCACAGATCAATTGGGTCACTGGCAACGTGTCATTCACTTCCTCCTACTGCCTGCACCATTGTTTCCACCACCTGTGGATCTGGCCCTTACTGCGTCCAACCCGGACCGGGACGCTGATACAGCAACTCGCCAGGCCGTCCCTCCAGCATACCATGAGTTCCTGGATGTTTTTAGTAAGAAGGGGGCGGACGAGTTGCCTCCCCACTGAGCCTACGACTGCCCGATAGAACTGCTTCCGGAGGCAGAGGTACCTTTCGGCAGGATATACCGGCTGTCTGAGGTGGAACTTTCGGCCCTCAAGGCATACTTGGAGGATAATCTGCAGAAGGGGTTTATCTGGCCATCTACATCCCCCGCCGGGGCAGGGATATTCTTTGTCGAGAAGAAGGACAAGTCCCTTCGACCATGTATCGATTACCGGGACCTCAATAAGATCACGGTTAAGAACCGGTATCCCTTGCCTCTGGTCCCTGAGCTATTCCAGAGACTCGGTTCGGCCAAGGTGTTCTCCAAGTTAGACCTCCGAGGGGCCTACAATCTCCTCCGCATCTGAGAGGGGGATGAGTGGAAGACGGCTTTCCGAACCCGATTTGGCCACTACGAGTATCTGGTCATGCCGTTTGGCATGTGTAACGCCCCGGCTACGTTTCAACATTTGGTCAACGACATTTTCCGGGACTTCTTAGACATATTCGTAGTGGTCTACCTGGACGATATTTTAATATTCTCCTCATCCCTGGGGGAGCACCGCAGCCATGTCAAGAGCGTACTGAGCTGCCTGCATCAGCATGGACTTTA
The DNA here is from genome assembly GCA_018402905.1 of Glandirana rugosa. Classification (NCBI taxonomy): domain Eukaryota; kingdom Metazoa; phylum Chordata; class Amphibia; order Anura; family Ranidae; genus Glandirana; species Glandirana rugosa. The sequence continues at coordinate 305,544 of BLSH010418355.1, read as the reverse complement.
CGCTAAGGCTGAGAAGTGCGCTTTTGAATGCTCTAGCATTTCTTTCCTGGGCTTCATTCTCTCCACCTCTGGCATCACCATGGACCCCCAGAATCTTGTAATTGGAAGACATTCCCACCAGATGTGTGACATTTCTCTTTTGTTTGACATCTCCAGCAACTATCTGGGAGCGAGAGATATTTTCTTTCTATTGGCTGACCTCAGGTGTGACATAAGAAAGGAAGAAAAATAGCAGCCTCGTTACACAAGTACTTTTGGATAGTAGAGCAAGAATCAGATTTAAGGCTCTATGCACACTGGCATGTACACTGGCATTCTACGCAATTTAGTCTCCATTCCCCTTCTTCCCAAATCCAGCCTCCACTTCTCCTGTGCACTCTGGAACGCCCACTCTGTCTACAACAAACTCACCGCTGTTCATGACTTCCTTGTCACTAATTCCTTTAATCTACTTGCTGTTACTGAAACCCGGCTCCATGAATCCGACACTCCTTCTCCTGCTTCCCTCTCCCATGGTGGCCTTCTCTGGACTCACTCCCCTAGGCCTAATGGATGCAAGGGAGGTGGAGTGGGATTCCTCCTATCTACACAGAGCACCTTCCAGGTTCTTCACTCTCCTCCCTCACTTTCCCTCTCTTCATTTGAAGCTCACTGTATACGTCTATTTTCTCCAAGAATTGCTGTGATCTACCAGCCTCCTGGACGGTTGTCAGCTTTCCTTGAAAAGTTTTCTGCCTGGCTACCCTACTTTCTCTCATCTGAAATTCCCACAATCCTTCTTGGGGACTTCAACATCCCTCTTAATACAAACACTTCTGCTACTTCTAAACTTATTAGTCTAACCTCCTAATTTGACCTGAAGCAACGGGTACAGGCTTCTACTCACTCTGATGGAAACACCCTTGACCTTGTATTCTCCTACCTATGCACTCCATGCAACCTCTCCAACAATCCTTTTCCTCTCTCGGACCACCATATTATTAGTTTCTCTTTCTCCCTGTTTTGCACCAGCTTTCCCTCCAATCGCACAACCATCACCCGTAGAAACTTTCGCCACTTCAACCCTTCTCTTCTCTATTCTGCTACTGACCACCTCTATGAAAAAATCTCATCCCTGTCCTGCCCCAACCAAGCCACTTCCATCTACAATAAATCCCTGTCCTCCACCCTGGACGAGCTCGCTCCCCTCACTACATACAGAATCAGACCTCGACCCCTACAACCCTGGCAAACAGATGATACCAGAAATCTCAAAAAACGTAGCCGTGCTCTTGAGCATCTGTGGCACAAGGCTAAGTCTCTCGACGACTTCAACCAATACAAATCTGCCCTCCAAAAAATACTATTCTTGCCTTTACACTGCCAAGCAGACCTAATTTACCACTCTTATTAACACCTTCTCATCCAGTCCCCGTCAACTCTTCTCTACCCTCAACTCTCTACTTCATCCTCCACTGCCTCCACCCACTAACTCACTCACACACTGCACAAGAAATTGCTAATCACTTCAAAAACAAGACTGATACAATTCGTAATGAAATCTACACTCTACAGGTATCTCCCCCAGTTAACACCCCATGTCAACAGGTACAATTGACACTATCCTTAGTCAAACCTGCTATTATAGACAAAGTTGCTAAACTCCTTTCTAACACCCACCTATCCACCTGTCCCGTGGACCCTATTCCCTCTCAAATACTAAGGTCACCCTCTGACTCTTCAATTTCTCCCTCTCTCTCTTCCCCAATGCTCTAAAACATGCATTGGTCACCCCCATCCTTAAAGCCGTCCTTGGACTCTACCAATCTTAACAATCTATGCCCTCTCTCCTTGCTCCCCTTTTCCTCAAAACTCCTTGAATGCCTGGTCTACAACCGAGTGACCACCTCATTAAGAATAACCTTCTTGATCCCCTTCAATCTGGATTTCGCCCTCAACACTCCACAGAAACTGCTCTTCTAAAACTGACAAATGACCAACGGACACTATTCTGTACTCCTACTTCTGGACCTTTCGGCTGCCTTTGATACAGTTGACCACCCCTTCCTCAAAAAAAATGTACTCCCTCGTCTCCCTGACTGTGCTCTTCAGTGGCTCTCATCCTACCTATTCCAACGCACCTTCAGTGACACTTACAATTCTACTTCTTCCTCGCCTCTTCCTTTCTCTGTCGGGGTCCCCCAAGGTTCTGTTCTTGGACCTCTCTTATTTTCAGTCTACACCTCTTCCCTGGGCCAGTTGATAGCCTCCCACGGCTTTAAACATCATTTCTACGTTGATGACACTTAGATCTATCTCTCCAACCCTCAACTCACTCCATCAGTCTCCTCACACATCACAAACTTACTAACAGACATATCTGTCTGGATGTCACACCACTTTCTCAAACTCAACTTGTCCAAAACCGAGCTCATAATATTTCCTCCGCCACATGCCTCTTCCTCTGACTTCACTGTCGAGAGCAATGGTACGACCATCCATCCATCCCCGCATGTCAGGGTGCTAGGTGTTATCCTGGACTCTGAACTCTCCTTTTGGCCCTAAATCCAATCACTTTCCAAAGCTTGCCACCTCAACCTCCGCAGCATCTCTAAACTATGTCCCTTTCTAACCAATGAAACACAAACCTCCTGATTCACTCCCTGGTCATCTCCCGCCTCGACTATTGCAACTCCCTCCTCATTGGCTAGACTATCCCTCCTTCAGTCCATCATGAATGCTGCTGCCAGACTTATATACCTTACAAACCGGCTCAGCATCTGCAACCTGCCTGCCACTCGCCCAACGAATCATGTTCAAAATACTAACAAGTTACAAAGCCATCCACAACTCTGTCCCCATCTACATCACCAGCCTAGTCTCAAAATACCAACCTAAATGTCCTCTTTGTTCCTGCCAAGACCTCCTGCTCCACAGTTATTACCCTTTCATATCACTTGACCCTCCCTCCTAGATTGTAAGCTCTAACGAGCAGGGCCCACTGATTCCTCCTGTATTGAATTGTAATAGTACTGTCTGCCCTATTGTTGTAAAGCGCTGCACAAACTGTTGGCACTATATAAATCCTGTATAATAATAATAATAATAATGTGTTCTGACTGTAGAAGCAGCTCAATGTTATCCTATGTGTCCATGCACATTAGGACGATTACAGGCATATTTTGAGCTCAACATTTAGAGGCCAGAAAAAAAACCCTTCTGGTTGGTGTTTCTGATTGGAGCTTACTGCCAGAAAAAATGTAAAACTCGACTAAACTTTGTACAAAAAATGCTCTATATGAACGTGTTTTACTCTCATGAGAATAGACATTTTTTAAAGCCCAGTGTGCATGAGGCCTTAATGTTTTATCGTTAAGAGTGTGTGTTGTGTTTGATGTGTTTTTATGTATATAATATACATGGAGATTTGTATATATGGGAAAAATAAAACAAATGACACTTACTAGTATCAGGTCGATAGGAATGACAAACTTTATCTGTTTTTTATACTTCTCGTTCAGCTCTTTTGTCAGAATCAGCACTGTGAGGGACAGAAGAGACAACAACATCGCTGATATTTGGATCATGTTGATGTTTTTGAAAATGTAGATATAAATCTGCAACAAGAAAAAGGGCGGTTTAAAAAGCAAAAACTAGGATAAATGTAATTGAGTTGCAGAGCACTAAGGCTGGGTTCACACTGATGCGGTCTACTGCACGTATGTCATTTGTACAGGAATCGCACCAGATGCATCGCACCAGATCCATCACATGCAAATTTAGTGCGGCGTGAATACATAATGTATGGCTCAATTTGCACCAAAAATGTTTAGGACCATTTTTTTTTTTTTTGTCTGCACTGGATTTGGATCACATGGGTGTTCAGACCCATGCGATCTGATTCCACAGTTCGCATTGCGTTCTGAAAACTGATTTGGGGGTGTCATTAACTTTATATTGACACCAGCAGCGGTTTGCAGAGCACAGTGTGAACTGCCTGCGATTCTGATGCAGTGGGGGAAGTTCCCGCGGGGAATCGCACAGGAATCACTGTGGTTCCCGCACTGCATCAGCGTGAACCCAGCCTAATTGTTAGCTATGCTGTCTTACAGGCGTTGGCATCTCTGGTCTAATTTCCACCAGAAACACTGAGGTTGGTTTACTAAAACTGGGGAGTGAAAAATCTGCTTAGAAATCAATCAGCTTCCTGTTTTTTTTTTTGTCAAAGCTTAATTGAACAAGCTAAAGTTAGAGGCTGATTGACTGACTACCATGCGCAGCTGCACCAGATTTTGCACCCTCCAGTTTTAGTAAATCAACCCCATTGTGTACATGTTGTTTATATTGTCCCGACAAACCCAAAACATCCTGAGAGGCTGAATAGCCTGCAGTTTATAACTGCCAGTTCGTAAGGGCTCATTCACACCAAAAAGCATGCATTAAAGTGCTCACGATCCAAGCATGCTAGTGTGTGCTGTACGTACCTGCTGTGATGCATTGTTAAAGTGCAATCCAGTGCCTGCAGTTTTTTTTTAACCACTTCCAGACCGCCCACCGCACATACTGCGGCAGGGCGGCCCGGCTGCAGGAAACAATGTACCTGTACGTTGTGTCTTCTTCTGGGTCTGGGGTGCGCACACTCCCGATGTGATTGGACACAGCCGATCGTTGACAGGAGAGGCACAACGGCGGTCTGTAAACAAGGCAGACCGCAGTTCTGTCAAAGAGGAAGATGGAGATCTCTGCTAAGCAAGAACACAGATCTCTCTCTTCCTCCAGTTAAGCCATCCCCCACACAGTTATTGATCACTCACTAGGAGCACATGTAACCCTTTGATCACCCATGATGTTAACCCCTTTCCTGCTGGTGTCATTAGTACACAGAGTGCATTTTTTAGCACTGATCACTGTATTAGTGTCACCGTTCCCCAAAAAGTGTCACTTAGTGTCCGATTTGTCCAGCGCAATGTCGCAGTCCGGCTAAAAATCGCTGATCGCTGCCATTACTAGTAGTGATAAAACTAAAAATGCCATAAAAATATCCCAAGGTTTGTAGACGCTATAACTTTTGCGCAAACAAATCAATATACGCTTATTGGGATTTATTTTACCAAAAACATGTAACAGAATACATATTGGCCTAAGTTGATGAAGAAATTAGATCATTTAAATTTTTTTATTGGATATGTTATATAGCAGATAGTAAAAAATATTGTTTTTTTCAAAATTGTTGGTCTTTTTTTGTTTATAGCTCAAAAAATAAAAACAGCAGAGGTGATCAAATACCACCAAAAGAAAGCTCTATTTGTGGGAAAAAAGGACAAAAATTTTGTTTGGGTACATCGTTGCATGAATGCGCAATTGTCAGTTAAAGTAACGCAGTGTTATATCGCAAAAAATGGCCTGGTCATGAAGGGGGTGAAACCTTCCAAGGCTGAAGTGGTTAAATTAAACATTATTTAACTATACATTGTATTTAACTCTATGCACAGTAGAGAGTTGTGATGAATTATAACACATTAAAATGTGTGCCGCGAAAATGCAACATGTTCTTTTTTTTTTAAGTGTACACCAATGCAGCATGTTGGCGTGACTTGAAGCAATAGGAAATAAGGCAAAGTGCCTTGTCTATGCATTGGGTCTGCGTTGGTGTGATTGGGCTCTTCGTATATTCACACAGTGGGAACTTGCCACTTTGAGCAATTTGCATGCAATTTTGCGTGTCGTATAGGGCCAGCCTATTTACTTGAATGGTCTGTCCTATGAGCGTTTGTTGCTACAAAAAGAAGCTCCTCCTCCTTTTTGGGAGTCAAGATTTGCATAATTTTTAAAGACGTGGCCTGCAGCGATTGCTGCACACACAATCCAATGTACATGGGTAAACAGTATATATATATATATATATATATATATATATATATATATATATATATTGTGGAGGGTTAGCTCAATGGGGATCATCTTCCCTGGAAAAAGGTAGTCCAAACGGCAGGTTTTCTTAAAATATGACAAAACAGAAAATAAACCCTTGCCATTCAGGCTCTTACTAAACATTTCCAGTTTTCCTAACTGAACGGTGAAGGGCTTCTCCCAGTCACCCACAAAACAAAGACAATGCAAACCTTTTTCTTTCAATCATAAAGCAAACTTCAGTTCATAAGCTCTCTCAGGCTTGATGGCTCCTGAGTCAGTCCCAAGCCAGAGCAAATCTTTGCTCTACTCCTGCTTATTTATACCACCTGTTGGTGGGCACAAGTGAACGCATGCAAAATGAATCATAACGTCCATCGATCACCTCGCCTTTTCATAATGCCAATATATATATATATATATATATATATATATATATATATATATATATATACAACTACAGTAATTTGGTGTGGGGAAGAGTAATGACTCTACGTGTAGTGGATTATACAATTAACCATCATCCGAAAGCTCGGATATGTCGAACCTCATTCTGTTGTACGTATTTCTCCTACTACACCAGTTTTATGAGTAAACGGATTATTAAGACGTGTGTCACATATACTCTTTTTTTCTCGTCTGGAGAAGAGTACATCCTCCAGATAACCCCTCACGTTCTTTTGGGGACAGAGGAAAATAAGACCGATACACTGATAATGAGAAACTTCAGAGGAATTTTCATACGAACGAGAATTAAAGTATATATATATATATATATATATATATATATATATATATATATAT
>BLSH010418355.1:272659-290859 GCA_018402905.1 Glandirana rugosa | reverse complement strand
GAACAATAATCTGTCCCTCTAAGCAACAGCTGGAAGAACCTTTCCCTATAGAACTTGGAGATGATTTTAGAACAATAATCTGTCCCTTAAAGCAACAGCTGGAACCTTTCCCTATAGAACTTGGAGATTATTTTAGAACAATAATCTGTCCCTCTAAGCAACAGCTGGAAGAACCTTTCCCTATAGAACTTGGAGATGATTTTAGAACAATAATCTGTCCCTCTAAGCAGTAGACTATACCTATTCCAGTCAGATCATTCTGTGCAGCAGGATGAGGTCTGCAATCTGTCCCTCAAAGCAGCAGTATTAGTAATCTCTACCTAGTCCACAATCAGATCGTTCAGTAATGCAGGATGAGATGTTATATAATATCTGCAATCTGTCCCTCACGGAGCCAGCAGCATCCTCTCCCTAAACTAGCCTGAGAGCATATGACATGCAGCACGGTGACTCCAGCCCCATATAGAGGCTGGGTCACATGATGCACTGGCCAATCACAGCAATGCCATTAGTAGGCATGGCTGTTATGGCTTCTAAGGGCAAACCAGTGAAACACTTGTTGATTGGCTGCCCCGAACTCGAACCCAAACTTTTTTTGAAAAGTCCGGGTTTGGGTCCGGGTCCCAAACATCCCAAAGTTCGGTACGAACCCGAACTTTACAGTTTGGGTTCGCTCAACTCTATTCAGGAACAAATGTCTGGAGTGCAAGTACTCTGTGTTCCAGGAATTCATTTCTGAATGCATAGGGCTCTAAACGCAAATACTATTCAGGACAGCATTCAGTCTTGTCCAGCTGCAGGGGTTGTCAGCCTGTCATAGACTTTGACAGGCAGAAGGCAGCAGGGCTGAGTACTGCAGCTTTGCCTCCCGGGTGCACTTAAAGGAGTTGTAAAGGCAGAAGATTTTTTATCTTAATGCATTCTCTGAATTAAGATAAAAAACCTTCTGTGTCTAGCAGCTGCCCCAGCAACCCCCAACTACTTACCTGAGCCCCTTCTCTTTGCTCTGTCCACGAGTGTCTTAGCTGTCCCAGACACTCCTCCTGAATGGCTGAGACACAGCAGTGGCACCATTGGCTCCTGCGGCTGTCAATCAAAGTCAGTCAGCCAATCAGGGGAGAGAGGGGCGGGCCGGGTTGGGGCTCCGTGTCTGAATGGATACACGGAGCTCTGACTCGGCTCAAGTGCCCCCTGTAGCAATCTGCTGGCTGAGGGGGCACTCACCAGAGGGAGGGGTCAGGACAGCAGAAGAGGGACCCTAGAAGAGAAAGATCCAGGCTGTTCTTTGCAAAACCAACTGCACAGAGGAGGTAAGTATAATATGTTTGTTATTTAAAAACAAAGCCCCTTTCACACATATGGACCGTTTGTCCGTTTTTCATCCATCCGTTGACAGATGAAAAACGGACATCAATGCTACTCTATGGAAAAACAGATGACAACAGATGATCATTCATTTGCATCTGTCTTCATCCGCTTCTGTCAACATCCGTTTTTTTGAACAGATGAAAGTCCTGTTTTTCATCCGTCAAAAAAACAGATCGGACCAAAAATGGATGTAAGTGGACGAACGGTCAGTTTTTCATCCGTTTTTGCATTGGTAGTGGATGTAAAAAAAAACTGATGAAAAACTGATGACCACAGATGAAAAAACGGATGAAAAACGGATGAATACGTCATCCGTTTTGATGTGACAGAACTGATGAACTGATGAATGGTCCGTATGTGTGAAAGGACCCTAAGAAGTAGAAACAGTTTAGCACAGGTTGTCCACAAATGGGATCTATTGCAGTTTTATATCTAATAGATAGATATAAGAAATTATAGGTAAATCACCAAATCCTACAAGCTTTTAACCTAACCTTCTATTCACACGCATTATTGTAAGCTCTTTCTTTCCTGATGCATAAGCATGATAGCATACAGGTATGGATATAGGCTCCACCCCTCGCCCATTCAGGACTGGTTATTCTATATAAATGAGTCGCCTCCCCTAAGGCGGCATTCTCGTAATTAGACTCAAATGCGAAGCCCCCAAGGGAGGGACCTGTATGCTGTCATGCTAATGCATCATGAAAGGAAAATTACTGTCAGATAAGTATACAATTTTCCATATTCCTGACACAAGCATAACAGCATACACGTATGGGATGTAGCACGCCAACAAAAAAAACACAAGGGAGGGCCATGTTGAAGGGTTTTAATCAACATATTAGATTCATTTAGAACTGAAGTCAACTTCCCTGCTGACAATGTTGCTTGATTAACTTTGTAATAAGCTTGAAATGGTTTGTAGTATGAACCTAGTTGGTATCCTGTAAAATAATTCTAGACCTTTAAATCCTGCCCATGAGCGTGTAATCCATCTGGTAAAGAGGGCTCTGCGTTAGATTGATGGATTCATCTTCGCCATATAAGCCCCTTAGGCTACTTTGACCCAAGATAATGCCATTGTCCAAGTGGACTGTGTAACTGTTCTTCTGATACCATTAGGCCTGAAGAGGCCATTGTCTGACCTTCTACAGAAGGGCCACTTTCATGTATTTCTTCCACATCGAGTCCACTACCCAAGCTTGTGGTGACTCAGACATTTCAGTTAGAACATGCTGGAAGGGCGATGTCCTGACCCAGATGCAAGGATGCAGACCTTTGTATGGTGCTGCAGGAGAAGAAACTAGAGCTATTCTGTTTGATAATGGTAGCAATAAGGTAGTTTACCACTTAACGTTTAGATATCTGAAATCCTTCTCCTAGCCTTAAGAAATACTGCTTTAGTGTCACTGAGAATATTGAGGGAGTCTTGCTCAGAAGAATGGAGAATGGGACAACATTCCCAACACTATTCGCACTGCAAGTCTTAAGGGGGAAGAGCGATCTGTAGAGACCTTTCGAAATTGGTTTACCAAGATGTGTAGCGGTCACTGAATTCCAGGAAGCGAGGACCTGACCAAGACTTGACTACCAATTAATCCCTTGTCTCAGCTTACTTGCAGATATATCAATCTTCACAGCAGAGGATTCCATCCTTAAATTCTGTGAGGTTTCCCATGTTCTAGTATACCTGAAGCTTGTAGCAGGCGCCCTGGCTTCCACAGGGCTTCAAATACTGAAGGTGAGACCCCTAGATGAGCCTTCCCTACTTGATCTCCCAGCTGTTAGATCTAACTTGGCAACATTTTGATACACTTCGCCCCTCTGTTTAAGGTCTGATATCTCAGGAAGGAGACTACGGATCCTGATGAGGAGCCTGGAGACCACTGGGTCTGGTGGCTATATAGGCTAACCTGCCGACCCAGCTGGATGTTAGTAGAACCACTGCTCCCACTTCTGGGAAACTCCTTCTTGCAGGAATCACTGCCATCCATGACCCCATAGAAGTTACTGTCAGGTTGAGATTCATTGAACTGCTTGTTGGTTTAGGGACCCACCCTTGACATCCAAGGCTTTGCATCTTACAGTGTTAGGCACTTCATCCTCCATTGGCCTATGTCCTTGACCTTGGCCTAGGAGGTCACTGAGGTGAATACCAACAAAGTGAATAGATTGTGACAATTGGTATGCCAGAAAGCTGATGAAAGATGAAAAGATTAACTGTCTATAGCTACCACCAACGGGACTTGTCTCATATGTGAGGTCATCTTCTCTGGTGCAGGAAGCAAACCTTCCATTACTTTAGAAAGGCCAGATTATAATGTTCTCAACCTTCCAGTGAGTCCAACAAACCACACGGATTACTGAAGACTACTTTTCAACTATTTGAGACCCTGGGATACAAACAGATGGGATAGAATTATGACTTGCCCCAAGTGAAAACCTAATACTGTCACCTTCTGTGAGGGCAACTTGACAGTATTCTCCTGAGTGTCCAAAATGTCATTATAATGAAATTAGTTGGCCTTCCCCAGCTGCTGATCTGTCCAAATTTGATCTGAGTCTGAATCAGTATTTGCCAGGACCTGGAGGATGTTGAGGCATTTGCAGGCTGTTGTCCTGCTAAGGAACCTGCAGCCCCTGCTTCTGCAAGATGGTCACTACTGGAAGTATGTACTGGAAAATGTCTTGAGTATGTGGAGAGGCCAAAGGTTGATGAATGAACTTGAAGTGAAACTCTCAAAAGCATGGGTGTACCAAAATGCATAGGAGAAAAAGAATGGAGCCAGCTGCCTGGAAGCTATGGGGTTAATGGGTCAATCTTATTGCTTGAATGTAACAAAAAAGACCATTAGAGTCCATAAATCAAAGTATGTCCTGTAGATAAGAGTACACTCGTGGCCCCCGGACAGCTGATGTCACTTCCGGGACTTCCAAGCTGCTCTACGCTGCGTTCCAAGCTGGTTTCAGGGACAGGTTGAGAGGGATTGATACACGGCTGGATGGTCCCCTCCCTATCTGTCGGAATATTCACCTTGCCAGCACTGTTATTGCCCAGGAGAAGTGACCACGCTTGCCATAGGAGGGCTTGCTTCTACATGCCTGTTACTACTAATGTTTTGTGAGTACCCATTTGGCTGCTTGTAATAAATTTTAGCTTGTATTCCATACTACACTTAGTCTGGCGCACCTTGTTTTTCTTCCATTGTACCAAAATGCATATGTACATGTCTGCTAGATCTAGAGACAACCCACAGCTTCCTTATCTGATGGTTTCAGTGATTGCTCTCAATGATTCCATATGAAGTTTTGGATCTCAATTCTTCGTTCCACTTCCTACCTAAATCTAAAGAACAATGGACAGATGGCTCACTGTTGGAACAAGATTTGCCCATCTAACCCCTGGACTCTAACCCATCTGACAGAAGCAATTACTGAATGATGTGTAATAGACAAATTACTTAAGGCACTGTAAGCTTAAGCAGAGCACTGAACTTCACTCTGGCATTAGACATAACATGTTAATGCACAGCAATCATTAAACACACAGCAGCCCTTAACGCATTGCAGCCATCGATACTGAAGCATTAATATATCATAAGCAACATAATGAAGGGTTAATATACCTCAGACCAATAGCCCTGGCAGGAAAACCTACACTAGACAACTGCACCGCAAAGGTTAAAAACAGCAAACCAAGCATTAGAGCAATAAACACAGTAAGCCAAACCTACAAAGCCAGGGATCGCTGAGTTAATAGGAAAGGCTCAACTTTGCACAGCAAACACCTGTATATCAGCCCATGCATTAGCAGTCCTGCATACAAAACAAAACCTGTAAAGCATTAAGGAAACAGACAGAACTACATACAGCAAATAGCCTACTTTGGCAGCCTGACACATTACCAGTATTCTAACCATGACAAACCATGACAGTCTATTGATTAGCTTACCTGCTTCATGCAGCACACATAGTCAGACAACGAGGTTAATGGGAAAAAAAAAAAGGGGCAGACTCGATGGACTACTCGGTCTTTTTCTGCCGTCATTTTTCTATGTTTCTATCTTTAGTGAGAGCTCACTTACAATACTGTGTCCAGTTCTGGAGGCCTCACTTACAAAAAGATATTGATAAGATAGAACGAGTTCAGAATACATCCCTGACTGGCTCTAAGGGTGACGGGAGAAAGGCTCTATTCCTGAGCAGGCGGCCACCAATACACCCCCGGGCGGCTGCCTGGAGCTCCTGCTACCGCGGGCCAGAAGTTACCCCAATGGCATCTTGCTGTTCCCCTGTCAGCCGGAAGTCTGCTGGGTGCTATCTTGGAAAGGGCAGCCCACAGTACAGCCGCAGGAAGTAGACAACGTGCCGTCTTGGAAGGGGGCAGCCATACTAACAACAATGCCAGGGTTTTTGCAAGGGAAACAAAACATACACAGAGCACCAGACTAACAAAATAGTGTGTGGGGCCACAACTTACCAGGGAAGAGAGACTGGATCAGTCCCAACAAACAACAAGGCAGAACTGTTTTACTTGCATCCAGAGACCAGCATCCTACACCCCAGCACCTGGACATGGGGGAGGCTTCCCACTTATGGGAGATTTACAACTGAACGGAGGGAGCTTGGTCACAGGAGAGGCTTAACCTGTGCGGCTGGCCAGATGAATACAGCAAAGTGAGGGTAAAAATAAAAATCTTCGTTTCACAGCTATAGCCAGTGGAGCATTTGAGGAACAAAAAGAGAATTCCGCCTTAGGGGAGGCAACTCATTTATATAGTATAACCAGTCGTGATTGGGTGAGGGATGGAGCCTATAACGATACCTGCATGCTGTCATGCTTGTGTCAGGAAAGTGACAATCTCACAAATCAAATTTCTATTAAATCCAGCATTAATCTAGCTCACCCACCTCCCTCTACCTGCACACACTTTTTGTCTTTTCAGAGCACCAATTTAACCCTAAACCCTACTGTCTCTCTTTATATTGTAAAGCGCTGTGCAAACTGTTGGCGCTTTATAAATACTGTATAATAATAGTGTACAGTGACCCTGATTTACTAAAGCAGTAGAACATGTCCACGTTCAAAGTGCATTTCCTCTTATCATAGTAAATGAGGTGACAAAAATAAAATATCTGGGGGCATTCTGTACACATTCTGTATACAGAGCACCTCCAGGTAGAAATATTGCATTGCCTATTACATGTAGCACTGCCACCTGGGGGGTTGCTTAGAATTTCGGGTTCCTCTGCATTGCCCTGACCTTGCAAACTCTCCACATCCCCTGACACTCTGGGTTCAGACATAGTTGATGGTGCAACTTAACAGACACTAAGACACAGGTTAAGTGATTATTCCAACTTTGTGTTGTGTGTGTATATATATATATATATATATATATATACACACATTATCTCACAAAAGTGAGTATACCCCTCACATTTTTGTAAATATTTTATTCTATCTTTTCATGTGACAACACTGAAGAAATTACGCTTAGCTACAATGTACAGTAGTGAGTGTACAGCTTGAATAATAGTGTAAATTTGCTGTCCCCTCAAAATAACTCAGCACACAACCACTGATCTCTAAAACGCTAGCAACAAAAGTGAGTACACCCCTAAGTGAAAATGTCCAAATTGGGCCCAAAGTCTCAATATTTTGTGTGGCCACCATTATTTTCCAGCACTGCCTTAACCCTCTTGGGCATGGAGTTCACCAGAGATTCACAGGTTGCCACTGGAGTCCTCTTCCACTCCTCCATAATGACATCACGGAGCTGATGGATGTTAGAGACCTTGCGCTCCTTCACCTCCTGTTTGAGGATGCCCCACAGATGCTTAATAGGGTTTAGGTCTGGAGACATACTTGGCCAGTCCATCACCTTTACCCTCAGCTTCTTTAGTAAGGCAGTGGTCATCTTGGAGGTGTGTTTGGGGTCGTTATCATGATGGAATACTGCCTTGCAGCCCAGTCACCAAAGGGAGGGGATCATGCTCTTCTTCAGTATGTCACAGTACATGTTGGCATTCATGGTTCCCTCAATGAACTGTAACTCCCCAGTGCCAGCAGCACTAGACCATGACACTCCCACCACCATGCTTGACTGTAGGCAAGACACACTTGTCTTTGTACCCTCACCTGGTTGCCGCCACACAAGCTTGACACCATCTGAACCAAATAAGTTTATCTTGGTCTCATCAGAACACAGGACATGGTTCCAGTAATCCATGTCCTTAGTCTGCTTGTCTTCAGCAAACTGTTTGCAGGCTTTCTTGTGCATCATGTTTAGAAGAGGCTTCCTTCTGGGATGACAGCCATGCAGACCACTTTGATGCAGTGTGCGGTGTATGGTCTGATCACTGACAAGCTGACTCCCCACCCCTTCAACTTCTGCAGCAACGCTGGCAGCACTCATACATCTATTTCCCAAAGACAACCTCTGAATATGACGCTGAGCACGTGCACTCAACTTCTTTGGTCGACCATAGTGTTGCCGTTCTGAGTGGAACCTGTCCTTTTAGGCTGGATTCACACCATTGCGGTGCAACTTGAAGGTCCGTTTTCACAGCTAATTGACAAAGTAGTTGTTCAGCGTTTTCAGGTCAGTTTTTGATCAGGATCAGGTCAGGTTTACATCAGTATCAGTTCAGGACTCTTTTTCAATTTGCACTGAATCCGCACCCCAGCTGTACCGGACATATGTGAACAGGCACAATAGAAAGCAATGTTCTTTCAAGTGTCATGCGAATTGGATGCGGTATAAGCCGCATCCAATTCGCATAGGTGTGAACCCAGCCTCAAACCGTTTTATAGTGTTGGCCGGTGTGCTGCAGCTCGGTTTCAGGGTCTTGGCAATCTTCTTATAGCCTAGGCAATTTTTATGTAGAGCAACAGTACTTTTTTTTCAGATCCTCAGAGAGTTCTTTGCCATGAGGTGCCATGTTGGGCAGCCAGTGACCAGTATGAGAGACAGAGAGCGATAACACCAAATTTAACACACCTGCTCCCCATTCACACCTGAGACCTTATAACACTAACAAGTCACATGACACCTGGGAGGGAAAGTGGCTAATTGGGTCCAATTTGGACATTTTCACTTAGGGGTGTACTCACTTTTGTTGCCAGAGGTTTAGACATCAATGGCTGTGTATTGAGTTATTTTGAGGGGACAGCAAATGTACACTGTTATACAAGCTGTACACTCACTACTTTACATTGTAGCAAAGTGTCATTTCATATTTACAAAAATGTGAAGGGTGTACTCACTTTTGTGAGATACTGTACATATGCACGAAGAAATTCTGAACAACAGAGTCCTGGCTAATCACCCGGACTCAGAAGAGAATTCCCCCCTGATTACAGCTTAAAGACAGTGTAATACCCAAGTACAGGATAATCAAAATACATAAGATGGAGTACCAGTGCACTGAGGAAAATTAGGTCAGGGATTTTCAAATGGTACCACTCAAGGACATGTATTACCAATCTAAAAGGGAGATCCCCGGGCTGGCCTATTAACACTTTGTACCTTCAATAGGGAAAAGTAGAGTTATAGGTGGATAAGACAAGAGCCCTGCAGAATGTTAACAACAAAGTCCAGGTGTCAGGCCTGCTTAATCTTCACGGTAGTTGGAGCTCTTTAAAATTGTATCCTAAGAAGTGCACTTTGAGTTTAGCAAAGTGAACAGCCCAAGCTGAATAAGGTTTTCCTCAATGTACTGTGAAGTATGGATGTCTATGTACAGTGTCTTTGTAAAGCTCTTCAGTATTCCCAGGATGTAAGGTGTCTGTACACAGTGTCCAAAAACAGGGTGCTTAAGCAAGAGTTGAAACAATGGGCGACAGCCCGCTCACCAACTGAAAAATCCAACTGCGCTCGATTCGACGACTGAAGATGAGCGACCTGTTTCTCGGGGGAAGAGATGGCGCTGCCGATGAGTCGGGTGACGCTGAGTCTGGGCCTCTCCAAACAGCAGAGTTAGGCCCTTTGTGGCAGGCTGGAGTCGCTGAGTCCCCTCTTGGTAGGCCGGAACCTCTCCCTCCCCTGACGCGGGGGGGGGGGTATGCACTCAACCAGGCCCAGGAAGAAGAGAGCGCCAATCCATTTCGTCCTGGCTGTTATCTTCTCCCCCGGGTGCACTTGGGATGGCACACTGCCCTCTGGGGAATGTAGTTCTGAGATAAAGTTGCAGCTACTGAGTACCCGCTGGATAGACTACTAGTCCCACAGTCCTCTCTGTCCGTCGCAGGGATATGAAGTTGTCTGCTTAGCACCTAGCACTAGAGGAACACAACAGAATGCGGAAACAATGGGGGCAATCTGCAGAATAAGTAACCGTAATCCACTATCCGCTACATACAGAAAATTGCAGCGCTGCAGATTGAAAAGGAAAGGTCATTTTTTAAAGTGATTGTCAACCCGTGACAACCACTTTAACCTACAGGTAAGCCTATAATAAGGCTTACCTGTAGGTTGCCTGCATATCTCCTAAACCTGCATGGTTTAGGAGATATACAGTGTACTGTCATTGCCGACGTCATTCGGCACATGTGCAGTGAAGAAACGGCCCGCTGTGTCGTTTCTTCACTTCGTTCGTGCCGTGACTGGCGGCTCCCGCATGCATGCACAGGAGTGATGTCACATGACTCCGGCCAGTCACAGAGCCGGTGTCGTGGCTCTGGAAGAAAGAGGAGCTGAAGGGGATTTCGCAGGCTTCTTTTGCAGGTAATTGACAAATAATGGGCTACTATGCAATGCATAGCAGCCCATTATGCTTTTACTTTGCAGGGGAATATAAAGGAAGTAAACCCCGTCAGGGTTTACTTCCTCTTTAATAACTATCAATTACAATATGACTTGTGTCGCAATTGTATATGCTATATTATTTTTTTATTTTTTTGCTTTTTTTTTCCCCCACAAAAGTGGAGTTACCTTTAAGCAGTGTTTTTTTAGTCCCTTTATTTTTGCTGTATATTGATTTGTTACAATTCTGTTAGGGAGCCATGTACATTCTTGATCAGTTTACATTTCTTGATCAGTGTAACCACAAAAATGTGGTATATCCAGTTCTCAACCACACAAAACTGCTTGTCCTTCATTCAACTCTGGAACTCTCACTTTACTGTTATCTAATCACACCTTGTACATGTTATACAAACTTCCACACTCTTGGTGCTGATAAGAAAAATCAAATTACATATAATACGCTTGTTAAGCTATTAAAATAACGTTGATGATTAGCTGGGTACATGCAATCCAGACATAATTATGCAACACAAACACTGAGGATGACTCGCTAAAGAAACAAAATAAGATCAGGGACACACTGTTAGGGTACAGTTGGATTGGTAACCCACATCAGTATATGAATGACCACTAACATGTGCAATGGCAATCCTATATCTGGTGGGGTTGTAGCCTGACCATGTGCATTAAACATTCAAATAATGTTGTTTTAATATTACATCGTTTCTATAAGGTTCACACATCAAAATATAAAATAATAAAACAGAAAAATTACAAAAAAAGTAATGTGACTGTCTCAATAAGGGGTTATTCAAATGGGTGCAGAGAGCCATGCACCCTGAAAAACAAATGTATCTCTGATCCTGGGAGTGACAGGTGTCTGCATACAGCTGCCAACTAGCACTTTTTATAGTAATAGTCAGGAATGGTAGCCGCCATTATTCTCTCATGAGTTTTCCACTAGCATGTCCCTTTAAACATTTTGGTGTTACGCATTGAATATAGACGGCAATAACAAAAAAAAAACATAATCTCAGTGTAGTGCTACCCCCGCAGGAGCCACTGGTGAATAAGGGATCCCCTACCCTGCACAGCCAGGCACACAGGATTTTACACAGCACTCTTGAGTCAAGCAACAGTCCTTACAGCTTTGTTTTTGTATTTTCATTAGGGGTATTGAACTTGGATTGGGTTAAATATATTATGGGATGCCCACTTGACTTTAACAGAACTTTTCAGAGACAACCTCGTACAGTATCTCAAAAAAGTGAGTACACCCCTCAGATTTTTGTAAATATTTAATTATATCTTTTCACGTGACAACAATGAAGAAATGACACTTTGCTACAATGTAAAGTAGTGAGTGTTACAGCTTGTATAACAGCTATCCCCTCAAAATAACTCAACACACAGCCATCAATGTCTAAACAGCTGGCAACAAAAGTGAGTACGCCCCGTATGTGAAAATGTCCAAATTGGGCACAATAAGCCATTTTCCCTCCCCGTTGTCATATGTTTAGTTAGTGTTACAAGGTCCCAGGTGTGAATGGGGAACAAGTTTGTTAAATTTGGTGTTATCGCTCTCACTCTCTCATACTGGTCACCGGAAGTTCAACGTGGCACCTCTGAGGACCTGAAAAAAAAGAATTGTTGCTTTACATAAAGATGGCCTAGGCTATAAGAAGTTTGCCAAGACCCTGAAACTGATCTGCAGCAAGGTGGCCAAGACCATACTGCGGTTTAACAGGACAAGTTCCACTCAGAACAGGCCTCGCCATAGTCAACCAAAGAAGTTGAGTGCATGTGCTCAGCGTCATATCCAGAGGTTGTCTTTGGGAAATACACGTATGAGTGCTGCCAGCAGAGGTTGAAGGGGTGGGGGGTCAGCCTGTCCATGCTCAGACCATACGCCGCACACTGCATCAAATTCGTCTGCATGGCTGTCATTCCAGAAAGAAGCCTCTTCCAAAGATGATGCACAAGAAAGCCTGCAAACAGTTTGCTAAAGACAAGCAGACTAAGGAAATGGACTACTGGAACCATGTCCTGTGGTCTGGTGAGAACAAGATAAATTTATTTGGTTCAGATGGTGTCAAGCGTGTGTGGCGACAACCAGGTGAGGAGTACAAAGACAAGTGTGTCTTGCCTACAGTCAAGCATGGTGGTGGGAGTGTCATGGTCTGGGGCTGCATGAGTGCTGCTGGCACTGGGGAGCTACAGTTCATTGAGGGAACCATGAATGCCAACATGTACTGTGACATACTGAAGCAGAGCATGATCCCCTCCCTTCAAAGGCTGGGCTGCAGGGCAGTATTCCAACATGATAATGACCCCAAACACATCTCCAAGATGACCACTGCCTTGCTAAAGAAGCTGAGGGTAAAGGTGATGGACTGGCCAAGCATGTCTCCAGATCTAAACCCTATTGAGCATCTGTGGGGCATCCTCATTCAGAAGGTGGGGGGGCACAAGGTCTCTAACATCCACCATCTCCGTGATGTCATCCAGTGGCAACCTGTGAAGCTCTGGTGAACTCTATGCCCAAGAGGTTTAAGGCAGTGCTGGAAAATAATGGTGGCCACACAAAATATTGACACTTTGGGCTCAATTTGAACATTTTCACTTAGGGGTATACTCACTTTTGTTGCCAGCAGTTTAGACATTAATGACTTTTTGTTGAGTTATTCTGAGGGGACAGCAAATTTACACTGTTATACAAGCTATACATTCACTACTTTACATTGTAGCAAAGTGCCATTTCTTCAGAGTTGTCACATGAAAAGATATAATAAAATATTTACAAAAATGTGAGGGGTGTACTCACTTTTGTGAGATACTGTATTTACACACTCCTTAGCTCCTCCATCATAACACTTGCTTGAAGCACAGAATTCCCAGGACCAGCTGGTACACTGTTGGGTGATCTGACAATAGGGCTCAGTCAGATTTTAGCAAATGCCCTTTGCAGGCAGGGACTGCGGGCCCCTTGGTTGTGTAGCAAAGCCTCCCCATCCTTCCCTTGCAGTCTTCTGGGACATATCAAAGGTACCAGAAGACTGCAGGACCATTCACAAGCGTGACTTACGCATGTACAGTGGCAAGCCGCTAAGGGCTTAAGAGTGATAAGCCCCTAAGTGGGAAGAAACTACATTTTCTTTAGCTAAGATGCTGGCGCTTGTTCCCAAAGCTGACTGAAGAATCAGCTCGGGTGAGGACAATGCTGTATCTCTGACAGGTAGGTGTCCTTATATGAAATTTTGTGGGGAGAGACTGGAGCTCCTCTGTAAAGTATATTTAAAGTATATTTTTAACCAATACACATCTGGCCTAAAGGGTGACTTTGGAAGGCTTTCAGCTTTACCAGATAGTGTTTCTTCTATTTGAGTTTATGCTGTCAAAAGTATGATTAACCACTTGGCAACCGGGCCATAGCCGAATGACAGCTACAGCACATTCGGCTTATTCTGGGAGGGTGTACAATGACGTCCTCCCAGAATCGCGCTTCAAACGTGTCCCCCCCCCCTAGGGAATATCCATGATCGACCCGGTGCATCACGGAACGGGGTAAAGGGCCAATGACAGCGGCCCTTTATCTTGTGATCACTCTGTCCAAGAGCAGAGCGATCACTTGTCAACAAACCAGCATAATTTCCGGTTCAGCTCCTCCCCTCTCCTCACACTGATCGGTACAGTGTGTGAGGAGAGGAGGAGCCAGTGCAGTAGCATTTGTGGGTTTGATCTGAAGTGCCCACAGTGCTGATCTGTGCCCATCCATGGCTCATCCTTGCCCCATTCATGCTCATCCATGCCAATCCATGACTCATTCATGGCTCATTCATGCCCATCCCTGACTCATTCATGCCCATTAATTCCCATCCATGGCTCATTCATGCTCATCTATGGCACATTCATATCCATCTATGGCTCATTCATGCTCATCTATGGCACATTCATGTCCATCTATGGCTCATTCATGCCTCACTCATGGCTCAATTACGCTCATCCATTCCTCATTCATGCTCATCCATGCCACATCAGTGTTCATCAGTGCCCATCCATGCCACATCAGTGCTCATACGTGCCTCATCCATGCCACATCAGTGCTCATCTGTGCCACATCCATGCCATATCAGTGCTCATCAATGCCACATCAGTGTTTATCAGTGCCACATCCATTCCACATCAGTGCTCATCCTTGCCACATTCATGCCACATCAGTGTTCATCTGTGCCACATCAGTGCTCATCCATGCCACACCCATATTTTATCAGTGCTCATCCGTGCAACATCCATTCCACATCAGTGCTCATCCATGCCACATCAGTGATCATCCGTGCCACATCAGTACTCATCCATGCCACATCAGTGCTCATCCATGCCACATGCATGCCACATCAGTGCTCATCCTTGCCACATCCATGCCACATCAGTGCTTATCCGTGCCACATCAGTGCTCATCCATGCCACATCAGTGTTCTTCCGTGCCACATCCATGCCACATCAGTGCTCATCCATGCCACAGCAGTGTTTATCCATGCCACATCCATACCCCATCAGTGCTCATCCATGCCACAGCTGTGCTCATCCATGCCACTTCCATATTACATCAGTGCTCATCCGTGCCACATCCATGCCACATCAGTGCTCATCCGTTCCACATCAGTTCTCATCTGTGCCGCATCAGTAGTCATGTATGCCACATCAGTGCTCATCCATGCCACATCAGTGCTCATCTGTGCCACTACAGTGCCCATCAGTGCCTCACAAAAGTGTAATAGGTAGTCAAATTAGATTTTAAATGTATGCCCCTAGAACTCCTGATAGTGCTTCCTACATGTTGGGCCTCTGTATGTACTGTGGAAAAGTCTCATATATCTGGTATTGCCATACTCAGGAGGAGTAGTAGAATGTGTTTTGGGGTGTAATTTGTGGTATGCATATGCAGTTTGTGAGAAATAACCTGTTAATACGACAAAATGTTTGGTAGTTTTGGCCCCTACAGACACTCTTTATAGACACACCTCATCCCAGTAATTCAGAGATGAAAAAGGAGGATTGGGGTTCCCAAGCGGGACTGTAGAACTATGTATCTATTTTTTCAGTACTGGCCTGGACTTAATACGCCTTCTGCGGTGACATAGCGCCGGGCTCCTGCCCGTGGGGCGAGAGGTGCCCTTGTCTGGTGTCCTTTGGTTGGCGCCCACAGGGTGGGTATTGAGGGGAGGAGGTGGGGAGGTGGGGCTCGTGGTGGTGGGGGATGTACGGGCAAGTCAAATGTAAAATATATCACTGTTTTGCCAACTTTGTTTCTCTTCTTTATTAAGTTTTGATCGGTGGTCTATTGAAATGAAAATACCATCAGATTTATACAGCAGCCTGTAAGAGACTACGGCCAAAAGCCCTGTCCTCTACTGCCCTAACATCCACCTGATAAAATCTTGTGAACGTAAGCACCGAAGACCAAATAGCACCCTTGCAAATCTGCGCCACTGAGGCCTGATGGCGAAAAGCCCAGGAGGTAACAACACCCCTGGTAGAATAAGCTCTAATCCCAAAGGGAGGAGCTTTACCCTTCAGGCCATAGGCTGAGTAATTAACTGGCGAAACCAAAGTGAAATGGACGCCTTAGAAGCCTCTTGACCCCTCTTGGGGCCTTCCGGCAAAATAAAAAATGCATTAGAGTTTCTGATGTCAGCAGACCCTTCCAAATAGGTTCTGACTGCCTGCACCACATCCAAATGGTGCAACTGCTTCTCTGCTGGCGAGCCAGGCTGAGAGAAAAAAGAAGGTAGAACAATGTCTTGATTTTAATGAAAATCAGAAACTACCTTCGGTAAAAAGGACGGAAGAGGACGTAGCACCACCTTATCATTATGCAAAATCAAATACGGCTCTTTACAGGAAAGGGCCGCCAGCTTGGAGACCCGTTTAGCCTAAGTAATTGCAAAAAGAAAAAACAACTTCCATGTCAAAAGAACTAACGGAATCTCGTTAATTGGTTCAAAACGTTGCTCCTGTTAGCATTGACAGAATTCAAATCCCAAGGACAAAGAGGAATCTTCACGGGAGGTGTCAGTTACCTGGTTGGAGACCGAGATGTAGAGAGGGCTTCCCATGCAGCTAGGCGCAGAGCACCCCCTGAATGTGGGAACAGGGATCGCTGTGCCCGGAGAGACAAGGGTCACCGGCTGTGTTTGGCTGACGTGTCGTCTGTGATGCAGGCTGTAATCAGGAGACACTGCTGGGCTGATGTCCCTCAGTGGTACCAGGAAGCAGGTGGTAGTAGAGAGGTAGCCAGGAGCGTGGTCTGAAGCCAAGCCGAGGGTCATGCACAGGAGATCAATCAGGCAGAGTCAGTAGCAAGACGGGTCATACACTGGTAGCAGATAGAGGCAAAGTCCAAAAATTGCGTTTGAAAAATCGCTGCGCAAATACTTTGTGAAAAAAAAATTGTAACACCCACTATTTAAATCTGTAGGGCCTCTGCTTTAAAAAAAATGTTTGGGGGTTCAAAGTAATTTTCTAGCAAAAAAAATGATTTTTTCATGTAAATAAAAAGTGTCAGAAAAGACTTGGTGGTTCAAGTGTTTAGAAGAGTGGGTGATGTTGGGCATAAAATGCCAGGACAGTTCAAAACCCCCCCAAATTACACCATTTTGGAAAGTAGACACCCCAAGCTATTTTCTAAGAGGCATTTTGAATCCATGGAATATATTATTTGTTTGTCATAAATGATTCAAAAGTGACATAAAAGAAA
Source organism: Glandirana rugosa (assembly GCA_018402905.1). Lineage (NCBI taxonomy): Eukaryota > Metazoa > Chordata > Amphibia > Anura > Ranidae > Glandirana > Glandirana rugosa. The sequence continues at coordinate 273,981 of BLSH010418355.1, read as the reverse complement.
AAAAAATACACAAAGTTGTCACTGAAATTATATATTGCTCACCCATGCCATGGGTATGTGTGGAATTACACCCCAAAATACATTCTGCTGCTTCTCCTGAGTATGGGGATACCCCATGTGTGAGACTTTTTGGGAGCCTATCCGTGTACGGGACACCAAAAACCAATCACCTCCTTCAGGATTTCTAAGGGCGAAAATTTATGCCTTCACCCCACACTACCTATCCAGGTTTCGGAGGCCATGAAATGCACAGATAGCAAAAAAAAAACCCCAAATGACCCCATTTTGGAAAGTAGATACCCCAAGCTATCTGCTGAGAGGCATGTTGAGTCCATGGAATATTTTATATTTTGCCACAAGTTTCGAGGAAATTACAATTTTTATTTATTTTTTATTTTTTTTACACAAAGTTGTCACTGAAATGATATATTGCTCACACATGCCATTGGGTATATGTGGTATTACACCCCAAAATACATTCAGCTGCTTCTCCTGAGTATGGGGATACCCCATGTGTGAGACTTTTTGGGAGCCTATCCGCGTACAGGACCCCAAAAACCAATCACCGCCTTTAGGCTTTCTAAGGGCATAAAATAGTGATTTTACTCCTCAGTACCCATTACGTTTTTGGAGGCCCTGAAATGTCAAGGTAGCACAAAACCCCCCCAAATGACCCCATTTTGGAAAGTAGACACCCCAAGGTATTTGCTAAGAGGCATGGTGAGTATTTCGCAGCTCTCATTTGTTTTGGAAAATTAAGAAATAAACAGAATTTTTTTTTTATCCTACTTTTTTCAAATTTCAAAACTTTGTGAGAAAATGTGAGATCTGCAAAATACTCAACATGTCTCTCAGCAAATAGCTTGGAGTGTCTACTTTCCAAAATGGGGTCATTTGGGGGGGGGGGGTTGTGCTATCTGGGCATTCCATGGCCTCCGAAACTGTGATAGGGAGTGAGGAGTAAAATCACCTTTCCTGGTGCATCTTCATGGCAGCATACACATGGGTTGTGGCTCCGCCCCCACAACATGATAGGACTGGTTAACTATAAATCAAAGACAGACCCGGTCTGGTGGTCTTACCCCGAGGTTGGTATATCGAGCAAATCTCTGACATGTCCTTCCTGAAGGTTGGTTCTCTCCGACTTGAACCGACCCCGCTGTTCGCCATTCCCTATGGAGCGCTGAGGTCAGGACTAGTCCACTCCTTTTTTTCCTCTTACGACACTCGGCCCAGACAGAAACTAAATATCAATTGGTCAGGATAGTACAACACCCCCGCCTCGGTGTTGGGTACACATACGACGGTACTTCTACGTGGTC
>BLSH010418355.1:246567-263569 GCA_018402905.1 Glandirana rugosa | reverse complement strand
GTGGCTGACTCACATTTCCGACCGCTGGGTCTGGGAAGTGGTGTCCACCGGGTACAGGATAGAGTTTGACATTCTACCCCCAGACAGGTTCTTCCCATCAAATTTAGGGCTCCCGCAGGAATGCCGGGAGGCGCTTTTTGGGGCTGTACAAGCACTCCCAGACCAGGGGGTGATCGTGCCAGTGCCCCCAGTAGAGAGGTTTCGAGGGTTCTACTCGAATCTTTTCATGGTTCCCAAAAAAGGGGGGGTTCGGCCCGTACTGGACATAAAGGCCCTGAACCGGTATGTCAGGGCGCGGAAATTCCGGATGGAATCTATCCGCTCGGTCGTGGCCGCCCTTCATCAGGGAGAATTTCTGGCGTCCCTGGACATCAGGGATGCATACCTCCATGACATCAGCGCTTCCTGTGCCTTTGCGGTGGGCGACCTCCATTTTCAATTTGTGGCGCTCCCCTTCGGCCTGGCCTCAGCACCTCAAGTTTTCACAAAACTGCTAGCACCGGTGTTGGCGTTGCTGTGACAGAGAGGCATTGCGGTAGTAGCCTACCTGGACCTGCGAGCGGAGTCCGCCCCGGCTCTGGATGAAAATGTGGGTATCACAATGACCTCACTGCAGGACTCCAGTTGGTTGCTGAACCTGCAGAAGTCGTCGGTCTCTCTATCCCATCGCCTGGAGTATCTGGGTCTAATTCTGGACACAGAGCAGGCGAAGGTATTCCTCCCTCCGGCCAAGTTGCTGTCTCTGCAGTCGGCAGTGTCAATCTTCATTACGGTTCTGTATGCGGGTGCTGGAGCTCATGGTCTCGTCGTTCGAGGCGATACCATTTGCCCAGAGTCACACTCGTCTCCTTCAGCGAGCAATTCTGGCTCGGTGGGACAGGTCCCCTCGGTCATTGGACCTTCTGATCCGTCTGAGCGCCCAGACCAGGGTGTCTCTGACCTGGTGGCTTCGGGACTTGGCCCTGATTCAGGGGAAGTCGTTCCTGCCCCTCCAGTGGGTGATCATCACCACGGATGCCAGTCTTTCGAGCTGGGGAGGGATCCTGGGGCTGCTGTCTGCCCAGGGCCGTTGGTTGGCGCAGGAAGCTCGCCTCCCCATCAACGTTCTGGAGCTGAGAGCAATCAGATTGTGCCCTTTTCACTGGATAGTGAGATTGCAGGGTCGTCCGATTCAAATTCAATCGGACAATGCCACAGCAGTGGCGTATGTGAACCATCAGGGCGGCACAAAGTGTCCAGCAGCTGCGGCGGAGGCAGCTCTGATACTACGTTGAGCGGAACGTCATGTTCTGGCAATATGTGGAGAACTGGCAGGCAGACTATCTCAGTCGTCAGACGCTGGACCAGGGAGAGTGGTCTCTCCACCCGGAGGTGTTCAATCAAATTTGCCGCAGATGGGGGACGCCGGACGTGGATCTCATGGAGTCTCGGTTCAATCACAAGGTGGAGACCTTTGTGTCCAGAACGAAGGATCCGTTGGCAGTGGCCTCGGACGCTCTGGTGGCCCCCTGGGGCCGTTATCGTCTTCTGTACGCTTTCCCTCCGATAAGACTGCTCCCGCGATTGATACGCAGGATAGTGGCGGAGTGGATACCAATAATCCTGGTGGCTCCAGATTGGCCTCGGCGCACTTGGTACGCCGACGTGGTGCGAATGGTGGCAGATGCCCCTTGGCGGCTCCCGCTGCGAGACGATCTTCTGTCTCAGGGACCCATCTTGCACCCTGCTGTACCCTTGCTGGCTTTGACAGCTTGGCTATTGAGTCCCAGGTGCTGAGAGACAGGGGAGTCACCGACTCCGTGATCCCTACTTTGTTAAAAGCTTGCAAGTGTACTTCTCGCAAGATTTATCACCGCACCTGGAAGGCTTATATTGCTTGGTGCGGTGGCGGAGGGCCATAACCCTCGCTTTTATGTCGTGTCCAGGGTCCTGACTTTTTTACAACAGGGCCTGAACAAAAAACTGGCTTTGAGTACTCTCAAGGGTCAGATATCGGCTCTGGCGATTCTCTTTCAGAGACCTTTAGCTTAGCACTCATTGATTCGTACCTTTGTGCAAGGTGTGCGACACGTGGCGCCTCGGGTGAAGGTTCCGATGGCTCCGTGGGATCTGAATTTGGTGCTTTCTGTTCTTCAGAAACCGCCTTATGAGAATATCAGGCAGATTTCTTTGTCATTGCTGTCGCAGAAGGTGGCCTTTTTAGTTGCCATCACTTCCGCCAGACGGGTGTCTGAATTAGCAGCACTATCGTGCAAGTCTCCCTACTTAGTTATACATAAGGATAAGGCGGTCTTGCGACCTTCTCCTTCCTTCCTTCTGAAGGTGATTTCATCCTTTCACATTAATGAAGATATTGTTCTTCCTTCATTGTGCCCTCGTCCATCGCACCCAAAGGAGTTTGAGTTGCATGCTTTGGACGTAGTGAGGGCCTTACGAGTGTATTTGGCTGCTACAGCTTCTTTTTGAAAAGCTGAAGCTTTGTTTGTGTTGCCAGAAGGCCTGCGCATACGGTTGGCAGCCTCGTCGGCTACAAATTCTCCTTGGATCAGACAGACCGTGACCCATGCATATTCTGTTCGGGGCAAGGTTCCCCCTTTTCCTCATTCTACCCAGGCTGTAAGCACTTCCTGGGCTTTCAGACACCAGGCCTCGGTGTCACAGGTGTGCAAGGCGGCCACTTGGGCCTCGGTTCACACTTTCACTAAGTTCTATAAAGTTGATGTGTTTGCATCTTCGGATGCTGCTTTTGGCCGCAAAGTGTTGCAGGCGGCAGTGTAGGCGCGTCTGGCGCCTCCTTAGAGGTTCAGTTGGGTACTGTTGTTAGCGTTTACCCACCCCTCTTTTGACACAGCTTGGGGACGTCCCCACACGTCATGATGAGCTGTGTCTGTCAGTGAATGATAGGAGAAAAAGGGATTTTATTAAAACTTACCATAAAATCCTTTTCTCCGAGTTCACTGACAGACGCAGCACCCACCCCTCTGTGCTCTGTTCTTGTACGGCTTGTGTACGAACTGAAGAGCTATGCTATGAAGGGGTTTATGTAGGAAGAGAGAACGGCCCCCATGGGAGGGGCCAGCTGTTTCTTTTCCCTGCCTAGTTAACTCCTAGTGGGACAAGCATAAACCCCACACGTCATAATGAGCTGCGTCTGTCAGTGAACTCGGAGAAAAGGATTTTATGGTAAGTTTTAATAAAATCCCGTTTTAATGTATTTTTGTAATAACATAAATTTGAAAATATCATTTTTTTTCAAATTTTTCATTCTATTTTTGTTTATATCGCAACAAATATAAAGCGCAGAGGTGAACAAATACCACCAAAAGAAAGCTCTATTTGTGGGAAAAAAGGACGCAAATTTCGTTTGGGTACTGCATTGCATGACCGCACAATTGCCAGTTAAAACAGCGCAGTGCCAATTGAAAAAACTGCTCTGGTCCTAAAGCTGGAAAACCTTCCGGGGCTGAAGTGGATAATCACCCCCTGCCGCCTAAAGCGGTCTAGTGCTTGGAGTAATAAGCCATTTCTTGAAAGGTCTGTGGGAACACTGGACCTCACAAATCTTTGAGAAGGGTAGGAGTGTAACTCCAGCTTGTACCCCTAAGACATTGTGGAGATGACCCACTTGTCCTAAACCAGCATTCCCCACACTCCCACAAACTGCAGCAACCTCCCCCTCCCCATGGGCACGAGTGGGGACCTTTGGACCCACGGCCTCTTTTGGCCCTGGCCTTGTTGTTCATCTTTGGTAGTAGATCCCTAGTGCCATCAGAACTGCCTAGGGCCTGAAAAACCTGAGGAAGTAGCGTGTGGCAACTTTAAAAAAGGCTGTGTAGCTACCTTTTTCACAAGAAGAAGGGAATCTTTCCTCCAGATATGTTCTGAGTGTACTTATCTCCAAACAAATGTTTTCCATGGACAGGAAAACCAGCTAGCATCCTTTTACAAGGGAGCTCTGCTGACCAGCTTTTTAGCCATACAATTCTTGCATGTGCACAGACAAAAGAGAAATTTGATGTATGGAGTCTTTGAGGGCATCTATAGCAAAACAAAGAACCTAAGGTAGATCTGCTCTGCCCTGAACAGAATCCTCTGCACTATTGGGCCGTCTAACCTGATCCTTCAAGGCTTGACAGACCCCAATTGCCACCACTGTGGGCCGAATAGCGGAACCTGACAGGGTGAAGGATGCCTTTAACAAGGCTTCCAGCTTCTTATCCGCAGGATCCATAAAGACCTGCGCATTATCCACTGGACAAGTTAAGGTTTTGCTCAGGGAGGAAACGCTGCATCCACAACCATTATGTTCCACTTCTTTACTAAAGCTTTCCTCCACAGAATATAACAGGGACAATCTCTTTGGAGGGACAAACATCCTGTCTGGGTGCTACCTGTCGAAATATACCACCTGCTTCAAGAGTGGGTTAAAAGGAAACACCTGCATACCCTGCTGTGGTTTCAAAGAACCCAGGGAAAAACAAGGGGTTTCCGGGACCTCTACTAGAGCTAACTTAAAAGCTGTGCAAACCCTCTGCCTAAGTGAATGGATGAGAAGCTTTTGTGATTGAGAGGCTGATATAATCTGAGCCTCTCCAGGCTCTGAATCACTTGAGGCGGCTTCCTCTGTTTGGATTTCAGCTGCCTGATCGGCCATTACCTCTTCTACATCATCAACCCAGTCTTGCTCCAATATAGGAGGAATAGGGGAAGGGGATCTGTCACGCTTTCTGCCACTCTGCGTGACCAAAGCGATAATTCCAGCAATCCGGCTTTCTAAACCAGCCAAAGCTGATGCCAGATCTTCCTTAGTAATAAACTTTGAGGTAGAAGCACTGGTAGCAGGCACAATGCCGGATAAACGCAGTGGCTCAGATTGCCCGGTTTCATCCGGTCTTTCAGGTGAGGCTATTGCAGCGGAGTTCCGTTTAGCTTCTACAGGAGCCACTGATGGAACACATGTGCCCCTTGCTGCAGCACTCCCCCCGGAACGCTTCTTGGAAGACATAGCTTGCCGAATCAGTGGTAGCTAGCTTTGTGACACAATACTCAAGTTCCTCAGTACCACAATACCCCCCTAGGAAGAATCTTATACAAATGGCCTGTTCTTCCAGTCCATGCAACATAACTAGGCTGCACTTGCCATCACATATAGGACTCATGTGTCACACCAGGATAGACTGCTCTGTGTCCCTTTTTTTAAAGCTTCCAACAGCTTGTGCAGCTCTGGGGAGAGAAACACAGAGCAGAAACCCATGCCCTCTAGGGGGTAAAACAAGCATTGCAAGGGAAACTTTTTTTTTTTCAAAACATGTCAGCCTAGATACAACTGTTGCAGGGGAATATATATAACAATTGGACCCTGATTTTTTTCAGGACAATAGCCTAAGCCCGAGGTCCAGCCTTCACCCATTGCGACGGGTTCCGTCACCAAGGACTGGGTACCCGTTTAGTATGAGGGTCCACTCCCTTAGACCTGTAAAGCACCCTACAAAAAAAGCCTTAAGCCTAGTACACACGGTTCGACGGTTGTACGACCAAACGGACCAAATCGTATGTTGGCTGTTGTATCTAGCATACTGACTGCACTACACGATCGTACGACCAAAGAAAGAAAGTTCAGGTGCATGTAATTAGCATCCGGCTGTTCCTGTCTTCTGAGCATGCGTGTTTTGTACAATACAACTTGTTGGACCAACTTCTCTGTACACACGATACAACGGTCGTATGTTGGTACTACCAAGTTTTCTAGTTTGCTCATACAACTCCCATTGTATGACCGTCGTAAGTCGGCTGTTCTAATCGCACGTACTAACGATCGATTTTGCATACAACGGTCGTTTGTATGACCTGTTGTATATGATTGTCGACCCATGTGTACGAGGCTTTAGTTCTAGGGTTGCCACCTCATCCCTTTAAACCCGAACACATATGCATTAGACAGGTTCTGAGGCTAATTTAATGCAGACAAGGCACTAAGTGAGTTTAATTACCACCTTAATCAGCCACAGAACCTGTGTAATTAATATGTGTTCAGGTTTAAAGGGATGAGGTGGCAACTCCACTTAGTTCTGAAGTGCCCAGGATTTCCACTACACAGGGTCCAGCACCCATAGGTTGCATTACAGGCAAAACCTTGTCATTGATGCTTTAATCTTCTTTATGAGGCTCGGGTACCATTTATCTTAGCATAGTAGCTTTTTGAAATGGATCTGATCTGCAAAAGCTCCCTTGATTCCTAAGAACCTGTGCGGGATTACAGCATGGAAGCTCACAGTGAGCTTAAAAGTGACCATTCAGGGGAGTGGCTTGGTCATGGTGGAGTAAAGACGCTCACTGCTGGAGCTCCCGATTCCTGACCTGCCAAACACGGCTGATATGCCTCATCTTGGTCTACACATCGCCTGCCATGAGCTACACTAAATGCAGGAAGACCAGGGGATCATCCAAGGCTTTACCAGCGGCCCCAATCAGCCGTTTCTTCCCGGATCCATTGAGATCTTCCCAGCGGCACCCTCCTCAGCGCCATGTGGTGATCAAAGGCCTGCTGACCCACTCTCACCATCTATGGCCGCCTCACAATATCCATCTCACTGGCTGGGCCATTGGCCATCCTGAATCCTTCATCTGGAGCCCCCCGCAGCCCAGGACCATCTATACAGGATCCTCCAGATGACGCAGACATTAGAACCCTACTCCAAGCCCTCCCCACAAAATCTGACATGGAGGCGCTGGTTCTGAGGATGGAGGAACAACACTGCCGGGATTTCCAGCAACTCTGCTCTGAGGTACAGCACCTTGATGGCCGTCTGTGTAAGGGTGAGTTGGCAGTTAGTGTACTGGAACATCGGGTCGCTCAGCTAGAACAGAGCCACTCATCACATTAGGAGGGCCTGGCAAAAATTCAGCTTCAGCTGGAGGACTTGGAGAGCAGGAGCCACAGAAATAACTTGCGGCTCCAGGGGCTGCCAGAGGTGACAGGCTCGGAGAACCTGCCAGAGACTGTGCAGGTGATCTTGCATAAGGTCCTGGACTTCAATCCCCCTATTATCCTGGAGTTTGACAGGGTGCACAGGGAACTTGGACCTAAGCCCACTGACCTGGACAACCCACGTGGTGTGATCTGCCGCTTGCACTGCTACGGGCAGAAGGAGCAGGTTCTCCGGGCAGCTTGGGCCAGGGGGCCAATTGACTTTGACGGAGCGGGGATCTCTGTGTCCAGGGCTACCCTGCAAAGGACGGTGATGCTGAAGCCCTTATTAGAGATACTACGCCGCTCAGAGCTGACCTACCACTGGGGCTTCCCTCTCCAACTAATGGTGCGCAAGGGCAACAGTTCCTTTGTAATGCGACGCCATGCAGACCTTCCAGACCTCTTTGCCTTTTTGGATGTTGAGCCAATAACATTACCAGACTGGCTGCACCCATTGCAGGGCAGAGACACCCGCTCAGTCACCCGGAAACCCAGGTCTGGATTGCCACGCCGCACATCACAGAGACAAAGAGGAGATCAGGTCCAGGAATGATCACGAACCATGATTCCAATGTTGCAGGACCATGAGTGTACCACACACCATACTGGGCTTTGCTTGGTTGGACTAATTGGCTTGTTATCTGACAGTACTATATACCATTTTGGATACCCCCTGTGGCATGACCAGCAAATTTGTGGACCCCTTGATTGTGACTCTGTGCTTCCCCCACTGAATCTTCACCCCCCCTGCCCCCTGACTGTGTTGGAATGCAGTGGTGGCTGGTGAAGTTTTAGGAAGGGGGGGCGCTGGGCCCCGCTCCTCCTTTTTGACTCCTCCTACTTCTCATAAACCCCACCCCTTATAGAATCCACCCACTCCGCCCCCCCGTATTCCACATATTGTGTCAGGATTATACAGCTCAGTATCACAGTACATAGTATACAGCTCAGTGTCACAGGTGAGGTATATTGCAGCCAGTAACACAGTATGCAGCAGGTACACAGGTTTTTCAGCCAGTCCACAGGTATTGCAGCCAGTATCACAGTATGAAGCCAGTATCACAGTATGCACTCATTACACAGGTATTGCAGCCAGTACACAGGTATTGCAACCGGTACACAGGTATTGCAACCAGTATCACAGTGTGCGGCCAGTAGACAGGTATTGCAGCCAGTACACAGGTATGCAGGCAGTACACAGGTATTGCAGCCAGTACACAGGTAGCCAGTACACAGGTATTGCAGCCAGTACACAGGTAGCCAGTACACAGGTATTGCAGCCAGTACACAAGTAGCCAGTACACAGGTATTGCAGCCAGTACACAGGTATTGCAGCCAGTACACACGTAGCCAGTACACAGGTATTGCAGCCAGTACACAAGTAGGCAGTACACACACAGCAGCTGGACACTCTCCCAGTCCTAGCACCAGCACGTCCACCAGTCCCGCCCCCACCCCTGCGACCTGACCAATCAGTCAATGGGCTTTGGGACTTGCTGTCAAAAGACAGAGTTCCTCAAAGACCCAGGACTGCCATGTACCGGCGGCCTATGTTTTTTTTTCAGCAATAAGTGGGGGGGCGCACTGGCGCCCTCTATGGAGGAGCCCCTGTTGTTGGAATGTGGGGCCATATTCAGTGGTCCTCCTAGAACTTAACCGGGAGATCTGCAAGCATGTCCGGAAATGCAAGGGGAGAAGGGTGTATTTGTTATGCCTTCGTTGCTACTCTCATAACTGGTCACCCCCCCCCCCAGGAATAGAACTATGGAATCTCGAGGCTGGGACTTTCACAGCAGTCTGGGAAGCAGAGCCTTGCTGTAGTTGTTTATTGGACCTACAATGCCCCCTTTTTACTTGAGGGGTTGTCTCTCTCTCTCCCCCTGTTAAGCAGACTTTCCATGGGCTCCTGGTTGGAGTTTGGGTAGAGTGGGGCACATCCCTCGAGACAGGGGTCTGACACTTATTTTCCTCAATACCACCCCTTCCTTCCTACACCAGCCTCCATGTTCCCTCCTTGCTTCTTCCCCCCCCCTGACCCCTGCTGTGAACAGCTGCTTTCCCCACATAGGGTGACACCCCGTTGGTAGTGCTCTTTCGAGCTACCTGGATGTTCTGAGATTAAGTCTCTTATACGCCTATGGCGTATTAGTTCTTTCTGCTGCTTGGTTTGCCTTCTTGCTTCTCCTTTTCTACTCCTTTTTCCCCCACCCTCTCCTTTTTGGTTTTTGTCCCTCCTCACCCCCCCTCCCTCCACCAGCCGTTACCATGACCAGGGGTAAAACAGAGTCCGTTCACCTCATGTCTATCAATGTGAAGGGGCTGAACACCTCGGAGAAGCATTCCATGGTGCCTTCCAATCTGAAACATATCAAAGCTCAGGTCTGCTATCTCCAGGAAACACATTTTTATGCTGATAAACTACCAAGACTCCATGATCACACCTTCCCGAAGGTATATCACAGTTGCTCTTCTGATTAAAGTGTCTAGGGGAGTTAGCATCTTGATTCGTAGCTCGATCCCCTGGCTGTTGGGAGACAAGTGGAGTGATACAGAGGGCAGAGCTCTCTTTGTGAAGGTGACATTGGGCGATTCATGGATTACACTGGTAAACCTCTACCTCCCAAATTTAAACCAGATTGCATATCTGGAACCAATTCTAGCCAAACAGGTGACTTTGCAGAGGGCATGGTGATCGTGGGTAATGATATGAATTTTACCCTAGATCCAGCCCTTGACGCTTCCAAGAACACCTCTCAGGTCTCCTATGCAGCTCTTAAGAGCCTGAATAAAACTTTCACGGATTTCACCTTGTAGATGTCTGACGGATCCTACATCTGAACCAACGTGAGTATACGTTTTATTCGCATCCCCACGATTCCTACACTAGAATCGTTTCTTTCCTGCTGCCTCAATCTCCCCTGTCCAGAGTCACATCCACCTCCATTGGTTCTATGACTTTCTCAGACCATGCCCTGGTTTTTGTAGACATAGATTTGCTGTCCCCCGCTCCTAAGCAGTGGATCTGGAAGATGAATGACTCCTTGCTTCAAAGTCCAGAGGTCATGGAGGAGATATCCAGGGAACTGAGACAATTTTTTTCTTCTAATGTCAATTTGGATAGCGCTCGAATGATGGTGTGGAAGACGCATAAGAGGTATAACAGGGGAATCCTGGTTAAAATTGGATCGCGGGTCAAGAAGGCCAGGGCCCAACAAACTGTAGATCTCTTGGAAAAGATTAGAGTCTTGGAGGCCACCCATAAGAAATCAGTGACGGACAAGACCCTGGCAGATCTCAAGGTCCTGAGGACCCAACTGAGCTCTTTAGCATTAGACAGAGCTAAAGCCACGATTGCTAAATGCAGACGCACTTTCTATGAACATAGTGATAAATGTGGGAAGTTGGAGTGTGCTCTGACAGCCCAACATGCCTGCAGGTTTGTCCCTGAACTTCTTGATGGGCACCAAACCAAAGCCCACACTACGGAGAAGATTGCGGCCATCTTTATGAAATATTATATCTCGCTCCATAACCTTCCTGGTCCGAAATGGAGGACTCCTTTAAGAGGATGGCCATCCAGGAATATATATAGCAGTCGGGGCTCCCTCGTCTTTCTGATGAGGACCTGACTGCCCTAGAAGAGCTTCTATCAGCTGAAGAAGCCAATATCTCTTTTAAATGTGGATCTTAAGATATTCACCAAAATACTCTCGATGCACTTGATAGAGCTGATCCCACAACTGGTCCACTCAGATCAAGTGGGGTTTGTCCCTACGGGAGAAGCCAGGGACAACACGACCAAGGCGCTTAACTTGATCTTTGCTGCACAGGCCTGCAAAATCCCCCTGCTGCTCCTTTCGGCCGATGCTGAGAAGGCATTTGACAGGGTGGATTGGACCTTTCTGACAGAGATCATTGGATGATGCATTGGATTCAGGCTATTTATTCTCATATATCTGCACAGGTGAAGGTGAATGGTCATCTCTCATAACTGTTTGGAATAATGAATGGTATGTGTCAGGGGTGTCCCCTTTACCCTTTGATATTAATTTTGACCCTGGAACCCTTCCTACGCACAGAAACAATCCAGATATCACTGGCCTACATTTGGAAGCAACTTTGTCTCCCAAAATTGCAGTATTTGCAGAAGATCTCCTTATCTTTTTGTCTAACCCCCTGATTTCCATCCAAAACTTGCTCTCAGAGCTGAAGACTTATGAAGCGTTATCATCTTTTCGAGTAAATTATCAGAAATCAGAGGCGCTGAATATATCCATGCCGGCTTCAACATCAACACTACTTTGGGTAGACTTTCCCTTTAAATGGGTCACAACGCATATAAAATACCTGGGCATCTGTTTACCTGTTGATGTGTTTCTACTTAAATCCCCCCCCCTCCGGCAGCTATTAAAAAAGACCTCCAGTCCTGGCAGCACAGGATGCTCTCCTTGTTTGGACGGTGTAGCATAGTGAAAATGAACGTTATGCCCCGTCTGCTGTACCACTTTCAAGCCCTCCCCATCCATATCCCAAGCTTTTTTCTTAGGGCAGTGAACCAAGCCTTTGTCACTTTCCTATGGCCCCTGAAACCTCCCTATTTGGCACAATCTATTCTGAGACTACCGAAGCTTAGGGGTGGCATGGCTCTGCCGGATGCTGTTGTAGAAATTTAGGATGTGTATTATGTATTGTCACAGTGTCTCCCAGTGTCGGTTTACCGGTATTCGCTGTGTACAGCGAATATGGCTTTAACCGATATTGAGGAAAGGCCACATACAATGGAAATCTTCCATCAATTGATAATTACACGCTACCCGCCCGATCATCCCGGCCAGCAGGCGCCCTGAGCTGTTATCGCTGGAGCAAACGCTGGTCCGGATCTTTGAGGTGCAATGCACGTTCTGTGGTGCGGGTGTATTACCGTCAATCAGGGGGCCCCTGTCTTCTGCACAGATCGATCTGCTTGGCGGCCGTTTACTTGCGTTATGGAATTAGTATTGCCTTTTATGTAAGGATAATGATCTGTAGGCTTTCTGTGGCATCTGATCAATGTGACAGAAATCTGCAGCTATATTCCTTTGTGTTGTAATTTACCCTTTAATGGAACAGTAGCATAATTGCTATGGAATATTAGTTCAGAGAGCTGTATTTGATAGTGATTCATTGTAATTGGCAGGTTTGTACATGTGTGGGGTGATTTGTTGTGTGGCCTTTGTGAAGATAGCACATGGCTTTCATTGTCAGCTGTTTTATCATACAGGCCAGCCAACCCCCCCCCCCCCCCCCCATACATGCATGCCTTTCCTATTGTATAGTTTGAATGTAAACAAGTGTGTCATTGATTGGTAGTTTTGTATTGAGCTCATGTCATGTGACTGTGCCTTGGAGGCTGATTGGCTGATTGTGAAGCCATCAGTCCCTTTTGTTCTCTCTGTTTGACCAGTATAAATAAACACACCAGGCATGCAAGGACAGGACAATCCCTGCTAACGGCCATGTGAGATGAAGCAATCTGTGTCTGTGTCTGCTTCAAACACAGGTCGATCAAATGCATTATGCAAAAGAGCTGAAAAGTGCGCTTATTAGCGCAGGCAAAATATAGTGCATACAAGGTATTATAATTTCCCTTACAATGCCAACCTCCACTTCATGGCCTGCCATATGATGCGGGTCCTAGACTGATGTCGCCACGGCAAGCATAAACATTGGGTGAGAGTAGAGCAGAGTCTAGCGGGGACTCCGCTGGTGTCGGTACCGTGGCGCCAAACAGATTTACCTCGTCGGATTCTGGATCACCCTACGATAGGGTAGACAAGGAAGATATGTCTCAAGTCATGTCGACTGCTTGGTGGCGTTGCCACCGTCGCCTCTCACTCCCATAGTAGGCAACCCGGCTTTTAGTCTGGGACACCATGACTCCAAATTCCGAGACCTGAAATTGGTTGATCGCTCCCAGGCCCGACATTTTATCGTCAATGGGCGATGGATGACCAGACGGCAAATCATGAATGTTTTTAGCAATCACCCGGTGGCCCTGCCCAACACTTTAAATAAAACGTCAAAACAAAGCCAGCACAGATGGCGGCAGCCCTCCCATGGAGGAGGAACTGTGCGTTCCGTCTGCGGCAATGCATTATGGGGCACTCCGCCGCGGAAAAGTCACTGCGAACGCCCCATAATGTTCTAAATTCGGCAAATTTATGTTTGAATTGATCTGCGGGCCAATCCCTAGTTCTGAGACATGATTGGCCTGTGTGTCCTGAGACACGATTGGCCAGTGTGTCCTGAGACAGGATTGGGAGTCTTAAGACTCCCTGGCCATTCGGGTCTCAGGAGCTGCTTCCTGAATGGCCAGAAGGAGAATCAGGAAGACAATAGCGAATATTGATTCGCTATTGTCACACAAGTGGGTGGGCTTGCACTGCGCCCCGACTCCACCCTTTTTTGAAGCCAGTTAGAGCCTCAGGAAAGGCCATCCCTGGCGGAGATCATAATCTAGCACCAGGGTTACAGCAAATTTTATGAATTCATTGTATCTTATGTGAACTCACAAACCTGTAAATTTCTGTACATTTTTATTTAAACTTGGTAGACTATACAATCAGATTGTAACATGGGTGGACAGCTTTCTTGAACTACATCACAATAGCTAAACTTTGGAAATTTCAAATCCACACCTAAGTATTTCTATAATCATCAATTACCAATTGAAAGAATTTAAAGTATTAAAGCCAGACAACTAGGCAATTAGCATTTTAAGTAGGTCAGCTATGGCAGCCTCCATATTTCCTTAATTACAGGTGCCCTTTAACAGATTCTCAAAAGTAGACCAGTCTAGTAAATCTACAATGCAAATTGGGAAAACGTGAAATACAAGACTGGATTATCTCATTGTGTAGGGGAATAACTGCATTCATGAATAATAACCATACACAGCATAGAGGCACTCACTTGTATGACTCCACCTAGGAATGTCACAGCTGCAGCAACTCCTATTCGTTGCATTTCAAAATCAGATATAGCCATATTTCCCAATGAGCCATTAGTGGCAGTGCCATTGTTCAAAGGAACAAGCCTCTCAACAGCTGAAGCAGAGATCAGGGATGTGATAGCAAAAGTACCTGAAACAGAAAGGAAGAACAGTAAGCTGGGCTAGACACTCTGTTCTAATCACTGGATTATAGCTAAACCACGAAAGCCAATGAATCCACTCACATGGTGTCATTCTTGTGGATAATCCAACGCATTCAATACACTTTTCTTCAATTTTGAGCTATCTACAAGAATGGCGCCATGTTTTTTGCAAGATCTGTTAGCACGTAGGACGTCTGTAGTGTGTACGTAGAGTGTATAATTGTACCCTCTTGCATGAGGAATGAGTAGTATATGTCAGCCTTAATTTTATGTTTTTATGAAATTTTATTAATAAAATTTGAATATTTTTATGCATTTTCTGAGTACAGCAATGGTGCCTATAAAGTCCCACCACCAATATGAATGTTGTTGGCACTACTATCTCCAGATTAGTTTGGTATTTTGTACTATTTATAATGAAGATATACCACAAAGTGGAACATTAAATAAAAATTCAAAATGTACAAACAGGCCGACTGTTTTGCACAAGTGCCAAACTATATTTTTTCTGTAATAAAGAACTCTTATCTGCCTGTGAGCAATCTTCTTACAATGTACATTTAGCTGCATATGCGGGCACAGTACTGTAATTTGCATTATCTCCGTTGTAGCTGGTATTTTTTGTTTCAGGAGCAGAAAAACACCTCAAATCTTCCCTGTTTGCCTCTAGGGGAGATAAGCCCTTAGGGTCAAGTGTATTATTTAGTTTGCAGATGCATTTAGAGGGGCTATTAGAAATGAATGAGGAAATCCCCTAAATGCATGCAATGTGTGTCCAAGGCAGGTAGAGCCACCCTTGAAGTGTAATTAAAGGTTTCCTTTTGAAAGCAAACATGCCATACTTACAGTGGGGATCGAAAGTTTGGGCAGCCCAGGTAAAAATTTGTATTAATGTGCATAAAGAAGCCAAGGAAAGATGGAAAAATCTCCAAAAGGCATCAAATTACAGATTCTTATAATATGTCAACAAAAGTTAGATTTTATTTCCATCATTGACACTTTCAAAATTACAGAAAACAAAAAAATGGCGTCTTCAAAAGTTTGGGCACCCTGCAGAATTTATAGCATGCACTGCTCCCTTTGCAAGGCTGAGACCTGCCAGTGTCATGGATTGTTCTCAATCATCATTTGTGAAGACCAGATGATGTCAATCTCAAAGGTTTTAAATGCCCAGACTCATCTGACCTTGCCCCAAAAATCAGCACCATGGGATCTTCTAAGCAGTTGTCTAGAAACCTGAAACTGAAAATAGTTGACGCTCACAAAGCTGGAGAAGGCTATAAGAAGATAGCAAAGCGTTTTCAGATGTCAATATCCTCTGTTCGGAATGTAATTAAGAAATGGCAGTCATCAGGAACAGTGGAAGTTAAAGCAAGATCTGGAAGACCAAGAAAAATATCAGACAGAATAGCTCACAGGATTGTGAGAAAAACAATTCAAAACTCACGTTTGACTGCACGATCCCTCCAGAAAGATCTGGCAGACACTGGAGTTGTGGTACACTATTCCACTATAAAGAGATACTTGTACAAATATGGTCTTCATGGAAGAGTCATCAGAAGAAAACCTGTTCTACGTCCTCACCACAAAAATCAGCGTTTAAACTTTGCAAATGAACATATAGACAAGCCTGATGCATTTTGGAAACAAGTTCTGTGGACCGATGAGGTTAAAATTGAACTTTTTGGCCGGAATGAGCAAAGGTACGTTTGGAGAAGAAGGGGCACAGAATTTAATGAAAAGAACCTCTGTCCAACTGTTACGCATAGGGGTGGACCAATCATGCTTTGGGGTTGTATTGCAGCCAGTGCCACAGGGAACATCTCACGAGTAGAAGGAAAAATGGATTCAATAAAATTTCAGCAAATTTTGGATGGTAACTTGATGCCATCTGTGAAAAAGCTGAAGTTAACCGCTTGCCGACCGCTGGTCGGCAATTGACGGCGACAAAGTGGCTCGTTCCCGCAAAACGCCGTCATACGACGGTGGCTGCGGGATCGAGTTTAGTGAGCGCGCGCCGCCGGAGGCGCGCCCGCGCGCTCACTGTGTCCAGGGGGGGCCAGGGAGCGGGTGCGGTGGCTTCGATTGCCGCCGGCTACCCGCGATAGCCCCACCGAGCGGAGGAACGGACGTCCGTGTATGTAAACACGGACCTCCGCTCTGTGTGAAGGGGGAAGGGCTGTGATCACAGCATTCCTGTATACGAAGGCTGTGACCACTTCCCTCCCCCAGATAGTGCAGTCCCCCTACAGTTAGAACACGCCCAGGGAACATACTTAACCCTTAGAGCGCCCCCTGCAGGTTAACCCCTTCACTGCCAATGGCATTTACACAGTAATCAGTGCATTTTTATAGCACTGATCGCTGTATAAATGCCAATGGTGCCAAAAAAGTTTCAAAATAGTCCGACATGTCCGCTGAAATATCGCAGTACCACTAAAAATCGCAGATCGCCGCCATTACTAGTAAAAAAAAAAAAAACCCCCAAAAATGAATTCTCATCACCCGTAAACGCGACCACTTTTGCGCAAACCAATCGATATTTTTACGTGACTAATGACACATTTACGGTAACCGTCACTTCCCCAATTGGACGTCCCCCGCGAGATTCCCAATTCATACAAGGGACCCGCACAAGATTGACATCCCCCTGACGTGATAGACCCCCTCCCTTCACCAGTGTCGGAAGCATATGTCCTTACGACACTAGTGTCGGGAAGGGGGAAGTGTGTCTCGCCTCCAGGCACAAATGTATGTGCCTGCAGGCAAGGAGGCGAGCCACCCCGATAGCGCCCATCGGCCGCCGTTAGCTTCGGTGGCGTGGGCGAGGGACCGGGGGGGACCTGTGTCACTCGCGCGCCCGCGCGGAGGCCGCCGCGCGCGAGTGATTTGAGCTAG
>BLSH010418355.1:227787-244967 GCA_018402905.1 Glandirana rugosa | reverse complement strand
CAGGTGGAGGGCCGGCACCCGTAACCGAAGGACAATAAAGCACTCTGTTATCCACTATCTGGTAAGAGTATTTAAACCAGTAGTGAGTACAATGTGAGAAGTATGGATTTTTAAGTTCATGTTTTATACAGCATTTGTTTTTATGGGAAGTTTTACTTGGAAAAATAAAAGTCACCAAAGATATCATGCTATGTGAGTTTTTTTACTCCTTTTATGATTTGCGACCATTCCGAATCCCATGAGAAGTTGTCCAAGGACTTAGTGCAAAGTAGCACAAAAAGCGATTTTAGCTAGAGCATGATGAGTGCCTAGCCACACCGTCTGGTAAGGGTCCACCCTTATTATCTGCACACCTGCATGCTATCACTAGGTGAAATAGAAGAAAGTTAAAAGTCAGCCCTCTGAGACATACCTTGGTTCTACTGCGAAGTGGATGTGGGACTTGTTGGAGTGGTTTTATTTCTTCACGAGCACCTCCTATCTCTTTATTTTGGACTATATGTTTACATCTTTTTGAATTATATACCTCAAGTATATGTCTTTAGCGCCGCTTAGTGCTATTTGTATGTTGTATGGCATCTTTGATGTATTACTATGGAATTTTAAAAGTGGCAGCTGCATTAATCTTATTTTGAAGTACATTAAGCCAGTGGCGCGGACTGTGGATCTATATTATCAGTATTCGAGTTAGAGATTCACTTTCATAGATAAGCTTTGATACTTGCCAAAGGGGGCAGTACAAGATATTAACTCTGCAGGGTGCCCAAACTTTTGCAGACACCATTTTTTTGTTTTCTGTTATTTTGCAAGTGTAAATGATGGAAATAAAATCTAACTTTTGTTGACATATTATAAGAATGTCTAATCTGTAATTTGATGCCTTTTGGAGATTTTTCCATCATTCCTTGGCTTCTTTATGCACATTAATACAAATTTTTACATGGGGTGCCCAAACTTTCGATCCCACTGTATCTGCTATCTGTTTTTGCACAGAGCAGCCCCACCAAATCCCCCCAGCCTGGGTGAAAAAAATGAAAGTCAGCAGCTACAAATACTGTAGCTGCTGACTTTTAATATAAGGACACTTACCTGTCCAGGGAACCCCGATGTCAACACCCTGTGCCGATCCATCCATCGGCTCCAGGTGCACGTGCCGGTATCTTCACTAAGGGAAACAGGAAGTGAAGCCTGTTTCCTACTGCACATGCGTCAGTTGTGCTGCACTTTCTGAATGGTCCCGCTGTCTTCTGGGACCTCTGTGAGTCCCCAGAAGAGAGTGGGGGGAGGAGGGACCGGAAATTGCGGCAAGCTTATGCATATCCGCTCCCCCCCCCCCCCCGAAAGGTGCCAAATGTGGCAGAGGAGGGGGAGAGGAAGCAAACAAGTGGAGCTTCCCCTTTTGGGTGGAGCTCCACTTCAAAACTTAAACCTGCTCCCACCCCCATCCTCCATTCTAAGCCCTATACTAACTACCGTGTAAATGAAAGATTTCTATACTTACCTATTTTGAAGGCTCTCTGATCCAGTCACGTGATCCCCCCAGCAACTGGCTTCAGTGAAGAGGAGAGGTTGCTGACAATGGCTGCAATACCTATGCGGTGATGTCACCCATAGGCTTACAATGGGGCATCCTATGTTGGCTGTCCCTACTATACACTGAAGACACTGATGGGACCTCTTTTCTTCTAACTTCAATTGTGGCCATGTGTCCTCTTTTAGGGACCTTAGAGTAAACAATTTATTACAGTAACCAAAGTCACCTTTGATTTATTTGTACATTGTAATCATATCCCCTCTTACACACCTCAGAATGAATAACTGTAATCTATGTAATTGATCCTAATTGCTGAGGTCTTATAAATTTAGTTTCCTGTCGCTGAACTTTTTTAAAATGCAATATTTTTCCAGAAAATCGGTGACCAAAATTGTAATTTGTAAATTTAGCTTCGTACCACCCTTCTAATCCTTTGGCCTAAGGTAATGGGTAAGATTATGGGTAACATGCACTAACCTAAGCTACTGAATACATGCTTTAATTCTATACTGGGACTTCTCACACCTTCCAAAAATGCTTATTCCTGTTGAACATTCCAGAATCTGCAACAGTGAAGGCATAGGGCATCCAAGTTCTTTCTATATACTTGGGCACATTCTGCTTCTGTAATTCTTAGGTCTCACCTGTGGAAACATGTCGGCCCATGCCAAATATGGCGTAGATTAATGGTGGGAACACAGACCCGTATAATCCAAACATTGGGTGAACCGATGACATCACAGCAAAAGCCAGGCCTATGGAGCCAAAACAAGAATTTGTACTTGAGACAAAATTTGTGTTTCAATGTATTTTATTAATCTGAATGAGGAAAAGAATGTCTCATTATGTTAAGCCACCAGATCCAAAGAGTTCTTTATTGTAGTGTATGTATAGACAAAACGTTTTCGTTTTTGTTTTGAAAAGACAAGAGAATAGTTAAAGCCACCACAGTGTTTTACCTTTTGCTGTCTGTGTCCCATTGCATTCTGGAGATGCAACACAAAGTAAAAAAAATATTGCTAAATTAATTCCACACTTAATATGGCATTAAACCCAAAAGCAAACATTTATTACATTTCAGCTTACCAATTCTTAGATGAGTTGGAATTTGTTTTAAAAATTGTTGATAACGTTGTGAAAAAGTTAAAAAAAAAATTATTTTTTGGCTTTCATTCTTCTTTATTTCTTCTATTTTTATTTGTTGATCCAGCCAGCAAGTCTGTTGTTTTTCAAAAGCACAAGCTCTCCAGCAGAATGTATCGGTTTACACTATTGTATTTAAATCTGCTAATACATTTAACTCTCCCCTCCTCCCCCAGACTGGCAATGCTGCTGTCTGTTGTGCCTCGTGTTCTCATTCATCCAGAGTTGTGTTTGACTAATACAGCAGGTGTGTTACTGGCCAGATCACCAGATGAAAACAGAGGGGAAAAAGTCAAAGAAAAAAAAACTAATACAGCCACCACATCTCATGATTGGTAAACTGCAATATAATACTTTTTTGGGTTTACTACAACCATAAGCTGGCCATACAATATATTTCCTATGTCTAAATTTTTTTTTGTTTTACAGAAAAACAATACAGAAAACAGCTGTGACAAAGGATTCCCAGAGTACTATGGGTTTTCCAAAAAGAAAGCACAGCACACATTTCAAAGAAATTCACAGAATTTCAGAAGCAGCCAATTAGGGGAGAAAGAAAGAGGGGTCAATCTTTTGATTTATTAGAGGAACTTCAGCCCCCATGTGTGTATGTGCCTCCCTTCACCCCTCTCATTGCTGGTATGCACAAAAACTTTCTCACACACCCAGTTAATCAAGTGTTGTCCTTGACCCACCACTCCAGCACCACATGTCAGGTAACGTGCCACCAACTTCTTTCTAATGTCATTGGGAACCTGGCTATCCCTTTTGGGTTTATACAGTCAGCCCCCATGATGCATGTCAGGTCTGCCTTCCTCCAGTGTTGGGTTTGCCCTCCTGCCCCTGTAAGGTACCTGAAGCCTCCTAGTAAAAGTGACATGAATATCCCAGGGGGCTACAGGAGTAGAGATGACTGGAAGAGGAATAAAGCTGGACACAAAATATTACAAAAAAGTAAAATATAAAGGAATTAAATGGCAGCTTTATATATTACAGAGAGAAGAAAGATTGCAACCATGGTAATGAGTGAAGGCTTGATATAATGTGCATGTATACATTTCAGCTTGAGCTACTGACCTCTATAAACAATATGCATCTTTTAGCAAAGCTAATAAGGTTGAACAGGAAAACAGCAAACTAAGCCTTAAGCTTTACCAGTTGTGTGAAAGTGAGAATACAAAATATATATATATTTTTGAGTCTTAACCATAATACATAAAGAAGAAACAAAACTATTATACATTTATTTTAAGAGATGAGCTATGCTTTACTTTAAAAGAGAACGTGTTAATTGCAAACACTTGATTCCCTGCTGAAAATGAGACAAGTACATGGGAACTTATCAGAGATAAAAGACAAAGAATAAAAATAATGAAAACAATGGTGTTCGTGAAAGCTGGAGTGTGCTTCTCACTGAAATCCTACTCAAAGGTGAAGTTATGCATTGTTAGTCATTTCCTGCTGCTTATCCTGCTTTACAAGAAAGTGAAATATTACACAATATCACGAATAGAAAATAAAGATGGATAGTCACAGTACCGTGTGCCACCTGGTGAACTGTCAGCATCGTTCCGGAGATGCAGTCAGGAATCAGGTTCTGTCGGAGGTTGTACTTGGGAGCCCACTCCAAGATAGGGATTCTTCTGAGACACCATGCTTTTATTTCTGAGCAGCCTATGGTTGATATTTGTTTTAAACACGTACGAAAATAACTTTTCCTGCATGACATTTTTTTTTCACTTCAAAGTTTTCGGAAAGAAATATGTGAGAAGCAAAGTCTCACATTACACTGCAAATTGGCTTCAGAGCCTGTGTACCTGAGAGCTGGGATCGCTGCAGTGCAATGTGACCATACATGAGTGCCCTTGGATAAGCTTCCTTCCCACTTACAGGATCAGTGTAGACTCCAGAGGAGGTGGGGCGTGGAGTGCAATACACTATAACAGAACTCTAAAACAGAACAATCTCTCTATGCCTGGAGCTGCAATTGTGCTAACACTGTTAATGCACACTCTGAAACACAGCTCAAAGATTCAGAAAAACAAGGATGTTGGAGGAACTGAATTTTAAGACTAGGGATGAGGTTCGGGTTCACTGCCACCATGGCTATCTGCCAAACCTGCATGTTTGAGGTTTGCAAACCCAGCTAATGTTGAATTCACCAGACCAAATTCTTTGTAATCATAATTCAGTGATTGGCCTTTGAACATAGGTCAGCTAGCTCAGTAGGGCCAATAAAGGAGCTTTTGGATAAATCAGCCCCTCACTATAAAAGTGTGAGGTAACAGCAGCCATATTAACAATGTGCTACTGATAAAGTGCATAGGTAGAGCTTAGTGTACAGCTTGTAGGCACTGGCAAGTCTGTTAAAGTAGATGAAAAACCTGGATAAATGTCCTGTGGGTAGCAAAATGGTAGCAGGGAAAGTCATGTAGACTGATGACAGGAGAAAAAAAAAGGATACATATGGCTCCCTCAGACTTTAATCTCTGCCCAGGGAGGGTATCTGCCTCCTCTCCCATCCTGGATCCTGTGTTGTCGGCGATTATGTCAGCTAAAGGCAAGGGAAAGCCATCCTGGGACACAAAGCCCCAGCGCTCAGGGAAGGGGTGGGTCACAAGCTCTCCGAGTGCCATCTTGCCTTCTTCATTTGGAGCGGATGCCCAGCGAGCACAGCGGATGGAACCTAGTCTGGCGTGGGCTTCTCCATTGATGGGCTCTCTGTCACCTGCTGGATCTCCTCCATTCACGAATGCAGACCCTGATGCCATAACAAAATCTATCCTTGACACCATAGAAGGCTGCAAAGCTGTGCTCTTGCTGTGCATTGATCATCTAACCTCTGAATGCACGTTGATCCACCATGCTTTGGACAAAATCAGGGGGTGGCTTACGGAGGCTGAAGACTGCATAAGTTCCGTGGACAATCGACAGGGCTCTCACACAACTCAGTTGTTGGATTTGTAGTGATATTGATGTAGAAGGATGAATGTAGTGATATAGAAGTAGGATGAGGATTGATAATTATAATAATTGTTCCAAAAAGCAAATTATTCCCACAGCAACTAGGTTCATCCAGAGAGATGCATTTGTTAAGTCCCAGCACAGAACAAAGCCCCCAAGATACTTGTAACAGATGACAAAATCCAAAAGAGTAAATATTACAATGAACAGTAACCTTCAGAGTCACATCCGTCATTCACCAGATGGGTCTCTATCCTCATTAGTAAGGCTGTTCCCTGTACCATCCACCAAGTAATTTTGGATCTTGGAGGTCGCTACTTGATTATTATTGCCGATATATTTACTTGCAAAATGGTATTGGTCAATGTTTATGTCTCTCCACTGGTTCAGGTACAATTGTAGTAGGATTTAATGAGTAAACTGGCTCCTTGTATGCACCTCCCCTTTCTCATGGCAATGAGTGTTTGCCAATGCCCTGATATTACAACTAGTAAGAAGTGCTAATTATCTTACAGGTGGCCTTTCAGACCATACTCATCTATCCATTCACCTTAGATTTCCATTGTGGGTGGGGGGGGGGGGTGCATGGAGTCCAGGATGGTTGGAGGTAGAGTTGGTGTCTTCCAAAGTTGCACCTGCGTTTGCCAGCTACTGGGAGGACAATCTCTCCATAGGTGCAATGCGGTAACTGTGCAAATACACTGCAGGTTCCCAAAATACACCCGGCTCGCATGGCAGATCACACTCTTGCAGAGTGCACTGATGTGAACCAGGGTTCAAAGCGTATATGAGGGGTCTGTATATATCAGTATATATAGAGAATTCCACTCTACCTTGCATGGGTTGCATGAAAAGGAGTGGGCATGTGCTTTTGCTCATGCCTCCACTCCTTCAGATGCTACCTATGTACCTTCCTATATCAGCCTACAATGTCCAAGAACTGGAGCTACTCCTCACCTCTTTACTTACTCCAGTTTTATGAGACTCTGATAGAGATAGTCTGGAGGCAGACATTACTGAAAAAGAGATTGAACTAGCCATCCATGCTTTTGAATATGGAGGCACTTGTTCTGAGAGTCCTTATTCAAATTTTGCATAGAAAATAGGGTAATCCAGGACTCCTTAATGGAGGCCCAAGTGATTTTGTTGCCTAAACCTGGCAAAGACCCATTGGAGTGCTCATCTTTCAGACCCATTGCTCTCTTAAATCAAAACCTTAAGATATTGGCTACTAGATTATCCCACATTATGCCAGCCTTAATTGGCATACAGTGGCTATAAAAAGTCTACACACCCCTGTTAAAATGTCAGGTTTCTGTGATGTAAAAAATTAGAAAAAAGATATATAATTTCAGAACTTTTTACACCTTTAACCACCTCGCGCCGCCACCATAGCTGAATGACGGCTACAGCGTGGCGCTAAAATGCCGGGAGGATGTCTATAGACGTCCTCCCATTTGGCTCGTGCTGGGCGCGCTCCCGCAGGCGCGAGCACATGCCCGCGCACGCTGCGGGAGCGTGCCCGCGGGTCGGGCGGACCCGATGTCCGCAGGAGACCCGTGATCTCCTTCCAGAGAGCCAGAACCGGGAACGCCGATGTAAACACGGCGGTTCCACATTCTGTGAGGGGGGGCATGACAGATCTACTGATCCCTGTCACTGGGATCAGTTAGATCTGTCATGCCCCTGCCAACCCCACCCCCCCCACAGTTAGAACACGCCCAGGGAACATAGTTAACTCCTTCACTGCCCCCTGCGGGTTAACACCTTCACTGCCAATGACATTTACACAGTAATCAGTGGATATTTACATTTCTGATCGCTGTATAAATGTCATTGGTCCCAAAAAAGTGTCAAAAAAGTCTGACATGTCCGCCGAATATTGCAGTCCCGATAAAAATCGCAGATCGCCGCCATTACTAATAAAAAAATAAATAAAAACGCCATAAACCAATGTCCATAGTTTGTAAACGCTATAACTTTTGCGCAACCCAATCAATATACGCCGATTTTGATTTTTTTTACCAAAAATATGTAGAAGAATATATATCGGTGTAAACTGATGAATAAATTATTTTTTTATTTTTTATTTTTGGATATTTATTATAGCAAAAAGTGAAAAATATTGTTATTTTTTCAAAATTGTCGCTTCTTTTTTGTTTATAGCGCAAAAAATAAAAAACGCAGAGGCGATCAAATACCACCAAAAGAAAGCTCTATTTGTGGGGAAAAAAGGAGGCCAAGTTTGTTTGGGTACAACGTCGCATGACCGCACAATTGTCATTCAAAGAGCTGAAAACTGAAAATTGGTCCGAGCAGGAGGGGGGTTTAAGTGCCCAGTAAGGAAGTGGTTAATGTGATCTATAAACTGTACAACTCAGTTGAACAATAAACTGAAACCTTTTAAGTATAGGGAAAAAAAATAAAAAAAATAAAATAATATGGTTCCATAAGTGTGCACACCCTTAAACTAATACTTTGTTGAAGCACCTTTTGATTTTATTACCGCACTCAGACTCATACCCAAAAAGACTATCACCATGGCACATCTTGACTTGGCAATATTTGCACACTTTTCTTTGCAAAAACACTCCAAATCTGTGAGATTGCGAAGGCATCTCCTGTACACAGCACTCTTCAGATCACCCCACAGATTTTCAATCAGATTCAGGTCTGGGGTCTGGCTGGGCCATTCCAAAACTTTAATCTTCTTCTGGTGAAGCCATTCCTTTGTTGATTTGGATGTATGCTTTGGGTCGTTGTCATGCTGAAAGATGAAGTTCCTCTTCATGCTCAGCTTTCTAGCAGAAGCTTGAAGGTTTTGTGCCAATATTCACTAGTATTTGGAACTGTTCATAATTCCCTCGACCTTGACTAAGGCCGCTGTTCCAGCTGAAGAAAAACAGCCCCAAAGCATGGTGCTGCCACCACCATGCTTCACTGTGGGTATACATGGTGTTCTTTTGGTGATGTGCAGTGCTGTTTTTGCGCCAAACATATCTTTTGGAATTATAGCCAAAAAGTTCAACCTTGGTTTTTATCAGACCATAACACCTTTTCTCACATGCTTTTGGGGGACTTCAGATGTGTTGTTGCAAAATTTAGCTTGGATGTTTTTCTTCGTAAGAAAAGGCCACTCTACCCCATAGCCCAGACATATGAAGAATACGGGAGATTGTTGTCACATGTACCACACAGCCAGTACTTGCCAGATATTCCTGCAGCTTCTTTAATGTTGCTGTAGGCCTCTTGGCAGCCTCCCTGACCAGTTTTCTTCTCGTCTTTTCATCAATTTTGGAGGGACGTCCAGTTCTTAGTAATGTCACTGTTGTGCCTTATTTTCTCCACTTGATGACGGTCTTCACTGTGTTCCATGGTATATCTAATGCCTTGGAAATTCTTTTGTATCCTTCTCCTGACCGAAACCTTTTAACAATGAGATCCCTCTGATGCTTTGGAAGCTCTCTGCGGACCATTGCTTTTGCTGTAGGATGCGACTAAGAAAATGTCAGGAAAGACCTACTAGAACAGCTGTACTTTATTTGGGGTTTATCAGAGGCACTTTAAATGATGGCAGGTGTATACCGACTCCCATTCAGCATGAGTTTGAATGTGATTGCTTAATTCTGAACACAGCTCCGCACAGCTTATGCAACCACATTATTTTATTTTATTTTTACTCCCCCCCCCAAAAGATTTCAGTTAGTTTTTCAATTGAGTTGTACAGTATATAGGTCACATTAAAGGTGGAAAAAGTTCTAAAATTATTTATCTTTGTGTCATTTTTTTACATCACAGAAACCTGACATTTTAACAGGGTTGTGTAGACTTTTTATAACCACTGTAGAGCAGACTGGGTTCATACCTCTGAAATCCTTGGATACTAACTTACGCAGGCTGTTTACACACTTACAGATTGACCATACCAATTGGGGGTGGTAGTATCGCTTGACATAGCAAAATCTTTTGAGTCGGTGGATTGGAACTATATGTCTATGGTACAATGTCGTATGGGATTTCAAAATCAGTTCCTTACCTGGATATCTCTATTATATAGTCTTCCAATGGCGGCCATTCAGATCGGTACGGCAATTTTCCCTCAGTTCCCTGTGGACAGAGAAACATGACAGGGGTGTCCACTTTCACCCTCCTTATTCACACTTGTAATGGAGCCAATTGCCATTGCCCTTTGGACATCCTCGGCGGTGAGGGCACTGGAGGTAGGGGGTATATGCGAATGTATGGCTCTATATGTGGACGACCTTCTCCTCTTTTTGAAGACCCCCGGTCTGTCTCTTGGAGAGTTTTTTTCAGATTTTGACCAAGTTTGCACTTTTTTGGGCCTCTGGGGGAAGTCCAGTATAATGCCCATCGATGCCGGAGCCCAGACTCACATAGACCTGAATATTCCTGTTCCTTGGGTTTCTGGTTTTAAAAATTTGGGAATTCACATCTCACCCAGAGTCGGGGATTATATGTCACTTGAAGTGATTGTAAACAATCACATTGTAAAGTAACCCGTTCAGTTAGAACATTATAAATACCTTGGTTCCATTTTTTATATTTTTTTTTATAGGTTGTAAACGATCACCTTGTAAAACAACCCATTCAGTTAAAAACAGAAATAAAGGCAAAACATTTGTGTATAGATATACAAAAGATTATAAATACCCTTTTTCAGCTGCATAAGAGCTAGGGGGAGGAAAAGCAACAATACACTGATCTTCCCAGTGAAAGGCTGTAACGGGGAATGCTGGGATATCAGCATAAGTCTGATCTTGGAGAGCAAGGAGAGCACACTAAGTTCCCAGCACAGCTAGAGAGCTGACCACACTGTGCTCTCCTGCTTAGTGTAGTCAGTTTTTAATAGGCAAGCAGAGCAATACAAAGAGAACAGGATACTTTTTCATACAAGTACACAATACAGCAGGCAGATATCAGGAATATGAAATGTTGGGGTAACAAACACCTTCATTTATTTCCATTACTCCCTAAGGTCAGATCAAGGTTGGAGGCATGGCGACACTTGCCCTGTGATTTGATTTGCCGGATCAATCTTTGCCAGGCACTGGTTACTATGTGATTGATGCAGCCAGATGGAATAACTTGCTCACCCTCTGCTCCATTGTGGTTTAATCCCAGGTTTCCTCAGTTCAGTGTCATCCTGGATCCATTATTGTGGGCTCGAGTTGGCATTAAACAATTGCGAGATATTGTAGAAGCAGTGAGACTTCTCACATTCGACCAGCTAAAATCTAAATGTAACCTCCTAAATTGGTATCTCTTACGCTATTTACAATTGCGCCATGCATTCATAGCACAGTATGGTTCTGTTACCCTGGAGATTAGGTCATCCTACCTAGAACAATTGCTGTGTACTGATTCTATGGTGAAACCTGTTTCCGAAGTTTGCAAGAAGTTGTTTACAGAAAGGCCAAAAGCACTTACCAAGGGTAGGGAACTTTGGATGCCATTAATTCTCAATTTTCAGGGTGATGATTGGGACGACATGTGGGACTGCCCATTTAAGGCTCTTGTGTCAGTCAGGGACCGTCTCAGTCAATTTAAGTTGCTCCACAAAGTTTACTACACTCCAGCTAGACTTGCCACTATTTATGGTTGTGGCTCGGTGGGGTTCTGGCGCTGTACAATCTTCCCAGCTGACTTTGATAATATCTTTTGGCACTGTCTGCCGATACAGGAGTTTTGGACAGAAGTCACTTGTACTCTTCAGGACTTGCTTTCCCTTCCAGTGCCTTTAACTACACAGGCACCTCTACCACTGCTTTTAGGCTTGCCTGTCTTTTTTTTATTTTTTTTTTCAGACAATCCTTATTTTGGATAAGGAGGGCAGACTATGGCAATAGGATTCTACATTGTACATTTATTTTTTGCCATTGCCTGCCCTACCCCCTAGCTGCAGAATTTACCCCCTCCATTTGCTGCTGCCTGCCCTTCCCTTTGCGCTATAGAAGGGTAAGCAGACTGCGGCCATAGGTTTTTTTCTCCCCTTTGCAGTATTGCTTCTACAGTAATGCCCCGACCAAATAAGTAAATAAAAAAAATGCCTGGCAGGAACAAAAGTATGCTGGCATGCCGTTATTCTACTTATTTGTTGATAAATCCAAACTAGATTGCACAATCTATTGTGCATGGTCAGCCTAAAACAAAATCTATGCGTCACACTTTTTTTGAAACATGTTCTTTTCACATACAGTATCTCACAAAAGTAAGTACACCCCTCACATTTTTGTAAATATTTTATTATATCTTTTCATGTGACAACACTGAAGAACTTACACTTTGTTTCAATGTAAAGTAGTGAGTGTACAGTCATTTGTTTAGTGTTGTTGCATGAAAAGATAGAATATTTACAAAAATGTGAGGGGTGTACTCACTTTTGTGTGATACTGTATTTATTTACAGATAACACAAGTTATATAAATAATGAGAATTGATTCATTTAGACCTGTACCTTTTTTTTTTAGTAAAGATTTTTTTATTTTAGGCCCCATTCACACTTGTGAATGTGGTGATTTGCGATTAACTGCGGGAAACCCAATGGCAGTTCCCTGCGATTAGCTGCATGTGGAAACCCCCCTTGAAAACATAAAGATGGCATGATCAAGCAGGTGGATGCTTTCATAAAAGGAAGATTTTGAGCATAGGCTGGCATTCCTCAAGTAGAGTCTGACGGAGGGCCTGGCAGTAATATTTATATGACGGTTAGTGGTTTTTAACCGTATATATATATATATATATATATATATATATATATACACACAGTATAGATATATATGCAGTATAGATATATATGTAGCGCCCTCGTCCTAGAATAGGGCTGCAGGTAAATTTTGTTATGCTGGGTGGTAGTCAGCCTGGCTGATTTGTAGTGTTTAGAGGTCAAATGGCTTTTTCCAAATCCTATGAGGCTTCTCCCTTCTGTCAGTAGGTGGTGCTGTTGCCTCTGACATTAGAGTGGCTGAGAAAAGTATGTTTTTCCATAGCTTGAGTATGTTGTAGCTCATCAATCAGATTGGTAGCATTGCATTCTGGGAAGGGGTATTTAACTGGAAGAAGTTAGGTGATCAAAGTCTTCCCACCCTGGGCTGCGGCCTAGGTGGATGTGCATTGAGTAGTTCCTGGCTGCTAGGCCTAAAGCCTGAGGCCTATCCAGGTGATCGCCGGTTGTTAGGCCTGTCTAAGGCCTATCCGGGTATTCAAGTTCTGATGAGAAAAACCCGATAAAACATCTGGAAGTGATTCTGAAAGGGATGGAGTTCTGAGGAAGCACCAGGGGTGACCCTTCATGAGTAGGAGGCTATGAAGCGGCTGGGAGGACTTCAGGAGAGAACTTATCCAAGTGAATTCATGTGCAGGAAGCTGTGAGTAAAGTTCAGTTCTTAGAGGAGACAGCATGTCCTACAAAGTACAGATGTGCTGGTTCAGCTTAAATGCTCTTTTTCCTATACTGCTCTCTGCCTTGCTTCACCAATTTTTGTCTAAGGAGTCTGCCTATTTGTTGATCGTTACTAAGGATGTCTTGTGCCCTGTTCCCCTCTCTCCCACATTTCTCCTGTTTTGAAAAATAAACTTTCTCTTGTTTAAAGCATAAAAGTGACTGGCGCTCAACTTCTTTTCTTGCTCATCACCCACCATGCCCAACACCCTACACCCTGAGGAATATGTAACCCTCCCCGCCTCTGTGAGTCACCATCAGGCTCCTGCAGAATCAGGGCAGGTGCTGCATATACATATACATATATATATATATATATGTCAAACCATGATGGTGAGTGCATTTTTTGCATGTGTGGTGATCACAGGATGACACTGAATGAAGAGCACTTTGGATGAACATTTTTGAATGCTGTGATTTCTTTGGACGCTTTGAGGAACGTGGTTATAATGGCAGAAGATTTTTTTTTTTACCTTAATTGTATTCTCTTGCATTAACCACTACCTACTGGGCACTTTCACCCTTTTCCTGCCCAGGACAATTTTTAGCTTTCAGCGCTGTCAAACTTTGAATGACAATTGCACAGTCATACAACATTGTATCCATATGACATTTTTATCATTTTTTTTCACGCTTCCTATTGGTGGTATTTAATCACCACTGGGTTTTTTATTTTTTGCTAAATAATTGAAAAAAAGACTGTAAATTTTGAAAAAAAAAAATCTTTTTCATAGTTTGTTATAAAATTTTGCAAAGAGGTAATTTCTCTACTTCACTGATGTGCGCTGATGAGGCTGCTAATAGGTGGCACTGATAGGCGGTACTGATAGGTGACACTGTTGAGGAAGCACTAATTGGCAACACTGGTGGGCACTGATAGGCAGCACTGGTGTTACTGCTCTGATAATCAGGACACTGATAATCAGTGCCCTGATTATCAGTGTAGATGTCCTCTCAGCATGAGGAAAGGAATGTCGATAACCAACCTTTGTTTACAAGGTGATCAGCTGTGATTGGACACAGCTGACCACATGGAAAAGAGCCGCTGATTGACTCTTTACCTCAGTCTGTGATCAGCAGTGACTGGAGGACACAGCGATCATTGAGCGTGCTGCGTGCACACCACAGTGGGCGCAATCATAGGAAGACGTCCTATGACGCCCTCCCAGACCGGCCACGCTGTAGCCATCATTTGGCCATAGCGTGGTCGGTAAGTGGTTAAAAAAAACTTCTGTGTTTAAAGCCTCCCCTCAGCTCTCCCAGTTACTTACCAGAGTCCAATCTCAATCCAGCGCTGTCCCTGAGAGCAGCAACCCTCTGCTCTCTCTCACTGAACAAGGAGGCAGCAGTGGGAGCTATTGGCTCTTGCTGCTGTCAATCACAGTTTGTGAGGACAGAGCAGGGAGCAGGGCCAAGCCACACTGCGTGTGTCAACAGACATACAGAACCCAGCTCAGGATTAAGCCTGCATAAGGGTCCCCATAGCAAGGCACTTAGAGGCACTTGAAAGGAAGGAGGAGCCAGGAACGCTGGCAGGGGGCCCCAAAAGATGAGAATCAGGGCTGCTCTGTGCAAAACCATTACACAGAGCAAGTAAGTATGACATGTTTGTTATTTTTTTTAAAATAAACATTTTACCTTTACAATCACTTTAAAGCAGTTGTATACCCAATTTTTTTACTTTTATTTTTATTTATTTTTTTTGTAAAATGAATATCTCCTAAACCTGCATGGTTTAGGAGATATTTGCCCTAAATGCAGCCGCTGACATCACGGCGCATGCGCCATGAAGTCCCGGTGCATGCGTCGTGAGGTCCCGGCGAAGGGAACTTGCCGGAAAGATGGGCTCTAGGGCGCATGCGTAGGAGTGACATCTTGTGGCTCCGGCCGCTCACAGTGCCGGACCCGCATACCCGGAATGATCCCCCGAGGGAAAATGCCGGCTCCCTCTGCGGGGACCGAGCGGACCCGTCGGAGCTTCGTTCTGAGGTAAGCGTTTTATACTAGCTCATTATGCCTTTCCCTTACATGTTTTTTTAACATTTTTTTTTTTGTACTGGTATACAACCACTTTAAGAGCTTATAATCACATATTATTGGAGCACATAAATTTGTGACACTTTTGGGTGGAGTGCCATTTAAAGTGTTTTTTTTTTCACTAATGTTGGATCACGAATGTTATAGCAATTTATTTGATGTAAATGTTTTTAGTTGAGAGATTTATTAGTAATTTTGTTTTCTGGTGCATATACAGTATATTCACATTTTGATTTCATCACTATAAGAAGTGGAGTGCTACAAAATTCATTTTAAATTAGTCTTGAGGTATATTTAATATACTTTTGTCTGTTAGCTAGCTCTACAAAAAAAGGTTATTGGTGGTGTTGGGTAGCTGCGTAGAGAATATTTGATAGATTACCTGCAAATGATGTTCATAGGCACAAATTTTAAACTGTCAAATTGCATGACAAGTCGCACCGGTGTAAACGGGAGTTTACTGTTTAGGATTATTGCTCTTAGGTTCTCAAAGGCACTTCATCAGATCTGTGTGATCAGAGCTCTCTAAGATAATATGTCAGAATTTTAAATGATTTCTAAAAGCACTCTAAGATAATACCTCAGAATTGTGACAAATCTCAAAGTGCTCCAAGATATTTTAGAATTCTAAGTTATTGGATCAGAGTTCTGGCATAATATTTCCAAATTCTGAAATATTATATCAGAGAGACCTTAAAGTGTTACTAACCCCAGTTAGAGTTGCATGACTGAGTAATTGTCATTCAAAGCGCTGAAAGCTGAAAAATGGCCTGGACAGGAAGGCGGTTTTCGTGCCCAGTACTGATGTGGTTAACCACTTCGGGACCGCATTGTGTACATTTACTGCTGCAAGGTGGCAGCATAATGCAAATTGGCTTCTATGAATGGCAAATTGAGCACGCGCGGCTAGGGGGCACCCGCCGTGAGTTTCAGGAGTGTGGCCGCGGGTCGGGCGGATTAGATGTCTGCCAGTGACCCGCGATCGCTTACAACAGGAGGAAAGCGGAGGACCGCCAATGTAAACACGGCGGTTCCCCACTCTGACAGGGGAGATAACACTGATCTACTGATCCCTGTCACTGGGATCAGTTAGATCTGTTATGCCCCTGCCAGCCCAGCCCCCACACAGTTAGAACATGCCTAGGGAACACAGTTAACCTCTAGATTGCCCCTTGCAGGTTAACCCCTTCCCTGCCAGTGACATTTATACGGTAGTCAGTGGCTATTTAAATTTCTAATTGCTGTATAGATGTCAATGGTCCCAAAAAAGTGTCAAAAATGTCTCACATGTCTGCCACAATACTACAATCCCGATAAAAATCGCAACTCACCGCCATTACCAGTAAAAAAAAAAAAAAATAGTAAAAACGACATAAATGAATTCTCATGGTTTGTAAAGGTGGCAACTTTTCCGCAAACCAATCAATAAATGCTGATTGCGATCTTCTGTGACCCAGAAGATCGCTTGGTGGGGGAGGTGAACTTCCTTCTGGCCCCACGGAGCCAGGAGAAGAAGTGGGACCTGGGACTCTGTGAAAACAGGGTCCCCGGGCCCCTCCCACAAATAATTGTGGCATGTCAAGGGGGTCACCTTCTCTTAAAGTAGAAGTTCCACTTTTGGGTGGAACTCCGCTTTAAAGGCTCAGACAAGGGTCTTATGGGAGAGAAGCAAAATCAATGGGAAGAGTAAGAATACCTCTTGACCCCTACTGTCCATTTTAACCCCAGATATAAGTACTGACCGTAGTTTTTTCCTGCAGGACACGTCTTTCACCTTGAAGATGAAATTCTCTTCCACTGGGGGAACTGTACGGTGTTAATAAACACCCTCCCCGGGCCCCTGGGACAAAAGTGTCTCAGGGTCCAGGGTGAAGAAGAGGACCGAGGCACCCCGGTCTTCCTTCAAGTGGAGGGGGTGGTTCGCTAGAAGACCCAGTGTCTTCTAGCGTTAGTCGTAAATAACTAACCAAACGCCTTTTCAACGGTGGAAATGTTTGGTACTCTTAAGTAAATACAGCAAAAATGATAAAAAAAAAAAAAAAT
>BLSH010418355.1:208751-219775 GCA_018402905.1 Glandirana rugosa | reverse complement strand
GGCAATTCCATTGTCCTGGTGCTCCAGGACCTTCAAAAGTGTAATGGGGGTTGACAAATGAGATGTGTAATTTATGCTTGTAGAACGCCTGAAGGTGCTAGTTCAATGTTGGGCCTCTGTATGTGGTCAGGCTATGTAAAAGTCTTACACATGTGGTATCGCCATACTCAGGAGGAATAGCAGAATGTATTTTGGGGTGTCATTTTTGCTATGTACATGCTATGTGTTTTTTTCCCACATTTTCCAAAAACTACTGGAAAAAAATGAACCGTTCAAAAGACTCATTATGCCTCATAGATTATTCGCTGGGGTGTTTGCTTTCCAGAATGGGGTCATTTTGTGGGCAATTCCATTGTCCTGGTGCTCCAGGGCCTTCAAAAATGTGATAGGTCGTCATGACATTAGATGTGTAATTTATGTCCCTAGAATACCTGACGGTGCGCCCTGCATGTTGAGCCTGTGTATGTGGCCAGGCTGTGAAAAAGTCTCAGACATGTGATATCGCCATACTCAGGAAGAGTAGTAGAATGTGTTTTGGGGTGTAAGTTGTGGTATGCATATGCTGTGTGTGAGAAATAACCTGTTACAATGACAATTTTGTGAAAAAAAAAAAATCTTCATTTTGCAAAGAATTGTGGGAAAAAATTACAACTTCAAGGTATTACTAAATACCTTGGAATGTCTACTTTCCAAAAAGGGGTAATTTGGGATGTATTTGTACTTTCCTGGCTTGTTAGGGTCTCAAGAAATGAGGCCGTCAGTATATCAGGTGTGATCAGGTGTGATCAATTTTCAATGATTGGCACCATAGCTTGTAGACTCTATAACTTACACAAGGACCAAATAATATACACATATTTGGGTTATGTTTACCAATGATAGGTAGCAGTATAAACTTTGGCCAAAATTTACAAAGAAAAATTACTAATTTGCAAAATGTTATGACAGAAACAAAGAAAAAGGCATTTTTTCACATAAATTTCAATCTTTTTTTATTTATAGCACAAAAAATAAAAAAAAAAACCTAATGATTAAATACCACCAAAAGAAAGCTCTATTTGTGTGAAAAAAAGGACACAAATTGCATATGGGTGCAGTGTTGCATGACTGAGTAATTGTCATTCAAAGTGTGATAGTGCTGAAAAATGGCCTGGACAGGAAGGGGGTTTTCGTGCCCAGTACTGATGTGGTTAAAGGAGTTGTAAAGGCAGAAGTTTTTTTATCTTAATGCATTCTATACATTAAGATATAAAATCTTCTGTGTGAAGCAGCCTCACCAGCAACCCTCTAATCACTTACCT
Source organism: Glandirana rugosa (assembly GCA_018402905.1). Taxonomy (NCBI): domain Eukaryota; kingdom Metazoa; phylum Chordata; class Amphibia; order Anura; family Ranidae; genus Glandirana; species Glandirana rugosa. Next base: position 218,474 of record BLSH010418355.1, on the reverse strand, counting down.
GAGTCCCTTCTCTCTGCAGCGTTGTCCACGAGTGTCTAAGCTGTCCCAGACACTCTTCCTGATTGGCTGAGACACAGCAGCGGTGCCATTGAGCCCCACAGCTGTCAAAGTTAGTGAGCCAATCAGGGGAGAGAGGGGGCGGGGCTGGGTCGGGGCTCTGTGTCTGAATGGATACACGGAACTCTAACTAGGCTCGGATGCCCCCATAGATAGTTACTGGCTAAGAGGGCACTCGATAGGAAGGAGGGGCCAGGAGCTGCAAAGAGGGACACGAGAAGAGGAGGATCCGGACTGCTCTGTGCAAAACCAATTCCACAGAGGAGGTAAGTATAACATGTTTGTTATTTTAAAAAAAACAAAACACAAAAAAAACAACAAGACTTTACAATCACTTGAAGTGTTCAAATCAAACTGATCCCTGTGGAATCCCAGACTGCACCGACATTCACTTTTCTCCAATACTCATCATACAACTGTGAAATTCCATAGCTTATATGAGCCAGCTGAACAACAAGGTACAAGGCACAGTGCCAGGAGAGGGTGTGAAGTGCTGTGTTTAATATGGGCATAGGATCCACAAGGACAACTTAATTAATTTGATAGCTAACTAGGGTGCTTGCAGCCACCACATGCTGTGAAAAGATATTTGCGCTTGTGGACAAAAAAATAGAAAACAGAAACTAGTAACCCACAGCTGCTGTAACTTAAAGTGAAATAATCACTTCAATGATAAGACCAGAAAATACAGCGATTGCAGGTAATACAGTGCTGAATAGTGCAATAATATAACTTCTAAACAATTGTGTAACAAATATTTAGCAATAAATAAAGTCAATACAACATATTTTATAGTGACAAAAAGTGCTTGGTGTTTCAAAGTGCTTGTTTTATCTTCCAAAAGTGCCAGATAGTGCCAGGTGCTCCAAACAATGAAAACATGTGTGGGGTGGGTACCCCTAAAGTAGCCCTACTCACCACAGGACCATGACCAACCAGCTTTTCAGTCTGGAGGTCAGGTCAGGCTTGTTAGTCAAATTCCTTCCCGGGTGACTAGCCCAAATTACGAACGCTCAAAACGGGGACAACAACGCATTTCGCCTATCGGGCGTCATCAATGGACGTCCATTGATGACGCCCGATGACAGGCGAAACGCATTGACGTAATTTCCGGCTGTTGGTTTCCGAAGACGTCACTTTCAGTTCTTTGTTGGAACGCACGCAGTTTGGCGGTCGCGTTATGTAACACAGGCTTTTATTGATCTACGATTTTGTAAGTAATTTGATTGACTTGCGCAAATAAAATAGTACATACAGTACTTCACTATGTGGTCCCCCTCTCTTCTCTATGTCTAATTTTGGAGTGATCCCAGGAATTGTGGTCCGCGTTTTGAGCGTTCGTAATTTGGGCTAGTCACCCGGGAAGGAATTTGACTAACAAGCCTGACCTGACCTCCAGACTGAAAATCTGGTTGGTCATGGTCCTGTGGTGAGTAGGGCTACTTTAGGGGTACCCACCCCACACATTTTTTCATTGTTTGGAGCACCTGGCACTATCTGGCACTTTTGGAAGATAAAACAAGCACTTCAAAGCACCAAGCACTTTTTGTCACAATAAAATATGTTGTATTGACTTTATTTATTACTAAATATTTGTTACACAATTGTTTATAATTTATATTATTGCACTATTCAGCACTGTATTACCTGCAAGTGCTGTATTTTCTGGTCTTAGCCACCACATGCTGCCTGCATTTAGTATGGTTACCTTTTTAAGGCCAGGTCAGGTTCACATTTCTGGATAAATCCAACTTTGTATGAAATGCAAATCTTTAAAAAGGTAACTCCACTTTCATGGAAAAAAATAATAATAATAATTTAGCATATATAATTGTGAGATTATATACAAATTCATCCGCGCTTGTATCATTCACTCAAAAAATATTCGTGTAAAAATGAAATCATCAATTAAATCATAGGTGAAAAATTACAATAAAGAAATAAAAAAACACCAGTGAACATAAATTCCTGTGAAAGTTATGTGAAAAATAACGTCCATAAAACTCTCTTGTATGAAAAAATAAGTACAAATCAAGTTCCAACTCAGTCCAAATAATGCAACAGGTGCAAGTGACAGCGTGAGTAAATGTATCTTGAAAAAATTCTCCACCACACCAATCCTTCTGTGTTGAAATCCTCCACCAAACAAGATGCACCCTTACCAGAGCTCCAGGACCCTCTATTACGGGGGGTCTGGAAACGCTTGCGTGGACACCAGGCCTCCACTCAGCCCTTGATAGTGGATGTCCCAACTCCAATCCCTGAACATGCCGTTTAATTCATGCGATCGGGATACAGAAGGAAAACCACAATAGTGTGATATTGTTTTAAAAACATATACCTTTAATAAAAACTATTGCACTTACAAAAGGTCAAGAAGTATATCGCGATAAAAGTCAGTCCAACAGCATGCAAATACAGCGGTGAGATCCAAAGCAGCACTTCCGCCTATATATCTGTACCTGCATTGCCTGATACAATAAAACTGCAAGCTTTATATTTTTCCGTGGAGTGCTGCTTTACCTGTTCTGTTCTACTGTACACGGCGGCGAGCCGAGGCTGGCACCCGGATATATTACAGGTCTCCTCCCCATCAGCTGGAGCAGTGTGTGTGCTTTCTTCTTGTTAAAAACCTTGCAATGTACATTGATCACTCAGAGGGGGCTGTTTTTTTTCTCAACAAATGTGGAGTTGCTCTTTAGGTTAACCACCTTCCTGCCAGGTCTGTATGTCATATGGACCTGACAGTGGGGGGTTTCACACACAATCTAGAGGCTGCAGCCACTGGATTTGTGTGTGTAGCGCCCCTATAATGATAGGTGCTTTTGTAGTAGATTTTTGCTAGGAGAGGCAAATTTAGTCAGGCCTGAATGTTTTGATCTGGGCAGGGGAGTGGCCCAGGGAGAGCTGGAGATTGCAGGAAGGAACACCCCTTGGATACTCCTCCCCTTTGTTTCCAGAAGGCTCTGGAAAAGGGGATAGAATAGGAGGTGTGACTTTCTGAAGTATGTTAAGGAGCCCTGACCAATCCCCAACCTGAATTGCCAGGGGGCAGGCCTCCTTAAATACTGTGATCTGCTCAGTTGGGGGGAGGAGAGTGTCGGGTGGAAGAGTGGAGATGTAGCAGTGTTACTGAGGCCTCACCGGGGAGCTCCCGGTCTGGGGGCGTGACCTTGAGGCCTGGTGGCTCGGGTGCTGCCAGGAGCAGAGTTGGATCCTGGAGCAGCACAAGGGAGTGGGAGAGCAGCAGAGAGGCTATGGAGAGACTCTTTAAAGGATCCACCGGTGTCAGTAAGTGGCAGACCCTGGGAGCTGGAGATGAAGACTGAAGCAGGCTGGGAGGTAATAGCCAACAGGCTGTGGAGAGTGGAGAAGCCAGTCAGGGGAGTAGTGCCATGGAACAGTGAGGTAGGCCGGAGTGGCCTGGAAGAGGATGGGCTGGGAGCAGTAGTCCATCTATGCCCGGCTAGCGCCAATGTACTTAGCTACACCCCGAGGGCCCATGGCTTCACAATCTGGGAGCCTGTGGCCCTTGCCTGTAATGGGCACTCTGGAGGTCCTGCTGGCAGAAGTGCAGGCCTCACCATGTGCTAGCTGTGGTGGAGGAATGAGTGTCATGGAGGCATGATAAATTGCCTTTCAAGCCTGTAAGAACAAGTAGTGTGCAGGAGAGAAGTAAGGAGTGTTACAGTCAGCAATCGTCAGTGCTGGAGGAAGAGGAGTGTATATAGTATGGTCCCATTCATTGATCTACTGGGCATCCCACATTCGTCCCTACCCCATCCAAGTTTATTCCCCCAATAAAACAACTAAACAAAGTACCGACCTGTTCCGTGACTCCGGATGTGAGGAAAATGTGTGATTCAGGGCAGAGTGACAGGTGAATCATAACTACCAGCCACCCCTAAGGTGGCCATTGGCTACATGTGTAAAGCAGACAAGCAGACTTCTGTCATGCCTTTCAGGTGGAAACATTCGGGTGGTGCCTATAGGAAATATAGGGTACTGAAGTTTGTCACCATTTCACAGGCCCACACAAATTTAAGGTTTGGCATTTTGGTTTTGTATGTACTTGGTGCAACCTTGTATTTTATATTTTATGAAAAAGTTTAGTAGTTTATTGAGTTTGTTTACCCTAGAGTTTCCTTTAGTGTGTTTTTTACAGAAATTTTACATTTCCTAGACCTTTGCGGTAATATCATATGACATAAAAAAATGGAACTACCACTATTTTATTCTCTAGGATGTCTGTTTTCAGAAAATATATAACGTTTGGGGGTTTTGTGTAATCTTCATGCCTAAAATGTTTTTTTAAACTTGCACAGAAAATGCACAAATGCTCTGCCAGCGAAAAGGTTAAAAGTCAAACCAAAAGTAAGCTGAACTCCATGCTCACTATAATATTATCTAAATAGCATGTGTATGTTTACTTGAATCTTGGTATTCTTTGTGTATTTCTTCCAGACCTATGCTGTAATTCAGCATGGAACTTCCTGTAATAAAGACGGTTCACTGCTGTGTGCAGGGTGACTGGTCTTGTATCTGGACTCTCCCCCCACCAGAATACACTGATCAGCACTCGCAGCCATTGGTTGCGAGCTCTGAACAGATGCTGGTTTTTCACCATGTCCCTTCGACAAAAGCCGGTCGGCAGACCTGATTCTGTCAGACAGACTGCTGCACTGACCGAGAGTTGGACGGTTCCTGCTGAATTGGTCGACTTTTGGGCTGTGTATATTCAACTTTAGCAGGCATATTAGGGCATATTAGCCAGCTCTCTTTATTGAATCAGACTGCAATAAGATAACAATTGTGATTCTTTATGAGCTTTGCCCACATCATTTCTTATAGGAGGGCCATACATCTACATACATCTGTATGGATGTTGGTACATCATATGTTCCATTCAGATTTTCCATTTAGTTTTCCCATAATGAAGAAAGGGATTCCAAGCAAGAATTGGATAAGTCGATTCAGAGCTTTTCTTTTAAAGTTGGTTATTAGGAAAAGGCCTAAGTGCAAAACGTTATTTACTAGAAACACACATCCTCTGTACATCCTTCCTGACAAACTGTAGAATTGTGGCCCTTATCTGTACGCATCTTTGGTGAACAATTGGCAATAAAATAGAGTTGCCAGCTCCAGGTGAGTTTCCTTCTGCCTGTGGTGCACTGGAGAAAATAATTCAACAAAGAAAATACAAAACCCCAAAAATTACATTTTGGACAGAATATGTCATGTTTTCCTTCCTGCAGGGTTCTACTGCTGTCCAATGAGGACACTAGATACCCAATATCTTTAACCTCTGTTTTGCATGTACTTTCTTCATTAAGCAAAACAAGGGCATCGTCACCCTATGTCTACACTGGTGGCAGGGCAGTTTGCTGGTCAGGTTCCTTTGCATTAGCAGCAATATTCGATATAAGCTGTAGTTTTTTTTTATGTTAAGTTATTATTCACCTTCAGGGACAGAATTTCCTCATCTTGAATGGCGGTCACGGGCTCTCTCTTTAGCAGAGGGTTTTCTTCGCAGTACAGTTCTTGCAGTGGAACCTCATGCATCTGTGCAAACCAAATTATTATGTATTAAGCAGGATAACCAGAAATGAGTCAGCTGCCAAAATATTCACGCCGACTCCATCCATCCTATTAGAACAGCATCCTTACGTAATGTATATCAGCCATCTTAAACACCTATGGAACAGTGGAGCGTACATAGGGAATTAAACTACAAAGGGGCTGCTTTCTGTCTACTGAGGGCCACACCAGCTTAGTTCCATAAAAATCAAATTATAGCACTTTGGTACTTAAAGTGCATGACCTCCTTCTCTAGCTGAGCTCAGTGGCGGCTGATTATGGCCATTCAAACGGCACGCATCCACAGTGCACTCTCTCATTCTCTAGCTGAGCTCAGCCTCTGCAGCTAGAGAAGAAGAGAGAGCATAAGTGCAGTGTGTACTGCCCAGTGCGGCCGCTAGGGGGTGCACAAAGTGGTGTTTAACCTGTCCTGCAAATGGCAGGATGGAGGGGGATGAATGGCTAGTGTTTTTTCGAAAAACGCCTCTCCCCCACCTGAATCTGTAAGGGGGGGAAATGTAACATTTGAAACAGGAGGAGTACTTGAATTTACTATTCAGAAGATATGGAATTGCATAGGGGGATTTTTGGAAAATGTTAGTGAAGGTGAACTAACACTTTAACATTATAGTAACAGTTGCATCTTACAAGGTTCTATCCTAGAAAAAGGTCCAATAAAACATTACTCAAAGTATTCCCCTGCAAATTACATAAACAAGTGTGGCTTTTATCAACCGCAGAACAGCTTGGGTTTCCTAAACCAGTGGCTCTCAACCTCAGTCCTCAAGTGCCCCCTACAGGCCATGTTTTGGGTATTTCTCTTAGATAAAATAGCTTTCCAAAATACCAAGCCATTGACTTTGATTTAAAGCAGCTGTGCAAGATAAAGGAAAACCTGCAAACACGGCCTGTTGGGGGGTACTTGAGGACTGAGGTTGAGAACCACTGTCCTAAACTGTTGAGACCATATATAACTCAATAAACACTATTTTGACATGCCTGGCCTACACGGTCAACTGTGGTAGAACGCCGTTCATGATAGCCTTACTGTCCATTACACTCATATACAGTATCTCACAAAAGTGAGTACACCCCTCACATTTTTGTAAATATTTTATTATATCTTTTCACGTGACAACACTGAAGAAATTACACTTTCATACAACGTAAAGTAGTGAGTGTACAGCTTGTAAAACAGTGTAAATTTGCTGTCCCCTCAAAATAACTCAACACACAGCCATTAATGTCTAAACCACTGGCAACAACAGTGAGTACAGCCCAATTAGCCATTTTCTCTCTCCGGTGTCATATGACTCGTTAATGTTACAAGGTCTCAGATGTGAATGGGAAGAAGGTGTGTTAAATTTGGTGTTATCATTCTCACTCTCTCATACTGGTCACTGGAAGTTCAACATGGCACTTCATCGTAAAGAACTCTCTTAGGATCTGAAAAAAAAGATTTGTTGCCCTACATAAAGATGGCATAGGCTGTAGGAAGATTGCCAAGACCCTGAAACTGAGCTGTAGCACGGTGGCCAAGCCCATAAAGTGGTTTAACAGGAGATGTTCCACTCAGAATAGGCCTTGCCATGGTCGACTAAAGAAGTTGAGTGCACATGCTCAGCGTCATATCCAGAGGTTGTCTTTGGGAAATAGACGTATGAGTGCTGCCAGCATTGCTGCAGAGGTTGAAGGGGTCAGCCTGTCAATGCTCAGACCATACGACGCACACTGCATCAAATTGGTCTGCATAGCTGTCATTCCAGAAGGAAGCCTCTTCTAAAGATGATGCACAAGAAAGCCCGCAAACAGTTTGCTGAAGACAAGCAGACTAAGGACATGGATTACTGGAACCATGTCCTGTGGTCTGATGAGACCAAGATGAACTCATTTGGTTCAGATGGTGTCAAGCGTATGTGGCGGCAACCAGGTGAGGAGTACAAAGACAAGTGTGTCTTGCCTCTACAGTCAAGCATGGTGGTGGGAGTGTCATGGTCTGGGGCTGCATGAGTGCTGCCGGCACTGGGGAGCTACAGTTCATTGAGGGAACCACAAATGCCAACATGTACTGTGACATATTGAAGCAGAGCATGATCTCCTCCCATTCGGAGAATGGGTCGCGGGACAGTATTCCAACATAACAACCCCAAACATACCTCCAAGACGACCACTGCCTTGCTAAAGAAGCTGAGGGTAAAGATGATGGACTGGCCAAGCATGTCTCCTGACCTAAAACCTATTGAATATCTGTGGGGCATCCTCAAATGGAAGGTGGAGGAGCGCAAGGTGTCTAACATCCACCAGAAGAGGACTCCAGTGGCAACCTGTGAAGCTCTGGTGAACTCCATGCCCAAGAGGGTTAAGGCAGTGCTGGAAAATAATGACGGGCACACAAAATATTGATACTTTGGGCCCAATTTGGACATTTTCACTTAGGGGTGTTCTCACTTTTGTTGCCAGCGGTTTAGACGTTAATGGCTGTGTGTTGAGTTATTTTGAGGGGACAGCAAATTTACACTCTTATACAAGCTGTACACTCACTACTTTACATTGTAGCAAAGTTTCATTTCTTCAGTGTTGTCACATAAAAATATATAATAAAATATTTACAAAAATGTGAGGGGTTTGCTCACTTTTGTGAGATACTGTATGTGTGAAATGTAATGATCTCACGTGTGAGACACACAAAACTAGCACCATTTTGCCACAAGTACACCATGACAGTTTTAGCTTAGGACCAAAACCCCTCACTCTTTATTCCCCCTCCCAACAACTTAGGAATGCCAGGTCTTCTAACAGACACCAAGCAGTCTGGAGGAATGTTTTGCAGGCTCGATCATAAACCAATAAATCAGGTCCCTCAAAGGACAGTACAGAAGGTCCAGATAAGGGAGAGAAAGCTATAATTCTCTGCAGACAGCTGTGGCCTTCCAGCGAACCTCAAGCAAATTTAAGCTTAAAATATACCCACAGTTCATAACTCCAGATAGGAACATGACATATTAATAAAAAGTGTATATCTGTATGCGGGGAGGCATAACGATTTAAACAAACTCAAACATCAATGTATTCCTTTATAAGGGAACTCACTGATAGTTTATCCTCTTCCCAGGGTCACAGAAAGTGACAAGGCTGTTGTGTTTAGGCTTGTCGTAATGCACTGTGACCGCTGAATTCAAATTCCCTAATGATGAACTTGCACAATAATTTCATCCCGAGATATGGTTTTATACTGCGAATTGCATATTAAGGAAGATTGTTATTCCACGGTCCACCCTGGACAGCCCACGGGCCCTCCTGGTCAGGGGCAGACGGCCCCACCCCTTTACACTCAGAGAAAAAGGGAATGCGAAGGACAGCTCTGAGAGCTCACCTTACCATCAAAGAAAAAACATCCGAGAACCCATGGACTCATCTTCGAATCTCTGATTGATCATGGACATTTTAAATGCAAGTAACCTTTCTCCCCTACTATTCTGCCCTATCTCTTTGCTGCTGTATAAGATGTCTCTTATTGCTTCTTTACTGCACCCAAACTTGACCATTTCATTATTAAACCTTATTCTGAAAAGTGTTAACCTTGTCCCTAAAGCCCTTAATGCAAGCTATAACGAATATGTTCCTTTGAAGAGTGCTACTGTTTAACCACTTCAGCCCCGGAAGGATTTCCAGCTTTAGGACCGGAGCCCTTTTTGCGATTCGGCGCTGCGTCGCTTTAACTGACAATTGCGCGGTCGTGCGGCGTTAAAAAAAACCTAAACATAAAATCCTTTTTCATTCTTTACACCCAAAAAAACGTTTTAACAGCGAGAAGAAAACAAATATCGCCGCTAGTCTTTACTGCGTCGCCACTAGTTTATGGTGGTTTTCTTTCGAGACAAACACCCTTTTTTTCCTGCGTTTAAAGCAAACCCATGTTGCGGCGTGCTGGCGCGTTAACAGTCAATTTCGCTGCGTCGCGGCTTAGCGTTTTTCCCGAGGCCAGGATTTCGACCTTTAGGAAGGCCCCGACTTCACCAATTTGTCATCGTGAGAAGTTTCCTTGTATAAGCAATATCGAACGTAATTCCCGAAATCCCTGTTCCAATT
>BLSH010418355.1:193952-208330 GCA_018402905.1 Glandirana rugosa | reverse complement strand
CACTTTTTTGGGACCATTGGCATTTATACAGCGATCAGTGCTATAAAAATGCACTGATTACTGTGTAAATGCCATTGGCAGTGAAGGGGTTAACCTGCAGGGGGCGCGCTAAGGGTTAACTATGTTCCCTGGGCGTGTTCTAACTGTAAGGGGGACTGCCTATCTGGGGAAGGAAAGCGATCACAGCCTTCACGTAAATGAAGGCTGTGATCACATCCCTTCCCCCTCACACAGAGCGGAGGTCCGTGTTTACATACACGGACCTCCGCTCATTCGCTCCGGGGGGGGCATCGCGGGTGGCCGGCGGAAATCGAAGCCGCCGCACCCGCTCCCTGGCCCCCCCTGGACACAGTGAGCGCGCGGGCGCGCCTCCGGCGGCGCGCGCGCGCTCACTATACACGTTCCCGCAGCCGCCGTCGTATGACGGCGATTTGCGGGAACGTGCCACTTTGTCGCCGTCAGATGCCGATCGGCGGTCGGCAAGTGGTTAAGATAACTCATCTGAATATTCCTGTCTGTGGTGACAGTGTGTGTTACAGGTGGTTATTCTAAAATTATAAGTGGTATTGCTAAAATCTGGATCTTCTGGCCGGCATCCAGAAGTGGTGGCAGAGAAAGAGTTAATTGCTTGAATTAGCCCAGTAACAATCTCTCTCAGGCGGCTGACACTTAGACAGCGGTCCCGCAAGCTGGGAAATCTTTGTGCTGGAAGCAGCTGAGAGTGGTATTGTTGCGTTAGTGACAAGCGCGGTGTGAGATCAGGGGGGTCCTTGAATCAGGATATAAGTGTGAGTGTATGATATATACAGAGTCAGCTAATAACAACCCCTGTCTCCCAAGTGGCTTACAATCTTCTGCCTTCTGCACCCAAACTGACAACGTAGGGTCAAAATGGCCAGATTGCAGTTAACCTGCCAGCATGTTTTTAAAGTGTGGGAGAACACAGTAGCACAGAATGGCAAACCATTAAATTACATTGCAATGATACAAATCTAATGTAGATAGAATCCCTGGTGGGACTCGAACCAAACACCCACCACCGCAAGATCAAAATGTTAGCCACTAAGATACCATTCTTTCCTATAGCCATCTTAGTTAACCTAATATGTTCAGATTTTGGTTGGGTTTAGGCAAATACTGAGTGGGGCTTAAATTTTTAATTTCACGATACCAGGAGCTATGTTTAAGCTGCAGGCTTTACATACATCAAAGTAGTTTACTCACACGGGATGGAAAGGACTGAATCTGGTTTCCTGCAACATCCAGGATTCTTAGCTTCCTCAGCCTGCAAAGACCCTATTAGATATAATAACAATATGTAGACAATATATTGCAAAATAAAACAAACTGGTGCTTTGGCCATTAAATTTAATTCATCCTAAAAATATATATTTTTTCAGTTTTGGGAGTGTAAATGCTGAGTATATAAAATAAAAATAAGTATCTACTTGTGGCTACAACCTGTAGCACCCTGCGTGTTACATTTTTTTTTAACATGCTTTTTTTAAAATTGTATGCCTGTGAACAAATAATTGAAATATCACAATAACCTATATAAAAATAGCAAAATTACAGTCTTATAAATAAATATAAAAAAAATAACAATTGTGGTAGAAGTAAATTATATGGAGAAATGGCGGTTCGGATAAATAATAGTACAGTCTCTCGGCTCCCCAGTTAGAAATTGATATTGTAAGCGGTGACTGTGTCCATGAACCCAACATATTATTTATTTGAAAACCCAGGAAAAACCTGCCACAGAGTTGTGAATTGTGGGTGCAAACTGGGGAAACCTGAGGAAATTAGCACAGTGAAAGCATACAAACTCCATGAAGAACCACAAAGCATGAGTGTTACCCACCAGTTTTGTTTGTCCAGTATATGGAAGGGTATTCTGCCTTGTCCTTTCTGAGAGGAGATTGTCCCCTATCACATATTGGGAATACCAATGATGTTTTTGTGTAAGACTAACTTTACTTACCTCAGGCAGGCTAATCAGATTGTTGCGATAGACGTGCAGCTCCTTCAGATTGGTTAAATAGCCTGTTTGCTCTGGCAATGTCTCCAGCTGATTGTTTCCTAAGTGCAGTTCCCGTAGGTTTTGCAGTAGACACAACTCTTTAGGAATGTCTTTCAGAAGATTATGGTTAATACTGAGTTTTTCAAGACGCTGCAACCTTAAAGAACAAAACTTATCAGCAAACCGTTCCATAAATCCCCCCTGCAGACAGCAGAAGCCTACTTTAAAGTGGTTGTAAATCTCAGACATGAAATATGAACAAGGCATATCCCTCTATATAGCGGGCACTTGTCTTAATTAAGAACACTGAGTGTCATTTCTGTCTTCTGCTTTGTTCCTCTGCTATCACCATGACTCCCTTCTGACAAGTTTTCCTGACACCAAGAGCAAAATGGTAACAGGGAAGGGACCTCCAGCTGATTGACTGCCTCAGCTCTGTTCCTGTGAGCTGCGTAAAGGGGCGTGTGTCTCTTCATTCCAATCAGCTCTCAGAGCTCTCCTCACTGAGCTCTAAAGAGTGTAACTTCAACTCTCCATCCCCTTTTTTCTGAACTCTTGGACAAGCTTATAAACGGATGTAGAGAAGAGAAGATTCCAGATAGACAGATACAACTTATGTAGGAAGATTTGTTTTATCTCTGTGTATGACCTGAGGCCAGGCACGTCAATGGGTATATGTAAGGGTTTACAACCACTTAAAGCATTGATTAAATCCAAAAGTTAGCATAGCTCAAAAATCCTTGTGGACTTACTTGTAAATTTCGGAAGGAATGTGCTCAAGCTGGTTGTTGTTCAAGTTAGCGAAGATTAGATTTTCTAACCCATCTTGGGGGGAAAAAAAGACATAAAAGACATATAGTTATTTATTTTTTTTGATCCTTTGACCACAAATACACACCAAAAGTTTTGTATATAAATACTATGGGAAAATAGAAATGAAAATGCAAATGTATGCAAACCAAACCCAGTTTTAACGTGAACTGTTAGACAGGACAATGCATTTTTTGCAGGCTGGTCCATAAGTTGAACTGAGAATTTTTCTTTGTTTTTGTTTGACATATGTTGCCCTTCCATGTGCTCCTTACCTGGTTTTGACAGGTACCCGCTTCCACTTCCCGCCGCGGAGAACTGAGACAGCAGTTTGGCCCTGCTCCTTCCCCCGCAGCCTTCTGGGACACTTCACAGGTCCTAAAAGCCTTGCGCATGAGCAGTAGGTAACAAACTGTGAAGCCGCACAGCTTCACTGCTGGTTTCCATTAGTCAGGATGGCAGTGCCAGCTCCGGTGAGGACATTGCTGGATGTCTTGACAGGAAAGTGCCCGAATATTAAAAGACAGCAGCTACAGTATTTTTAGCTGCTGACTTAATTTTTTTTGGGGGGGGGAGCCTGGAGCTCCTCTCTTAGGCCTCATACACATGGACGTTTTTTGACGCCGGCATTTTCTGGCGTTTTGTGCAGCTCTCCATGTTAGTCAATGGCCCCATAAAAATGCTGGCGTTTTTGAGCTGTAGATGGCGTCGGCGTTAGTGAGCTGAAAGTAGAACCCATGGCAATCGCGTTCTGAGGCTGTAACGTTTTGGCGTTTTTTGACGCCAACGCCGCAAAATGCCAACTAACGCCAGCTAATATTGTACCGGCGTTAACCGGCGTTTTTTGACGCCAACGTTTTTAGGTTGAAAAATAGCAGAGGGAGGATTTTTTTTAAAAAACGCCTATTGACGCCGACGCTCACTAACGCCGATGCATAACGCCGAAAAACGCAGATTTTTTTTCCTTGACATCGGGCCCGACGTTTTGTTTATTTTTAAAGATACGCCCGTGTGTATGAGGCCTTAGGCCGGTTATATGTTGGGGCAGTTGCCATTTGTTTGTACTGAAAATAAAAATGAAAGTGCTGCCACATGGGCAATATGGTTCGGTGCGAATGGCAGCTGCAAGAATCTTCTGATTCCTGCTGCTGCTCTGAGCAGCATCATTTTAATGACAGGTCATCGGCGGCCGAAGCTTTTCGCGCTGTTCTGCGATAATCACTGCACTTTGGTTCTGAAAATCGTCCATCACGAGCTAAAAATCGTCCATCATGAGCTGAAAATCGTCCGAAAACAGTCAGTTTGGCAGGAACCAGCCAACTGGAAATCAGCATCTGATCAACGCTCACATCCAATGGCTGTGAGCGCTGATCACTGTGTTCCGGCGGGGGCAGTGCCAATGTCAGAACACAATAGCTCAACAGGGAGATCACCATACTAACATGGGATGTGTTGGTACAGTGATCTGTACATTTTTTGTTGTTCAGCCCGCTGGGTTGAATGAAAAAAACTTCCTCTGTGTACCCAGCATAACACTGGAGAACTCAGAATCGGGTGCAGCTGTGCATGGTAGCAAATCAGCTTCTAACTTCAGCTTGTTCAATAAGTTTAGACAATAAAACCTGGAAGCTGATTCTATGTATGCTGGCTTCTATGTAGAGCGGCACCAGATGTTGCAATCTCCAGTTTTAAAAAGTCAACCCCTTTGTATGTGGAATCAGAAGTTTCCTGATGCTGCTACTCCCACCGGGTCAAATTGCCCATATGAATGCTGTTGGTTGTCATTTAGACTCCTTTCACACTGGGGCCGTGGCCGCGTTCGCGGTGAAGCATCGATCATTTTAGCAGAGCTTTTCCGCTGTTTAAGCGGCGCTTTTAGGCCGCTAGCGGGGCGTTTTTAACCCCATAGAAGGGGTTAAAAACTCCCATGTTGCTGCGCTTCAGAAGCACTCCCAAACCGCCCCAAAGTGCACTGCCCCAGTGTGAAAGCACTCAGGCTTTCACACTCGGGAGGCATGGGAGGCAGTTTTCAGGTGGTTTACAGGCGCTATTTCTAGCACTAAAACACCTGAAAACTGCCTCAGTGTGAAAGGGCTCTTGATTCCAAGGGAAGCTAACATTTTTAAAGAGACACAATCACTGTGTGTCTGCACATAGCCCTATCCCTAGCCACACTTACTCCTTGAGGCCCCTGCTTTTGAAGAGCTTTCCATTCATTTCTATGTGGAGGGGTGTTTTTTCATCGCCCTGCCAGCGCACTGCTCCAGTGTGATTTTAATGGAAATAGGTTTTTATGAGCTTTTAAGGCACTTTTTTGGGTGTGAAAGTGCCTGAAAAACGTCTCAGTGTGAAAGGGGTCTATCCTGCTCTCTGGAGCAGCCCAGTCGGTCTAAAGTCCATGTCCAATGATGTTGGAGTTTAAGTAGCATTATGAAGTCATGGCGCTCCAACATGACAGTCTGAGAATCTGATGATTGGCCACTGAGACTGCAGCACTGTCACGGAGGACATATACTCCCTGATACTTGGAAGACCCATTCCATTAGCAAAGGCTCTGGCACAGCAGGGAAGTAGTGAGGAAGTGTATCTGGATAAGTATACATGCCTTCTTACCTGGATACCTAAATGGGCAAAGTGACACTGTCTTTTTAACACATAATGCTTCAATTTTAACACCACTGAACTATTTTTTTAATTACTGAAAAATTGCAGGTCACATTTTATCTATTTACTTTTGTCTGATTTTCAAGAACATGGGCAACATGTCATATATTCAAATCACACACGGCTATTAACCCAATTAGCCAGTTTTGACGTTATAGCATCAGCATATTACGAAGGGCACCAGAAGAAGCCCAGGAAAAACATTTGCAAAATATGCAGACTCCAAACAGACAATGTCCCAGATCTGAAGGCCAATGACAGGCAATATTGCTAAAATTCCTAGCATTACCCAACTAATATTTACCTGACAGTACAAAAATGTCACGTGAAATGACAGAGACAGGCAGAAATTTCCATATTCAATACTTTAAGGTTTTGACAAATACAAGATAAGTAATGTAGATAAGTACAGTGAGGGGGAAAAAAGTATTTGATCACCTGCTGATTTTGTACATTTGCTCACTGACAAAGAAATGATCAGTCTACAATTTTAATGGTAGGTTTATTTTACCAGTGAGAGACAGAATAACAACAAAAATAACCAGAAAAACCCATTTCAAAAAAGTTATACATTGATTTGCATTTTAATGAGTGAAATAAGTATTTGATCCCCTATCAAGCAGCAAGATTTCTGGCTCCCAGGTGTGTTCTATACAAATACTGAGCTGAGATTAGGAGCACTCTCTTAAAAGGAGTGCTCCTAATCTCAGCTTGTAATCTGTATAAAAGACACCTGTCAACAGTAACTATCAATCAATCAGATTCCAATCTCTCCACCACGGCCAAGACCAAAGAGCTGTCCAAGGATGTCAGGGACAAGATTGTGGACCTACACAAGGCTAGAATGGGCTACAAGACCATCGTCAAGCAGCTTGGTGAGAGGGTGACAACAGTTGATGCGATTATTCGCAAATGGAAGAAACACAAAATAATTGTCAATCTCCCTCAGTCTGGGGCTCCATGCAAGATCTCAACTCGTGGCGTTTCAATGATCATGAGAATGGTGAGGAATCAGCCCAGAACTCTTATCAATGATCTCAAGGCAGCTGGGACGGCAGAACTAAAAAGGTTATCTCAAGTAGGACTATCTTGGGGGGGGTAAACTAGCGGCGTATAAAATGACAATATTGCCACAAATCACATTCTTATTCCGGAACCTAGCAATCCTAATCCCAAAATACCAAATAAACTCCCTTCAGAAGCGCTTATATAAATTCTTATGGAATAATAAGAGGGCACGATGCGCCCACTCATCACTTACCAGCAGCAAACAAATGGGAGGAGCGGGATTACCAGACCTATATAAGTACCACTGGGCATCACAACTAGACCAAATCAGACACTGGGTAAAAGATGAGGAGGGCCCACTATGGGTAGAATTTGAAACTGACCGGTCCCTAACAAAAAACCTAGCATTGCTATTAGCAAGTGACCTCTGGATAAAATGGGACCTCACAAACCTACCGATCACTACACAAGCCTCTCTCAAAGCATGGAGGCACCTTTCCAAAAAAATCCCCATCACAGGATATAGCCTCATTAGTCAAAGTACCCATTAGCATATTAGAACATAGGATAAACTTCTTGGACACCAGCCAAATCAGCAAGGCAGGTATCACAGAGATGAAACATCTCTACATTAAGAATGAGCTAAAGACGGCCAGCAAAGTCCACAAGGAATACAATTTAAACTCCCAAACACTATTCACAAAAATGAGAATCATACATTTCTTGTCGAAAAACCCTTACCAGGGATTGCGTACTAACCCCAAAGTATGGGAACACTATGCTGAGCTACGTCCCAAGCCTAAGGAAATATCCTTCTTCTACACAATTCTCCAAGATGACAACACATTCCAGAAAACCAAATCCATCAAGAAATGGGAGAAAGATTTAGGGCACATCTTCCCTCTGGAGCAATGGCAGAAAACTTTTAGAACAATTTCCAAATCATCCAAGTGCAATGCACATTGGCAGATGACCCTAGAAATCACAAATAGGTGTTACTACACCCCCTATAGAATGGCAACATTCTCCTCAGAACACTCAGATCTGTGCTGGCGCGAATGCGGCCAAGTGGGAAATCTGCTGCATGTGATATGGGGGTGCCCAGCACTAACAAGCTTCTGGTCCCAAGTATTCCACCTGATTTCCAGCAGAAGCAATATACTTACACAACCAAACCCTGAACTCACAATCGTACATATAGGAATTTAATTTTTCCCAAAGGAATTCCAACAAGTGGTCACCCACATATTGCTTGCAGCCAGATCCACCATTCTTAACAAATGGAAATCCCAAACAGCCCCTAATCTATCTGAAGTTATTGTTAAAACAAACATGAACAGGTCCTACGAAAGGGCATTAGCAATCAACTCCCTATCCCACAAAAAAAATTGATAAAAACTGGGAAATTTGGTCCAGTGCGTGAAGCCCCAGCAGCATTACTCTCAACCTGTTAAAACCTGTGAAAACAGGGTACCAATCCGAGGGAAAAGTGGCCTTTAAATCAAGCTCCCCTTAGTATCATAACGTAATACAAGGTGTAAAAGTAACAAACCATCCTCTTCAAATATTGTGACTCTAAATTACAGCATGTAAGTCAAATTTCCCAATGTATGAAACCCTAATTGCTGTTCACCTCATTGTAAAGATGACAAAATATGTACTAAAAGTGAACTGTACTCTATCTTATGTTTTCTCTGTACCAACCGCTATTTCTTTACTATTTGTATGATTTAATAACATTAAAACTAATAAAAAATTACTGTTTTAAAGGCAGCTGGCACCATAGTCACCAAGAAAACAATTGGTAACACACTACACTGCGAAGGACTGAAATCCTGCAACACCCACAAGGTCCCCCTGCTCAAGAAAGCACATTTACAGGCCCATCTGAAGTCTGCTAATGAACATCTGAATGATTCAGATAGGAACTGGGTGAAAATGTTGTGGTCAGATGAGACCAAAAATGAGTCCATGTCACATTGGATATCTTTGATTGTTTTTATAAGATGGCCTTGGTAGCACAAGTTACAATTCAAGAGACACAGATGGATATTTTAAAAGGAAATACTGATGCAAATTTTAATCAGTATTAGTCATTCTTAGGCGTCATACACAAGGACATTTCTTAAAAAATAAACAAAACGTCGGGCCCGACGTCAAGGAAAAAAAATCTGCGTTTTTCGCCGTTATGCATCGGCGTTAGTGAGCGTCGGCGTCAATAGCCGTTTTTTTAAAAAAAAATCATCCCTCTGCTATTTTTCAACCTAAAAACGTCGGCGTCAAAAAACGCCGGTTACCGCTGATACAGTATTAGTAGGCGTTAGTTGGCGTTTTGCGGCATCGGCGTCAAAAAAATGCCAAAACGTTACAGCCTCAGAACGCGCTGGCCGTGGGTTCTAGTTTCAGTTTGCTAACGCCGACGACATCTACAGCTCAAAAACGTTGGTGTTTTTATGGGGCCATTGACTAACATGGAGCCTGCCAAAAACGGCCGTGTATATGAGGCCTTAAGTTGGCTATACACTCTCATTTCAGAAAGAGAGAAATCTATTGATCCCCCATGCATGATAAACAGCATGGATGGAGAAACCTCTTCTGCCAGCTACTGTATTCTGACTTAAGGCGCTTATGGCTAGACGTGCAGTTTGTTTCATTCTGAATAATATTCAGACCAATTTTTCGTTATTCAGAGATTCAGGTAATATCCGAATACCCGAATTACAGTATAAACGAAGTTTACCAGATGCTCCGAATAACGAAACGAAAATCAAATCAAATTTTACATCAATTTTGAACTGTAAACATATTTCTGAAATCAAAGACTGTGTGTATTATTAGCACCATTTTGAAATAATGCTGTTTTTGTTAAGCCAAAGGTGATTTAAAGAGTCATTGTAATTATTTGATGAAGATTTTTCTTTTGTTCGTTCACTTTGCCACATTTGAATTGAAAAAAAAATAAATAAATAAAATTTTCGATTCGACCAATTCAAAATTTATCGATTCAAACATTTCATATAGAAAAAATCTATAAATTCTAAGAAATTGCAAAAAAAGACATAAAACGAACTCCGAAAACGAATCCTGAATACGAATTGAACGAATCAACCAAATTTAATGAAACTAAATTAGTAGATTAACGAATCTAAATGAAACAAAACACATTTTTTCATCATGCACATGTCTACTTATGGCTGTCATAATACCCAATCTTGCACACGATACTCCTGTTTGAGCATCTACTTTTTCAGACTTTTTTTTTAAATGTATTTGCGCAAACGTATTCTCATGTTCTTGTTCTGCAGATTGTAACTAAGGGCCATTGGCTTGCGCGCACTTGCACGCATTCACGGGCATATAGGAGTAATTTACTGACCAAAAATGCATATTTTTCTATTTTTTTTTTTTTTTTACTGAAGAATACGCAGCGCTTGTTTACATGCCTGTGTGCATAGGCACATTACAATGAATGGGCTGTATTTTAGCTCAGTAAAAAAAAAAAAGCTATGCTGAGCTTTTTCAAACTGCAGTGTGCAAGAGGCCAAACAGTGACTACTTCTGCTGTTCAGCCAAACATTTGCCAACCAGCTCCTTTGATTTTACAGTTGAAATATGTCAAGCAGGAGCGTGCTGACAGGGTCACCCACAGCTATAGTTGTGAACAATTCAGGCTGGGTTCACACTGGTGCGATGTTAGACATAGCATGTGATTCACACCGCACTGCTGTTTGTTAGCTGAGTATTGAATTATGCCTTGGAAGCTTCTTGGATATAGCAATACGCTTTACTCTTCAAGGAGAATTACATATTGTGTCTTACAGCATGAGAGCATGAACAGACACTTTGTGGGAACCAGTGATCAGTGCTAAAAATATACACTATCACTGTACTAATGACACTGGCTGGGAAGGGGTTAACATCTAGGACAATCAAAGGGTTAAATGCTTGTCTAACAAGTGTTTTCTCACTGTGGGGGAGGTGCTTTTACTAGGGGAAGGCATAAATCTCTGTCCCTGCTTTGCAGGAATACAGTACCAATGTCTACCATACTGACAGAATGGCAATCTGCCTTGTTTACATAGGCAGACCGCTGTTCTGCCCGTGTACAGAATGATTGGTCGGCACCGGCAGACATCGAGTCCACCAGACCCGCTGATCGGCTCCGATACCCAGAAATGCAGGATCACACACATTATATATATATATATACACACATGATCCTGCACAGTGTGACTGCCCTGTACCAGTAAATCCGCTATGGGGCAGTCAGCAACTGGTTAAGATCATCAGCATTATGATAAGACACAGGCAGCAGGCACTCTATCGTGGCTCTGGCTGGCTCTGTCACAATGTGTTACATAACATGGCTGCAGGGTGCTGATACTTATGGCCAATAAGTTAACAAAATCAGCACCCAGCAGCCATGTTATGTGACAGTGCAATGCCAGTTAGAGCCATGCTAGAGTGCCTGCTGCCTGTGAGTTAGGATACCATCCATTATGACAGACAGACAGACACAGTGCAATGTAGTCTATTCCCAGACACCCCCAAACACACCGGTGTTGAAGCCTTGAAGGCACTGGCAGCCCCACAATTGGATCCGCTTTCCCTCTGTTCCTGCTGCTGGATGCTGTCAGCTGAACTCAGCTCCCTTCTCTCTGCCTGTTACCTCCGCCGCACACCTCACAGCCTCTCAAGTCTCACTCTCTGGGCCCCGGCTACTACTAGGTGGGGGAGAGGAGCTGAGCGGAGAAAGATCACACTGCCAGGGAAGGAAAGGAAATACCATGTAGTTCCGCCTAAGCAGGCCATCCTTATTCTTTCAATTGTCCTTGTCTCTTTAGCAGACAGAGCAGAATGTCCAAATCGCACCATGTCACCCAGTGTTCCGGGGATGCTGGGAATTCTTTATAAAGCTTTATTACATATAATGGCATGTATTATAATCTACGATTATTATAATGCATTATAATCCACAATTAAAGCCCAGATCCGCCACAATCCACTATTTTAGTTTGAGCGTGTATCCAATTCATAGGCTGGCTTCTAAGCCCTGAGTGCACCTTGCCACAAGGTCATACCAACGGGGTCACCTTATGACACCTGATCTGTAGTAGCAGTACAGTATTAGCAACACAATTTAAATATTGTAAATTTGCCATGTTTAACCTGTTAGATCTGCTTGCATGCCATTCAGAGTCTGTGGTTAGCATTGTGTCCAAGTTCCAATATTTGTGTACAATCAGTGAACTGTTCTGCACTACCAATGACAAGGAACCTTCTTTATAACTAGAGAGTATGGTATGACGTCAGTGAGCTGTATTTTATTATTCTAGACAAGAGTCCTCTGTGCTGTGTCCTGGTTTATTAAGTGATGAAGAGCCAAGAAGACCGGTGACAAAGAAAACAAAAAAAAACAAAGAAAAGATTATTTTTCTGTATGAATTGTGTATTAAAATGTTTGTATGTATTAATTATTATTTAAGACAGAGATTAACTTTGGTTGATTTAATTAATTCCATTTTAATGAAGCCAAGGTCTTCGCTTCATTTGTTCATGGGAACAAGGAGCTCCAACTGCTTATCACAAATAAAGCCTTAATTATAGTGCTTCTTCCAAATTGTATATTACCAATGGCTCTGAATGCACATGAGGCCACAAGGACATAAAGGAGTGATTTGCAGGTACAATTTGGGTTGAGGTGCAGGCCAGTCAAGTTCTTCCACCCCAAACTTGCTCACCCATGTCTTTAAGGATCTTGCTTTGTGCACTGGTCCAAATCATTTGGTGGAGGGGGGATTATGGTGTGGGGCTGTTTTTCAGGGGTTGGGCTTGGCCCCTTAGTTCCAGTGAAGGGAACTCAAGGCATCAGCATACCAAGACATTTTGAACAATTTCATGCTCCCAACTTTGTGGGAACAGTTTGGAGATGGTCCCTTCCTGTTCCAACATGACTGTGCACCAGTACACAAAGCAAGGTCCATAAAGACATGGATGAGAGAGTTTGGGGTGGAGGAACTTGACTGGCCTGCAGAGAGTCCTGACCTCAATCCGATAGAACACCTTTGGTACAAATTAGAGTGGAGACTGCGAGCCAGGCCT
This sequence comes from Glandirana rugosa, assembly GCA_018402905.1. Classification (NCBI taxonomy): domain Eukaryota; kingdom Metazoa; phylum Chordata; class Amphibia; order Anura; family Ranidae; genus Glandirana; species Glandirana rugosa. The sequence goes on along the minus strand of BLSH010418355.1, from coordinate 195,726 downwards.
TCTCATCCACGTCAGTGTCTGACCTCACAAATGCGCTTCTGGAAATATGGTCAAACATTTCCATAGACACTCCTAAACCTTGTGGACAGCCTTCCCAGAAGGGTTAAAGCTGTTATAGCTGCAAAGGGTGGGCCAACTCAATATTGAACCCTACGGACTAAGACTGGGATGCCATTAAAGTTCATGTGCGTGTAAAGGCAGGCGGTCCAATACTTTTGGCAATATAGTGCAGTGTTTCTCAACATTTTTTCAGTCAAGGCACCTTTAAAAAATATGTACAGTCTCAAGGCACTCCATTCTAAAATGTAAAAACTATTCTAATAGTTTTACATATTGCAGCAACATCCAAACACCTAGGACCAGGGCCGGCCCTACCATGGGTCCCAGTGGGTCCATTGGACCCAGGCAACACTATGAAAGGGGCAGCAAATTGAACCACGGCCGCCTCTCCTTCTCTTCTATTTACCCAGCAAATTGACGACCAAGTTTTTTTTTTTTACAGCAGTTTTGTGTGTCATGATGACAACTGCCTCCTGGGCTGCTCCGCCTGGCCCTGCACAACTCTAGCCTGTCCCTATACTACCCTAGCCTGCCCCTATACTGCCCTAGCCTGTCCCTATACTGTCCTAGTCTGTCTATATTTTACCCTAGCCTATCTATATACTGCCCTAGCCTGTTCATATACTACCCTAGCCTGTCTACATACTACCCTAGCCTGCCCGTATACTACCCTAGCCTGCCCGTATACTACCCTAGCCTGCCCCCATACTGCCCTAGCCCACCCCTTGGAATTTAACATAATGGTATGTCATATAATTTTGCATATAGACAAGGTGCTGTTGCATGTAAATCTAACTTCCTGATATATTTAATTTTAGTTTTAATTATCATGATATAAAATAATGGATGTGGGGGCCTTTTGGCAGGCGTGATTTTTTTTAAGGGGGTGTGGGGGAGCAGCATTTCAATCTTGGACCCAGGCAGCACAATGTCTTAGGCCAGCCCTGCCTAGGACACCCAACATAAGAGGTGATTTATTCTTTCAAAGCAAACACACTTTTGCAAACTGATACTGACTAGTATTCCAGTGTTTCTCTTCTTCCTCAGTTTTTCTCCATCACTTAGGCAACGTCACCTCAAAGCTGATGGAGAGGGGCAGGAGCGGGGGATACAAGGATGCTGTGAGGGTGACTGACATCCTCCAAATCAACTGACGGTGCCATTGGTTGTTAGGATTCTAGCGGCTAGGAGGTTGTATTGATGCAAAATAAAAACTTGTGGCTCTGTGTAACTAAAAGGCAGGCTTCATCCACATGCTGGGTTGTATACAATTTTTAGGCATTTTGCCAAGGCACCCCTGAAGAAAAATCAGGGCACCCCAGGGTGCATGGGCAACTTGGTTAAAAAAGGCTGATATAGTGCATATAATACAGCCTTTTTTGCAACCCCCTAGATGTAACAAGCACAGCTGCCAACATTGTCAAAAAATGTATAGGGACACTTTTAGGTTCAACGGGTACGTGGGACCCCACGGGACTAAAAAGAAGTCCCCACGGAACCGTTTTACGGATTTTTAACATATGTTGGGTCGTACACCTACTTCGGACGGAAAATCAATGTGTCTCGGTGTTCAAAAATAAAACGTAGTTATGTTGGAGGATCGGCGATCTTAGGATTGTTGGTTACCGTGGCAGTCAACTAAACCTCCTACAGTCAGTGGGAGTGTCGTAGGAACATAGGGGGCGAGGACGGGGAGAGGTAGTCGAAACTCCAC